>VZTE01004150.1:2836718-2956559 GCA_013397775.1 Eulacestoma nigropectus
CTTTGGTAAATTTCAGACAAAAAGTAAAAGCCCATGCTAACCATTAAATGGTGCTTCTTATAGATCTGTATTCATGGGCTGGAGGAATCCATATATATAAGCAACCAGGAGCTGTTGCGCGAGACTCTGTAGTAGCCTCTTCATTAGTGTTTGGATCATTTATTGAAATCGGTCTCTAAGAACCCCATCCAGACAGCACATCCAAATAGAACAGAGATCCACATAAAGGGAGGCTGTGAGAACAAGTCTGCTTTGCTGTGAGCATCCAGCTTGTTCAGAGGCTAATTAAATTATTAGGAGAGGCTGTTCTTGCAACCGGTCTTGATTCTTGGATGCAATGTTAAAACCAGGGTGGAAGCTTGTGTTATTGAGCTTTACACAGCTGGGCATAAACAGGCAGATAATACAGTTAATTAACCTTTCACCCCTCAACACCTTTTGAAGAAAGGCATTTGTTATTTTTTTTTAATCAGCCTCAGGATATTTTCAAGGCACTTGTCCTGGCTATATTTGCTTCTTTCTATCCCTGACAAATTCCTGTTTGATTTCTTTAAACTGGGCTGTAGAGCTTTCTTTTTGCTGTCTTAATCTTCAATTCCACTCTCGCTGATATAGTATTTGGAGCAGCACACTGCAGCCCATTTGAGGTATGATAATCAGCTGATTAGCTAGTGAAGTCGTTTTCCCTGAGGCTCTTTTGTGTGCAAAATCCTCACACTCAATTGACATGTGGACATCATAAAGCTGATGAAATGCAATTGTAATGAACAAGAGGGAGAGGCATCTGCAGCAGTCTAAATGAAAGACCCTTCCCTCTCGACATGCTAATTCAGAAAATCTGCTCTTAGCTTGTACTCCCTCTGGATCCCAATGGATGCGAGTCTCCATGAATGCATATTCAAAACAGCATATTAGCCTCGGTAGCAAGTGAAATTTGAGCCTGGATGGACCAATTCTAGTTTCAAGACAGATTATGCTGCATCAAACGTAGTAATGATTTGACAGTTCATTTGTGACGAGAGTCCTACAGTCAAGGTTTAATGCACAGACAGGCGCAGGTGTGCAGCCAGTACCAACAAAATCCAAAGGCTGCCAGTTAGGAAGCCTCATGCATGTGGAAAGGTGAAAAATATTTAAGAAATTAACACCATCTTCTTTAAAGCATCTTGTAGCAGTGGTTCTACAGCCAGACCTTCCTTATAACTCCATTGAGCCCCGGTTTGGAGGGACTGGGAAGGACAGCCCAATATTCCACAGTCACTACATGTTAGTCCCAGGATGGGACAAATTGGAAAACAACATCAGAGGATGGATTTCTCTCTTAACCATACTCTAGATAAATAACTGTGTGTGCCTTCTGGTAATTTAGGCAAGCTCTGTCTCTGTCCCTGGAGAAGGTGTGGGGGTGCAAACTGCTGGGACTAAGCAGGCACCCACAGCGTGGGCTGAGCTGTGCCAGGCTCTGCCTGTGTGTGTGCTGGATGCAGTTTTTCGGTTCTTCCCCAGTATCTATCAGTGTCCATTTTGGGGTCCTCTGCCTCAAAATGCTCTAAATTGTTAATTGCTTTTACTGTGTGGACACCATATACATATTAGGCTTTTTTCATTCCTTTGTGGTTTTTAAGACAGGGAGAGAAATTCTAACCCCTATATTCCTGTTACTTAAGAATGTGTGTGTGTGTGTGTGTGTGTATATATGTATGTATTTTTTAAACAACACTTGTCTTGAGAGATCAGAAATTCTTGAAAAACTATAAACTTTTATGAGTTAAAAATAATTTTAATGTAACATAAAATTCATACATGTACAGCCTTTGCTACATGGATGTTTAACTACTAATTAGCTGACGTGTTCTGGTAGCCAGAAAACTCCACCTAAGCTCAGGAAGAGTAATTTCTTGACAGGATCTTCATGCCAACCCAGTGAAATTTGTGCCATTGGGCAGGAAACCATGCCTCAAGGAGTCTGCTCTTGCCTCTTTTCCTCCATGGTGGCCAGGCATTCAATATGCAGGTACGAGGGAGGGGGTGTGGGATGTGTGCACCACATTTCCCTTTAGTAAGATTTGGCTGAAATCCAATGCATATTACACATGACTCACTACATAAGTCTAAGAAGTTATCTGCAACAGAGTTGAAAAGCACTCAATCCCCAGTAACACTTCATTGCTGATGTTTAGTCTATATGATTGTGGTTATACTGTGCTTACTTCAAGTTAAAATACATCTTCTATTTGCAGGGACATTTCCTATAAAGATTTAATTCACAATTCCATGTCTTAAGGTTTTCCACACAACTGTTTCACCAGGACACAACTTAAAGGAACCGTAAAACCTCCTTAAGTTACAAGAGTTCCTGCTTTTTCAGGGTGTAGTGTGTCTCTTTCAGCAGCACAAAAGAATCTCACCATATACTCTAAATAAATATCAGTGGTAATGGCTGCTGGTTAAATAGAAGCCTCTTGAAAAGCCTAAGGATGCATTTTCACTCTGACAGTGCTGAATGGATGGAACACTGGTGTCCTCTACATTCTTTTTTTCCTATTCCAAGTTGCCTTGTGGGGAATGTGAGGAACAAGTTTTATCATCTTCACCGTTTTACTTGCCTTTTTTTTTTATCTTCAGAAGAGGAAAAATGTGCTGGGACGTACAGCAAGGAAGGCATCTTGAAATGGCACAGCTCCTGCCATGGATCTGCTGAGGACAGCACTTCCTCTTGCTAGGAGCTATGGAAAGAAGGGTGATTTCTTTCAGTTGGCCTGCAGTTGCCTTGGCTGGTCTTATTATGACCAGCTGGCTGATACCAAGGCCCCAGCACACTCATCTCTAAGTACTGCACTCCTTGTGAGCCAAATGATTGAGTAGCTGCCTTCATTGTATTACAAGGTGGCAAAGCTAGCAGAAAGTGGATTTGGGAGAAATCCCTCTGGCTAAGAAGTCTGGATTTGGGAACATTCTAGCCCCACACTGCAGGAATTGATCCATATTGATTGGTCCCCAAAGTAATGGGTCTAAGCCAGTTTCCTCTCTTGGGAGAAGGGCTGTGCCAGGGATTTAACCATGTTGTTTTAAAACCTAATTAGCCAAAGAGCCCACCAAAACATGTACAGATGCCATTTTGTGATGGCACACACATGCTCTGCATGGAAGAGCAACACTATCAGGGGATGTGGCTATAGACCTTTTCTGCTTACAAGGTACTTGTGTAAGATATAAGTGAAGTAACAGATTAATTTGTGTAGCTTTAGTTTATTACTGAGCCTCCCCAAAATAGGGGTATTATAAAGTTTTTACAGGAGTGAAGAATCAGGGACCAAGTTATTACAGACAGACTAACAAGATAAACATCATAGATGTTGCTCAGACACACAAACAGCATATAATACCAGCATTTTTAAACATTTCCCCTCACTCACCAACTCAATAGGTACTTTTTAGTAATAGTCACAGCTTGGATATTATGCAGTCACTATTCATAATGTATTTTGGGGTGGGGGAGGTAAGGGAAGCAAAAAACCTGCAGAATCACATTAAGTTACTCATTTAGTTCTACTTACATATTCATGAATACATCAGCACCAGTGGTTTGAGATCTTGCAACTCCTTATCTCCTGGTTTCTGTCCTGTGTGCTTAGTGAGGCTTAGAAAGTGGACTTTTATTTTCTTCTTCTCAACAGTCTACAAGAGTTATATAGAATCATTAATCATGAAAATCAGTATCATTCTAAACATCAGACTTTGATAAGATGACAAATGACATTCCTACTACATGTCACAAGTTTTGTACCCTCTTCAAGTCTGCTCAAGTAGAGTGTAAACCAGTGCTGCATCTAATATATTACAGCAAGAATACCTAGTCTTTGTTGCCTGTTGCTCCAGAAGCATCAGATTACAAAGATGTTTAACAGAGGGGTTTTTTAGTTTTTTTTTTTTTTCTCCATTGAATGCTTCAAACCAGTTTGGCAATCTTTGAAAGGTTAACGAGTACTGTCTGCTATAGAATGCCAAACTGATTTAATTCAGAAAATGAGAAAACATTCCTAAGATGTAATCAGCTGTCACTTAGGAAACGACATACAACAAGATAAAGGTGTTTTACATTTAATTTTCTAAGCAGAACTCCTGAGAGGTTGAGAGAAAACATCAGGTGGTTCCTGCGCAAAATGCGTCTCTCCAAAATTGTTTCTACCTGGAAAAGCAAACAGTAGTCATTCAGTGCCGTGGTTTCTTTCCCTCCAGATTATTGTGGCCTTGATCCTCCTTTTCATGTGCAGCACCTTGCACATCTCATTGAGTGGCAGCTTTTGTGCATCCCAGTCCTCCTTCAGAATCTCAGGATGATCTGAGCACAGCACAGCTGGGACAGTGCACAGGAGCTCAGCAGTTTCAGGACCTCCTTCTTGTCCTTGGGGATGCCTTCTTGGAGCTGGAGGAAGTCTCCTTCAAGTATACTCTTCCCAGAAGAGTAGAGAAAAATGAGTTTGGGTGTGTGGGTCAGGGCGGTAAGAGAAGGCAGCACTTCTTTGCTCTGTGCAGACTACACACCCAGAAGCAATCCTCTGCCAACAGCTTTTCGACATGGACCCGTGGACAACAGAGCTTCAGAGGCCTTGCACTTCTCCTTATCAACATCTGCTGCAGGCCAGTTTGGCAGGCACCCATTCTACAGTTCTGGCAAATCTTCGGAAGAGTTGTAGAAATTACATCGTTTTTCCTGAGTTGAAATGCTAAGCAATTTTAAATTGATAAAATTAAGAAAACAATTTCAAATAGTATGATCTCAGAATAAATGCAGTGTCTTACAGATCTTCAGACACCACAATTTCCTGTGATCCTGAAGTTCTTGTGACAGAAATGAGCTCTAAGGTGGCTGCCAGATCCTGCCTCTTTACACAGCACCATCCTGCCACTCTCTTTGCACATTTCTGCACCACTAAAGCTTTTAGTAGTGATACCTGACACAGAAGACTTTTGACCTACAAGCAGTAAAGATACATCATTTTCCTTTCTTTTCTAAAGTAGAATTTAAAAAAAAAATCCATCTTGAGTCACTTGCCAAAGGCTTCTGGACATCCAAAGCATGGTCCAGTCTTGCTGCTTTCCCAGCTCTATTTTTCTGCAGTCTCCGTGCCCAGCTCCACAAAACTCTCAGGAATGACCCCCAGAAGTTTTCTGAAGTAATACGCAAACAAATCATTAGGAGGTGCAAGTTACTTGCTGATACTGTTAGAATATGATACAATGTGCTTACAGCACTGCTCTTCTGATCACTTTACCCCTGCACTGCACTCCATAGAAGAGGAATATTCATAACCGAAGACCAGCATTTATTACAAAAATTTAATCCATTAACACCATAATTTTTAATTTTTTTCTTCACAGTTGTATTTAGTGAGCCTCACTTTCTGTCAGCAGAAGGAGCCCTTCTTGCTTCATCTCCAAATTCACAGAAGTACGTGTTTCTGCTTGCTGGCTGGCATAAACCACCTTCCATGCATTCTGAATGTATCAAGAATGCTGTAAAATTTAAATTGGGCTATCTGTAATTAGCTATGTTTTTAAGAGTTTGTAGGCAATTTCAGAGCAGAGCTCTACCATATTAACAGTTTCACAAGGAGGAAGCAGAATTTAAACAGAGGAAACAAACACAAACACATTCTTTATTTGATGGCAATGAAATTCATTTTAAAAAAAGTGGGATTGCAGTAAACCGATTTTTTTTTTTGCATGGCAGCTTCCTATAGACAATATTTAATTAACTACTCAATTAATTAAATTGACAAAAGCACAAGTAAATTATAATTCTTGGTAAACAGTATCACCTAAAAACTCATTAACTCAATTTTTATCACATTTGGAGTTGGTGTAAGTCTAACGGTTTTTTAGTTTACCTGCAGTAATGATTGTTTCCTTAATGGTCTTTTATTTAATAGCATACAGGGAGGATCAACACCAGATTCCTGGAATTTGGAGATAGACACAGAAAAGAAGTTACTTGCCACTAACTGAGAGGTTTTCCTCCTGCCAGCTCAATGTAAGAAATTGCTACAAACTAGTATTTTTATTCTGGGTCTTTACAGAGTTCTGGTGTTGATTATATTTCCAATGGTTTCAACAAATACATAGAAAAAAGAAAGCATTACTAGGTTTCAAAGTGCACTTTGAGAAAATTTGACAGAAGAGCAGCAAGTCTAATGGTCACTGGTGTTTCTCATCCCTTTAAAAAATATGGAGGACAAAAGAACAGCAAAAGAATATTTTTCCCAGCCCTCTTATGTCCAGGCATCTTGTCGGTTTTTTTTTCTCAACACCTCAGAAATAAAGGCAAGAAGGGTAGTAGCAGGAGGAACGGGGACAAAACAAATATGATAAAACACTGCTTGTCTCTTAGCTCGTGTGAGCTTTCCTCAAGGACTATCCTATACCTTAGTAAAGCATGAGAGTCACATCCTGAGCACCTCTGAGCCCCACCAGAGTGCTGGACAGGCTGCAATGCCTGTGGAAGGTTTGGGAGCAAGACCACACAGTTCCCTCTCTGCCTGGGAAGCCCGAAACACAGCCTGGCCCTGGCACACGTTTCCTACCTTACCTTCCTTCTGTAGAGACTTCAAGTTGTAAGCTTAGGAGCAGACTGCAAACTCTCTGGGACAAGCAGGAGGGTCTGGTTTAAAGGCATGGTTCCACAGCAATATAAAGGAGTGGTTATTAATAATAACGATATCTAGGAGCTTATGCTTCAATAGTATGCTGCCTACAAATAATAACTTTCTAATTAACAGCTGATACTTTCTTCAGGATCAGCAATAACATCTCCACATCACCTCACTCTCTGCTGCTGCAGTGGGTGCATAGGACAGTGGCTGTGGTGAAATACAGCAATGCCCACAGCTACCACACATTCCCAGGTCTGGCAATTGATAGAAAGGACCCGGTCTCTTTTATTTTCTAACACCTCTTTAATGTCTTTATTGATACCGTACTTAAAGTTTGCCATTAGCTCGTACATATTCCTATATCCTTTCTCTTTTGCAGTTTAGAGTACCATACAAGCAATAAGAAACAAAATTTATTACTTTTCTAAACAGGCAGAAAGGTGTAAAGATTACTGTGTAGTATGGTTTGATATAAATCTGTTCATTGTCTTTGTGCTGTACTTCAGATCATGTGGAAACTGCACATTTATATAAGGATTCTCACCGTTTTCAATGGACTTTAAGTTCAAACTTATTTACAATCACTTATTTAAATGAAGACCGAAAATCAAAAAATTAACCATACAGTGAGAAAAATGGCCTGTAAATACAGGGCTGCACCAGCTCTCAGGACACCCCATTTCCCCACCCCAAACTGCAGTGCCCTCACCATGCTGCCTGCTCACCTCCCGCAGTTCCAGACCTACATGCTCTCTCAATCTCCAGCTGAGCCTGCGTCTTCAGAGCCAAGGAGACGCATGTGACACGGCTGCCCACCCTTGACATAGCCGTACAGCACCTTTCAACTCATCCTCCACAGACTTCCATGTGGTGCTTACCTGAAATTTAGAGTTAAATTGTAGGTTGATGAGGCTGAAAAAGGAAAATTAAAAACTGTGCATATGCAGTGTTTTGAAAATAAATTACTGGTTTCCTCAGTCATATCTAGGAGTAACGTTACCTACAGCTAATAAGGCAAACCAAAGCCATCCCAAGTAGTCTTGCGTGCATGCCACTGGCTGACAGTACCTCAAGTGACCCTGCCTCAAATCAATGGCTGAGTGCTGGACTTCACTTCTACATGTGACAATTATATGATATAAATATGAAGATGCATCCTAGGTGTTCACTGACACACCATTCTTCATTCAGATAATTGCTTCTCCCTTTTACTTAGCTTGGACAAAGCTCTCTCATCTTGCCAAGACACCAGAAGATTTTAGGGAGTTGTGTGGTTTTTACCATTTATCAAAGGTGGAGAGGTGAAGGTACTGCCTTGCTTGGAGAGAACCATGCACGCAAGTGCTGGACCACAGGTGCTCCAGTAAACCCCATATCTGACAGAGATAAACTCAAAACTCCAATAATTAGATGAACACACTTTATCAGGCTAAAAAGTGAATCTGCTTTTTGTTTCCCAGTACAAATCATTAAATCAAGGAGGAACACTTCCCCTTAATTCACCCCAAACATATGTAACCTGCTTATAAACCCCAGGCTTATTTTTGTCTTCAAAGATAATTGAAGAATAAACAGTTCTGCCTAAAGTATCAGTAAATTAATCACTGGCACAGAAGTTACTGATTGTGTCTGAATATCCCTCCCATCTGACAGATCAAAGGATGGTCTCTGCTGTCTTGACTGTTCACCTTAAGTGAACCTCAAAATCAAACACCTCTAAACCGCACCTCTAACAAAGCAGTTGTGCACTCTGCTGATGCTATTGCTGCTTTTGAATGGCTCCACAAAGACAAAAATAATGGAAAAAGCTTTCTACAGTTTTGTTTCTGTCAAAATGAATGGCTAAAATTATGTCTTTTTATTCTCTGGCCTCAAATATCTTTTCACAGTTCAGAATCGTTGCATACTCTTCCATGATTGCTTTCACTAAGAACAATATTTTTACAAAACATTTTAACTAATATGTTTTCCATGCTTTTCAGGACTACCCAGCATAAATTTCCTGGTGGTGAAATGGCTGAATCCATTCCTGGGTGAAGCACCCTAACACAGCTGACAGCTTTGGGGAGTTATTTTAGAAAAATCCCTGAAATCATCAACATAGCACACAGCAGCAGGCAGTGGCAAACGTCAAGCGGCATTAGCGAGGGGATAAAACAGTAAACAGGAGATGATGTGTTTTCCAGAGAAGAAGATCCTTAATAGCTGTAACCCATATGGAGCTCACCCAGACCTGTTTGCAGAACTTCGCTGCAGGAAGCACAGTACTGCCTTGCAAAGGGTGCACCGTAGGCCAATGAAGATATCAAGTCTCTAGAATCTCAGTTGTAAGAAAAGGCTAGGGGGGTTGAGTTATTCTACCTAGAAAATAACAGCCACAGATGTGACCTAAAAGACAATTATGGGAAGGCACTGATCACATTCTTAGGGATACTTTGGTCACAGTGGGAAGACACTCACAAAAAGAGAAGTGTAAACAAAAATATGAGATTAAAGAAGATTTCAGCAAACTGAACTATTTCATATATAGATAATAAAAAATAGAGGTAGTGTTCATTCCCGCTGAAGTCAATGAATAATTATCACTGATCTGAATTAGGTAGAGCTATCCTGCAGTAAATTCCCAAGATGAACAAAAACTTATTGCACAGCCATTAAAATGATATTTTTCTCAGCTATTAATTTCTGAGTAAAAGCAGCAATGGAAGAGAGAAACAACCCAAGGAAATGGTTAAATTACAGTAGAAAGAACAGGTGACATTTCTTCTTTCTGCCTGGGAGATCACATATTGAAGAAAGTTTCTGCATCTGAGTTTTCCTGGGCAGGCACAGAAAGCTATTTTTCACGGGTGAGAAGCAGATGTCTATAAACAAAGATTTTACTGCTTTGTGTCCCTGTCTGTGCATTCAGAGATGGGGAAGAGAAATTGTTGAATGTTGCCACTTGGACAAGAAACCAAGGCCATAGGAGTGGGGATCTGTTTCCTGCAAATCAGGTCACTCTTGAGGCTGATTTAGGCAGGAATGTACCTGCCATTGAAACAAAGCAGCTGTGCTTCTCCTACCCAGGAGCACATGGGGGGAAAGAAGGAGCTTTTGTGATCCCTAACCAAGGAAAGGTATGGGTAACCATCAATCCTGCCTGAAACACGGGAGAAGCAAGTTCATCCAGCACACTGCAGAAATGGAAATGCTTCCCAGAGCTCTGACAGAAATGCTGGACAAGCAGCTAAATTCCTTCCCAGAAACTGCTCTGGTGACAATGCAATACCTCCTGGCTCCCTTCAGCCTACCTCTTGCAATAAATGTCAGCCTGCAGCCGTATTGGGCATAATTAGCCTATGATAATAAATTACCCATATTTTCAGGAAAATATTAGAGACCATCATTATTTGGAATAGAGCCGCATTCAGCTGCACAACCCTACCTAATATGATGGATGGAGTAGTCACAGCACTGAATACATTTATCTAGAATGAAGTGATTATTTCGAAGATGAACACAGTCAGATATAAGTGCATATGAATCATATACTACTGCACACTGGAGAGTATCAGAGTAGCAGGGGTTGTAGGTCAGCTGACCAGCCCATAGCTTTTAGTTGGTAGATTATTTCACACATATACCCCAGGATTTTAAAGCTCAGTCTCAAAATCCCTCTGAATTTAAAAATGATTCCATGTTTTCTCTTGAAAGGAGAATAAAAGAAAAAAAGATACGGGAAGGTTTTTTTTTTCTCCTATCTTAGAGACAGTCTTTGGTGTTACTTGACTCCATTGTCTGCCCATAGATATTGCCTAAAATACCCTAGGCAAGCATATTGTTAAAATAATTTTGCTAATGCCTAGTTATTCTAAGAAAAATAAAGTAAAACTTAAGGACTTCTTGTGAGAACTCACTCATGTCTAACTGACTGCAGGACAAAACAGGAGTCATTACAGTAAAAGAGTCTTATTAGCGCTACAACAAAACCATGCTTTCCTTTTTGACATATTTTAATTCCCAACAATATTTCTTTGCTATTTTCCAATCATTTTAATGTAGTGAAGAAAATCATCCAGGATCGTGGACAAGGCTCACAATTCTGTTCTGCAACAGTACTCTGGCACTGGCAGTATCTTGGCCTTTTTTTCCACGTGTTCTGATAGTAGGGAGGGTCACTGAAGACATCAAGCTGGCATACCTGTGAATGAAGATAGGCTCCCTGCTCAGAGCCTGGGGTCTGCAAAGGACTCCGAACAGAGTTAGATGTTTTGAACAGAGTATTGGAATATGCAGCTGTGTGTAGATTTGCCTTTCTAAAATGCTGTAGCATAAATAAAATTTCTACACATTCCTCTGAATTATGAGCATACTTGGTTTATGCATTTGGAACAACACACGGACACTTCAGGCAAAGGAACCGTACCTTGCAACTCAAGCAGAAACAAAGCTCAATGAATTTTTGGTTATATTCCATGTTATCATCATCATCACTGGAAGAGATGGTGTTTTCCCTCCCCTCAATCTGTCCCAATCACAAAAAAAAATTTGCCACCAGAAGCCACATCTAGATTTCTGCAAACACAGGTGGTGTAGTCAGTTTGTGGAAAAGCTTCTTTACCAGAAGTAGTAACTGTTGTATGAAACATCTCCAACTGTGAAAAACTAATAAATTGACCTCTCTTACTGTGACTCAGACTAGTGAAAGCATCTGTTTGGATAAGAAAACCAAAACCAATTTTTTAAAAGCAGAACTTATCTGCTGTTAGACATATTTAAGATGAGTTACCATTACACGTATGGCTGCTTTTTTTAGTTTAGATTTATTGTATTTCTTGATAGGTCATCAGTTAAAGGTATTTATTACAACAGGCATCCATCCTAACATCTAAATGCCTTGCTCATTGTAAATCAGAATTTTAATCTAGTTTCTGAACATGGTACTATTCATATCCTAAAGCCAAGTCATAACCAGTGAAAACAATATTATAATTGCATAAGACTTAATGCAAAGGGATATTTCTTTGGATATAAAGTGTTTTCTGTAGGAAGTGAAGTCTAACTTTTTTTTTTTTAGGTTTCCCCTAATTACATAGTTGTTTTAAATCTTGCAGCTATTTAAAGGTAGGCATCAATACTACTCCGAAATTGCAAGTATTGAATATTTCAAACCTACAACAAATTCAGAGAAGTTTAAATATTTTAGGATAATCTAAATATTCGTTTTCATATGTTTAACACGTTTAGGAAGTGCTGAGGCAGCTGAAGCCCTTTAATAATGCTTGCTGAAAGTGACATGACAGTAACAGCATAAAGCAATGTGACACATGCAGCCAAAAAAATAAAAAATGGAGCAAACAGGGAGGAGCCTTTTATGGCTCAGTCCATATTCAAGAGCTGGGATGCTTGAAGGAAGCACATATTGCATCTAATTTTTCAGACTTTACGGAACAGTCCGTTACTTTTTCTTTGGATGGAAAGTCTGTACAAAGAGCTGAGTAAGCCCCTTGTGCTCTCCTGCACTGAGCTGTCTACACAAAGCCCTAATGCATTGCTTCAGGGTTAGTGTTCAACCCAGAAAGGGCACTGCCACAGCATCTTTGATGTTAACAGGAAGAAAAATTCCCTCTCCTCTTTTTCTCATGTGAGAGCAGTGTCTCTTCAGCTCTCCTCTCTTTCACCAGCTGATGACTAAGAACTTGTCAGGCAGAGTGAACTCCAACGTGAACAGGAAATATTAGAAAAAGATTTTGTCTGTTTTGTTAGTGCTTTGGGTTCTCACCTGAAAGTGGTCATAAAAGAAGAAATTTCCAGATTTCTTTAATGTTGCTATGGAGGTATTTCACTCATAGTTTGTCTGTTCACTCGAAGAAGGCGAAAAAGGGAACATCACACCTTTCCATAGCCAGACTTGTTTCTTCATAATTCCTGGTCAGTTGAGAAGAACATTAATTCAAGATTGAGGGATTGAAGAACAGGAGAGAGAAAAAGAACAGAAGAAATAGAAAATAGTGAACTTTCTGTTTCCTTTTGTGTTCTTTTATATAGTTAATTGGTCTTTTTCTCTAAAATTGATATTTTCCAGTAGTTGCTCATGTCCCAGCCTAGGTGAAAATTAATACTAAAATTTATTACTCCTTCAGAAACAGGCTGCTCCAGCATATAGGTCCCCCACAGGGTCAATAAGTCTTGCCAGCAAACCTGCTCCTGTGTGGGCCGTTCTCTGCACTGGTCCACAGATACTGCCAGGAGCCTGCTCCAGCATGGGCTTCCTACAGTCTCCTTCAGGAATCCAGCTGCTCCAGTGTGGGGTGTTCCAGGGGCAGCAGGGTAATCTCTGCCTGGAGCACCTCCTCCCTCTCCTTTGCTGAGCTGGGTGCCTGCAGAGCTGTCCCTCTCACATATTCTCACTCCTCTCTTGTTTGGCTGCAATTGCTTGTGAGTAACAATGTCTTTTGCTGCCTTAAATCTGTTATCCCAGAGGTGCTACTGCCATCTCAGATGGGCTCAGCCTTGGCCAGTGGTGGCTCTGTCTTGGAGCCAGCTGGCATTGGCTTCACTGGAATCAGGGAAACTTCTAGCAGCTTCTCACAGGAGCCACTCCTGTAGCCCCCCCCATCCCCCCACTACCGAAACCTTGCCACACAAACCCAATAGCATTTCCTATATGCAGTTTACCTAATCCATGTGTGCACGTTTACAAAACAGACACACATTTTCAAATTTTGATGCTGAAATAATTTCATGACTAGAACTTGGTGTTTAGAAGAAAGAGGTTGCTAGGTTAGTAACATCAACCAATACCCTCTCTGTCAAGGCAGAATTAGCCATCATATTTCTTTAGGTGTTAAAAAACCTTCCTTTACAAATTTCATAAAATGAACTCGAATGTGGAATAGAGATGTAATGATCATCTGCTCTGCTTTTCTGATAGGAGTTTGACTCAAATCCCAAACCTCAGAAGGTATAAGACAAATAGGAGACTTGCTCAAATTAATTTGCTAAAAGAACAGGTAATCAGGGAAATTATCCCCACATTTGATGACAGGGAAGCCTGTGGTCATGCACACCCAGTCACCCACACATCCTGTCACTGAAAACAAAGGATGCATATCAGAACTGAATTGCTAGGAAACCACTGCCTAAGAGCTATTCATATACTCACAGGTAAATTAATTAGTAAATAAGCAGCAGCTTATATGAAGCTGCTGCATCCTCAGCAAACTTACAAAGCCACCAGAGGCTGCAGGTCAAAAACATAACTTTTTTCATTGTCATTCTGCAGGTATGTAGCAATTATCCAATGTAATGCACTAAATACAGGGTCAAGCTTTTTCCACAAAAGGCAATGCCAAAACTCCAATTGACTGCAATGGGAACAGAAATGGGCATTAAGTGGGCAGGCAGATTTTTCTCCATCTCCACTAAGATATACAATTACTTAATATGTTCTTTGTATTCTTTCTCTAAAGCTGTTAGTATTCCATGAGATTTATCCTCCAAAATATCTGTCTAATCTTTGGACATTGATTACTCAGAGATTATTAAATATACAGTAAAATTTTCAACTTACTACTTTGCGAGGGTGTCTTCTATTTCTCCGTGCTTTTTGGCTACATTTTTACTGTTGGACCCTTGGGAGGTGTGTTTTGGATAGTCTTTCCTTTCCTTCCTCCTCCTCTCACCAGCCAGAAGGTTGCCAGAATTCACCTTCACCCCAGTCAAATTGCTCAGAGACCTGTTGCTTTGGAATAGTCACCATTGAACAAAAAAGTTTTACAGAAGATTACATGGAACTGAATTTCATCTCTGTCCATGGAGTCAGTGTTTCAGGTCTCACTGAGACAAAGATAAACCATTAGGTGTGATCATATTTTAAGCAAATCTACAAATAGTTTTCTCTTTCCCTTTTTTTGACATAACTTTTGCCTTTCATAAACATTTGTAAACTCTGTTTTCAAGTTTTTGATTTTTATAAATATAGCTATTTGATGCACTTTATCTTGCATTTGTTTGTGTTATGTGAGTTAAGAAAACTGAAGAACAGCAAAGCAGTGTTGATCTGAAGGCATGGCAAAACCTGCTCTCCTGCACTGCCTGTGTCCTCTGCATCACCACAGCATCCTTGCCAGTGTGCAGCAAGCCGCAGAGCAAATCTTTGTCTGAGCTATACTTGTCAGGTGGAAAGGTGACATCAAAAAGCTCGAGAGGGAAAAGTTTCTTCCAGAGACTCTGATGACTCTAAACAATCTCCAGCCAGCAATAAGGTACCAACATACGCCTTCAAACTGGAAAGCCAGAGGGGAAAGTATCTATCACATTTGCATGCAAACCCACATTAATCCTTTCTTACAATGGGTTTGTCAGGTCTCTACATTTTGCAGTGAGGCTGCAGACACCTAGTTTCTCACTATTTTACAGTGATTCACTCTATACAGCAGTAAACATTCTACATATTTACTTTCGCCAAGGACCTTTGACCATTTCCACTGAACAACCCCTACCTGACATGACAGCCACTACAAGTGACAACAACTATTTTACATCTCTTCTCAAAATTATTTATTACTGCCATGCAAATATTATGCATAGCAATACAGGCAGACTTCCCATGAAATTAACTTTAAAAAAGTCTTTCCACCCAAAATCAGCTTTTCTAAAAATGAAGCATTTCTATAAGACATTGCTGTTCTAAGGAAGGTGCATTTCTTTTGGAGTAACAGCGTTATCACCAACAACAAGAAAACATGATGACAACACCCTTATTTTCAGAAAAAGAATACTCTATGAATGTCATGGCATCCACCAAGAGTTATATTGTACCAACAGCTCATAGCCAACCAGCTATGAAGAGAAAGAAGTATTGGTGGAAGCAGTCTGTCACAACTGGAATGGGAAAGTCCCTAACAGCAAGTACCTGCTGATCAGTAACCCCTGTGCATCAGATTTACTTTTGAAATAAAGCCGTCAGGAAATACATGAATTTTGCTAAAACAGTATTTACATGAGTTTAGATAATACTCCTTTTTAGCTCCTTGTACAGTTTCTTAATTACAGAATTCAATTTTGATTTTTTTAATTAAAAGAAGAGTACAAACTCTAATTCAGTCTGTGCTCAAACTACTAAGATTGCGCTGGTTTCTAGTCAGATCAGTGAAATTATCCCAGATCCACTCAAGATTTACTTCAGACTGAAATGCAGTTTTCAGGGATGGCCAGCTGAACATTTTGTGTAAACCACTGCATTTAACAAACTTTTGGTAAAGCTTGCTGCCATATCTCATTTCCAGGTCTAGTAACAAAAGAAAATAAAAACCAGATAAAGTGTAAAGCATGTTGTTTTCCTCCAAATATAGAGGAATTTTAAAATTACATCAGTGGCGAATTTAATATTAAAAAAAAAAAAATCTACGATGGCTGGAGCAGGTTTAGGTAAAAATTAAAGGAACAAGACCAATCTAAGAGCACCCTTGGCATGGTTGTCCTTCCCAGCCTCCAGCAACTAATTGTGTAGGAGTTTCATGAGCTGGAGGATGAACCTAGTCCATTGTTCTGAATAACTGCTGGTGAGCTCTCTCCCACAAACTTCTCTAATCCATTTTGGTTTTCAGCCTCCATAACATCACAAAACTATTAATTCCAGCTGAAGAATCCCTTCATGCATGTCCTGTTTCCTCTCACTTTTTCCCAAGGCCTCTTCATATCATCACTGACTCAGATGAAGTTAAAAACACCAGGGTTTTGGCTAATACAATGTTGCAACAATTACTTTAGCAATACAAGCAGTTGAGCATTATGTTCCTGAAGAACAATCTTGTGTAATTTATATATACTATTTTGTTATCTTTGTGTCTTCTATATAAAAACAAACTCATGCCATGACAGGGATTTTTAAAAAGGCAACATATTTCACAATTTTAAGCCATCCTGCTCTATTTCTTGCTAATCCAAGTTTTTAGTACATTTAGTACATTCAAAAATGTGAGCATTTTTTTGGTTGTACACATAGGAGTACTTCTTTTATTGGACTTGCCTAATTCTTACTTCTTTCCTTATTTAATCATGGGAGCAGCAAGTTTCATGACCACTCCTACCATAAAATTCTTCCCATATTCTTTCCCAAAAGAGATGCAAGAGAGAAAATCAGGATCAAGGGTAACTCACGGTAAAACACAACTAAGGCCACAAAATACTGTTACATTATTCACCCACTATGTAAAATTCATATGTGGATATCATAGAAAAGGGGTCATGTACAGTTACATGTGATACCTCAGACTGAAGAATTCAAGGAAGTTTTATTCACCATTTCAAAACACCTTCTCAATCACATTTATACATCACTGAAGATCCTCCTCAGTCCTAATGCTACATTTGTTCTCATTTGCTATAAAGAACCATAAGAAAGAAGTAAAGCATCCCACAGATATGCGCGTATTTCTGCCTCAAAAAAAGTGTATTACCAGTGCGTTTGTCATGGGCTCGGAGATGAGGGCACACCCCAAATCTCTACGTCTGCAAACATACTTCCCCGAATTCAGGGGAAAACTGAATTTTAAGTCTTTTTTACTTAGTTTAAGCTCATGGAGATTTAGTGCAGCAGCGAAACCTCCCCTATCCTCAGCCTTGGCTCAGCCCTTCCATTCCGATTGGCACTGGTTTTTCTACAAGAGTGGTTCAAGATCAGCCCCTGGCTCAGGATCTGGTCCTTACCAAATGCCCAAAGCTTCTGACCCTGGTGCAATGCTTTGGAAATTACTTGCTAACAAGGGTTTGTCAAAATAAATTTTAAAACACACATGGGAAAAATCTAAGGTAGCGGCAAGCAAACATTTATCAACATCAGTAAAAAATCAAAGCACAAATACACAAAAATGCAAACAACCTTCCCCTAGAAAATGGGTCCCATTCTCAAAGTTTGCATTCCTGTGACAAATGCACAAACAAAGCATCACTTGGTGTTGCTAACCATGGTGTTTGAAGAATGTGCCTCTTGCTTCTCTTTTACAGCATTTCCAGCCCAGCCTTTTTGTCTGTGGAGATAGGCTAATACGTAAATGCTTCCACAGTTTCTTCAAAATAAAAAGGAGGTCCTGGGAATTGAAATTCTATTTATATTTATCATAACTTGATAAGATAGAGTGTGTTTATTTAAACACCCTACCATTATTTCTTCTTAAAAACAGGCAGCTCTAAAGTGCAGTTATAAGTCTGTTTACACCACACAGATATCAAATTGACTTGCTAATGGTAACTTTTATTCGGTATCCATGGGTTACTGTGTCATGTGATTTGACATCAAGTACAGACAGTGCTGATTAGTAGCATCCAGTTCTGTCCATCTCTGTGCATCACTGAACCATCTGGTCATTTATTCACTAATAAGCCCCTAATGGCCCAAATATTCACCGGCCTGTCATTGTGACATGGCATAAAATGCCTACATCTTTCAACTTGCTTTGACATGTTGCTTGTTTCACATCAAAACCCGTCATTTACAGGAAAAGAGCTCAGAGGGGTAAAAACTTGACCTAATCTGCAGTGTTAACACAAAGACAGAGGCTTTGTTATCTGGTAGCCTGACTGAAAGCATGTAAATGGGCATGAATTCATTTTGTACATTTTTCCATGCTCATTTTACAACATTCTTTAAGTTTGGTATCATTCCTAATATTGGTTTTTATGTGGGTTTTGCTGTGAAATCTCTTTTCTTTATCTGTTAATATCCTTAGGAGTGCTTTAAAGAGAGCTGAATTCCCAGAGACGTTTGTCAGTTTTCTATATGGAAAATATTTATCAATGGGAATATTACAGGCAGCCACAGAAGTTTTCTAAACCCTTCTATTAAAAATTAGTATGATTAATAATTTTACTTTGCCTTTCTTTTATCTTTGCCTAGATCGCAACAGCCAGCGTATTGCTTTCTGCCCTAAAGGATGTGAGATGCAATAATTATTTCCAGTTTAGTGTGTTAGATTTTGCAGAAGCTTTGCAGATGACAAGAATTTTGCAGTATATAATCACATAGCCCGTTATTAACTTAACAGTCATGAATACTTAGTAATTGAAAAATCTCCCTCTTCAAAAATTGCTGGAAAAGAAGGAGGTCACAATCAATGCTTTATTTTTTTTAAAATCTTACTGGATATAGCCACAGTTAAAAATAGTTTAAAAAAAGCAAACACCCATTAAACTAATTGCTGTTGAAATCTTGGTTAATACATCATTAAAATGTGATTAAAGCATGATGTAATTGATTGTAACTAGAACACTTAGGGTGGTTTTATTGCTCTGCAGTCATTGGTGTGATGGGACACATAATTCACCCAGTATGTTAGCTTCTCTTGGTGTGTGCCTCTATTGGCACACTAGCTAGCTCCTTGAAGCAAGCATACTCCGCTCCACAAAAACTTCCATTGTGTCACCTTCTGACTGTTACACCGGGTGTAAAGTGATAAGTAAAACAAAAATAACAATATTTTAACATGACAGAGCTTTGCCTTTTTTTTTTTTTTTTTTTTAATAACGGTAGTGTTTCAAATAATCTATTATTTTCTCTTTTTTAGCAGGCTGACAATTGTGTATGTTGCCAGTGATAGTTCCTGTTAATGACACGAACATCATCCAGGATAAATCCTCTGACTGTGCCCGCTAGTAAATATTATCAGAGAATTCAGGTCAGCTAATGAATCAATTTGAATGTTGGCATCTTCATGCTGAGACTCAATCAAGTCTAAATTTCATTTAATATTAGTTAGTTTACAATACTTACAGTCAAATCCTTAAGCCAGTTTTAGGACACATACACAGAATTTAGTCTAAGCATTCAAATGTTTCTATTTTTTGATTATTCACTTCACCAATCCTTGCTGCACAATGTGATCCTCAAGGGCATCAATAAACACATTCACTCCTGTCTTAGAAGCTTGAGAATACCTTTTGCACTTACTCAGAGCCCTCAAACCTTGAGAGGGCTGAAAAACGGTTGTGTTTTGTGAAAAATACTGAGGTTTTGAAACTAATCTCTATTCAACATTAAAATAAACCCTAACAAGAACCAAGTCAGTCAATATATGAAGTGATATCTGACTTCCTAAATGAGCATCTTATTAATAATGCTGTTAATTTCTCTTACTCTTAAAAAAAAAATCTCATCTGATACATGCAAAATATTTTTGAAAATATTTAATCAAAGTGAAAAATTTCTATTAATTAAAAAAAACCAACCTGTTTTGATGACCTGTCATCTTCCAACACAAAAATCAGTTTTTTCAACAACACAAGCATTGATCAGTTCAGGATATATTCCCATTTGTGCAAATTGGATTTAATAGCAAAATACTAAGCGCGAGTTCTCAGATCCTTGTAGGATTTGGGTTTTGGTTCCAACTTTTCTAACATGCTGAACATTCTCAAATCAGTACTTACAACATTAAGTAATGTTAAATGTAGCTATTGAGTACAAGTGGTATCTGGAGAATCACTCTTCTGTATCTTAATTTTTTCAGACTTTGAAAATAAAATAAATTCATGTTAGCTGAAAATTTTCATTTTAGCTGTTTCACCCTTATTGACACTTCCAAGAAACTTTTACAGTTTTAATCTTTTTTTCAGATACTGAACCTTTGATATTAAGTTTGTAATTTTTATTATTTTAAGATTTAGTTGAAATAAAAGTGATTACTTGAAATAAATCAGAAAGAATAAAATATATTGTTTTAGTTAAGTACATTATTGAAGTGAACCAGTTTGTTATTGAAAAAAAATTATAATGTTGAGGAAGAGAATGAATTTTAACTACTGCCATGACCCTGATGTCTCTCAGGGAAGATGTGCTGTTTGTCTAATGGGCAGTGTCTCAGAAAAATTTCAGTTCTGCTCAGTGCCTAATAAGCCTGGGCTTACCACCAGCTCTCATGGACTAGTGCTGGTGGAATGGGAAATGGATAGAAGTGTTTACTTCTGTCATGTAGGGGAAAACTTCCTCAAAAGAGTTACACTGCTCTGTCTGGAATAATGTTTTGTTCAGGAAGATACAGTACAGAGTATCTTAAATGCGTCTTGAACATTGTGTTTTACCTTATTACAAGATTTGAAAAAACTTTAATGATGTTGCTAGTAGCAGGAATGCAGATACAAATGGCACATTTTTTAAACTAAAAAGGCATGATTCATTTGAACAAGTGGAAATGTGTCATGCAATGACAGTTGTAGGTATTGGGTGGTAATATCTGCAATCATCAGCTGGCTTATTTTGAATACAGAACACTTACAAAAAATTTTATCCTGTTTTTAACTGTATAAATGCAATATCATATTTCTAACACATGCAGTTAATAGCAGAAAGACAACTGTGCACATATTGATAATGTATAGGTATTTCAGTTATCGGGCCATGACTTCAGCTAGATCCCTTTGAATCAGAGTTAGCAAAAGACAGCACCATCTGTTTTTTAAAAACAAAACAAACCAGAAGACATAAACCAATTGCTTGGCCACTGCTAAAACTCAAAAGCTGTACTTTTTCAGGAAAAGGCATTTTTAATGGCTGACCTACTACACTTACCAGACACAAGTGGGTGCATCCTCAAGGTGGCCATTTAAGAAGCCAATTAAAAAGTATTTAAAAGAAATCTTATTATTACCATCGGAAATACAGGATTGCATTTACATCACACTATTTAACCAAAGACCATACAATATTAAAAATGGGAATGGATGCTATCAATAAATTTAAAGCAGGTAAAAAAAATTACATTTGAACACATGAGAAACGAGTGAAAAAATGCTGCAAGCCCAATCAGTGGAGTAGCACAGCTGTCCTGGATACATTGCTGCTATTGACAGGGTAACTTTGGCCATCTTCCCCAGACCTCTTTTGCAGAGAGTTTAATTCCTTGCTCTTCAGAATAAATAACAGTATCTTAACACGGGTAGCATGACAAACTGTCTCTTCACAGCAAGCAGCGATGCTTCATTTTTAATGCATTTTTAATTCAATGTAATAACAAGGAAATAGTTCCTGGCCACTGATGAAAAAATCTGCCACCAAGCTTATACACACTGAAACAGCAGCGTATTGCTACTGTTCACGTAGATGGAAATTAATGTGGTAACAGCACGTTTTAATACTGAAAGCTAAAAACGTATAATCTATTAAACCGGCCTCTGAGTATTTTTTTTGAAAATATCCACTTCATCTATACAAGTGTTTGTGAAAGCGCTGTGTGTACAACCAACTAAAACAGCAAGCATTAATACTGCAAGTTTTTAGATTAGATAAGATCATAATGGTATTTTTTAACGTTCCACTTAATTACTTCCCAATCCTGCAAAGACATTTATGCATTTGCTTAACATTTCATAGATGAATATTTCCATTGATTTAATATGTATCCAAGTCTTTGAAATAATAGGGCCTGAGCACAAGGCTAATTATATGCAAAGAGCATTTGTAACTCCTTTTATGACATCAAATGTCCCATATTTGAACCTAAGCATGCCTACTGCTGTGGTTAATTGATGACTTTCTATTAAACATTTTACTTGGAAAGCAAGTGGTAAAAAAATTGAATTTTAAACTTGCATATTTGTGTATTCAGACCCAAAGTGATGCTGATCATACAGAAATAAACATTGTTTACTAATGCAGCAGAACTACTGCTGATACATTAACCACACTATAATCAAGAATCTAAAAAATAGCTTATGGGTCTGCAGTGGCAGACACACAAAGTGCACACTGTATGTACTCACATGTGAGAAAATTTATAAAATTCACATCCATTAGTACTTACAAACTGTTAAAAGAAACTCTCCAATTAAATAAATCTCAAGTTGGGTTAAATAGATAGCATAAGCTGCTGAACAGGTTATAGTGATATTCATATTTGAGAAGCTGGCCTAGATTTTTAGTGATTTTAGTCTGATTCCTTCTTTTGAAACCATCATCACAACTGCTGTGATCCATCACACTGATCTAAAACTCCTCTTTTTTACTACAGCAATGTCAAACATTTCAATAGGTGATACAGAGGAGCAGAAGAACAAAGAATCCTATTCCACACATGTACAAACTTATCAGCTCCCTCGCACTTCCAGACCCACTAATCACTCACAAATGATCTGATCCCATGTTTGCTCCCCAAAGTAATTAACTAACAAAGGTAATTATCCCAGGTCACCAGAAGGCTACCGAGAAGCGATTGCTACCACAAACAAAATGACTGCAAGTGAGAAAACCACAGTTGTGAGAGCAAATACATAGCTTTGCACATGGAGTATACTCTTCTGCAATAAGAAAATAGTGACCTAGAGTCCAGCACATCAGCTGCACTTTGATGCAACAGACTCTGAGCTCTACAGCAGAGATGCATCAAATGCTGCTTCATCTGCCTACTTAGGCAAGCAGTCTTTCCTTATATTCTACCAGAACCCATTGTTGCTGTAGCTTATTTTTTGGGTTTGCATGGGAACCAGCAGAACCCCACAAGGGTCCTTGGGTGACAGAAGCTCTGCCATGCTGCATTTTCTGCCAAGATATTAATTAACATATTTTAAAATTCCACGACAGAAAAAACATGACTGGTACAGCAGATGTTAAGTCATCGCTAACATTAACAAAAACTTTGAGCCTCCATCAGTTGAAATGCACCCATCATACAAAAAGTAAGTAAATAAATTTGAGATAGACCCGTCATATGAGGCTAGCACTAGAGTTTGTCACTAACAACAGGCTTTCCTGGCTCAGCAATAGAAGGCTTTATATACATTTTCTTGATCCACTGTATCTGATGACAATTTCATTTGTGAACTGGCTTTCTACGAAACTTCTACTACAAAACCCACGCATATTCTCTCAGCAGTGAGTCTTTAAAAAAAAAAACAACAGTTTTGTTTTGGAAATACACTTTCTAGCAATCTGCCTAGAGTCTCCTGAGAGATTTTTAGATTTTAATAGGTACGAATCAATCCAAAATTAATGGCATTTAAGGATATACAGTAATTCTGAAAAGAGAGTCAAAACAAACTCAGAAACTCAAAATCACAGATGCTTTAGTAGTAAAAAGGCTCATGATGTACACCCACGACAGGTCAAATTAAAGCTGTAGCACAAGGCTTGATCTTGCTCTACAACCAAATTTAAGAGAGAGCATTCATCAGTGTGCATTTCCCAAAGGGCCCAGTCCTGAAGACCTCGCTCAGGCAAGCATTTTCTGGTTTGGCTCTAGGAGTTCACATTTTCACCCTTCAACCATCTCCCTGCTGCTGCCTCCTTTTCCCCTCTGCACTGAGCAGATGGTGTCCTTTTATCTGTGACACCACCAGCTTTGCCACTGTAAATTGACAAAAAGTATATCCTGTTTTGCAATGAAAGCCAGTACTAAATACAGGCAGAACTGCTCTTTCTTCAGCCCTTTGCATGTATCAGAATCTATTTCTGCTGAGAAAAATCTGGAGGAATATTTGACTCATCTTTACCTGCCTATTGCAAGAATGACTTGCAGACAAGAGCAGGGAGGAGCATGGCAGCCATTCCATACAGGCCATTGCTGCTACACCAGATCTTGGAAAATAAAGCATTGCTACTTTTTTTGTGCTATTATACAGTAAAGTATATAAATTTTGGATGTAGATAAACTGAAAGGCTTCCTATGTTTTTCTCAAACTTGTACCCTCCTTATTCATCCCAATCCAAATTTATGGACAGTGTCAGTAGCCCGCTGTAGTGGCAAGACTCAATACGTATGTTCTTTGCATTCCAAGTTCTGACTTGTATTCTTTCCTCACATAACATATCCAAAATTCAATTCTCAGAAATAAGCATTAGGGCACAAATCACCAGACCTTTCCCTCCTTTGTCATGCTGCACTGCTCACTTACTTTAAGAGAAAGATGAGCTTCCCTTTAGCTGGCTTACCTCCAGAACTAATTATCTGAGATTAGTGACCTACACAAACCTCACTGATTTCAAGGAAGTTCACCAAGCAGGCTCCAAAACAAATGCAAAAACTATTTTCTTTTCACACTGACAACAGCAGTTTATTTAAAGTGTTCTTTCCTTCCCTAAAATCATGTAAGAAAATGCAGACCAAAGTAGAAACTAGGAGGGTGTCACTCTATGGTTTCAGATACTCTATTAACAAATCTCCCTGGTTTCATACATTTATTTACATTTGCTTTTTCCTCATTGACTTATTTCCTTGATTTACCCCCATAGGGTAACTCCTTTTGAAGACTATATCCTGTTATTACTCTGTTTCAGGTCTCACTTTTGTGCCTTTTTTCTTGATCAGTTGTGTTATGCTTTGTCCAACTAGCCAGATACGACCATCAGCCCTAGCAAGTTTCTAGTGTAAGCAGAAAAAGGAGAAATAAGAGAACAAAGGGCATAAGGATAAGCCTTTCCTTTACAGTCCAAACCAACAGCGATTGATAAACTGTTCTAGATAAAGACTGTCTTCTCACTGGTATGAGCATCTGATAGTAAAATAAGATGTTATGTGTGGGGATAAATACCATAATAAAGTAATAAAAATGCTGTTATTAATATTACTTCTGCTTTGACCAATTTTCTTGTGACAATTTAAAAATGTTGTACCCAGCGTTTGGCACAATCTTGAACAGTATCGAGGACAGCTTAACAAAAGCAGCACAGAGCCACCTGCATCTGCACGGGCTGGGCTGGATCCTGCTATCACACACAGCTCCCTCTCCTTTCTTGTCACCCTCAGCTTACAGCAGTATTTTCACAAAGGCCTTTGTGCATGATCCGTGCAGGGGATGCTGCAGTTTTGAACAGTTCACCATCATTGTTGATTTTTAACAATATTTAGGCCACAGCAGCCGAATCTATTTACATGTTCAGGACATTCATTGACTTTTCCTAGGGGATCACAGATATCTATAATCTAGAGCTAGGATCATTGCCAAGTTCACGTGTCACGTAAGGAACTTCATCATATCTGAGCCTCAAATGCAATGAAAATACTTTCTCCTCCAAGTCAAGATGTCTTCTATGGAAAAGCAAAGTTTCCCTAAGTCAGAGGTTTCTCACAGTTTAAATGAGAGAAAATTGGTTGTTAGTAGTTTCCAGCTCATTTTTAACACATAAAAGAGAAACCTAGTTTAGAACACTTAGCCTGACAGGTTGAGGATGCTAGGAACTAAAAGTTTGGGTTTGGAGGGATTATATCACTGGAAAGATAATAATCAATACTATTTAGTTTTGGCACCTTTATATTCTTTTAATTTCTACCTACTGTAAGAAAAACAGTGCTAGGCAGCATTCCAGAAAATGTTGCTGAAATAAAGTATAATACAGTAACTTTTAATGAAAGAAAGAAACTAAGATGCTGAGATAAATCATTCATATTTATTCATATGCTTGTCTGTAGAAGGAGCATAACTTTTATATTCATTCCGAGACTCAGTCTTTTGACTGAGTTTATACTGGCAATATTCTGTTCTATAGACAAAATTTTATCAACCTCTAAGACTGCATGTTAAAGCCAGAAGGATTATCTTCATATATAATTAAATCCAATGTATAAATAGCACCTACTGATACAAACTGTAGTGCTTTCTTATTCTGAGCAGAGAAGAAATACAGTCTGAATGAAGTCAAAGAAAGGTAGGGCAGGCTCTCTTTATAAAGGAAACGTTATAAAGCAGTTGCAGAACTTCATTAATTTCATTGACTACAGCATTGTGGGGAGGTACGCTTCTTTTTCTGCTTTGTTGTTGGTGGTGTTTTCTTCAGGTTTTTTACAAATAACTAAGTTTGTACATTTTAAATTTTTTTTTTTTACTGTGTAGAACAGTGAATGAGTGTGCTAAGCATTATTTGCTTATTTTCCCCAAACTTGTCAAATGAACAGCTGTAAAAGTGTTCAAGCATTTACATCATACACAGACTTGCTGGGTTTTAATTTTGCATGGTGTCAAACCAATCTAGAACTTCAGCTCAAAAGGGCAACCTCTAAGTCTACCAGACAACAAACATCCTGGTATCAGATACTACACATAAAAGAATAAATCACTTAAATCTTCCAGTTGTTCTAGTATAATCACAATTCATACAGATATTCTATTTTCTTCCTCAAACTGGTATTTTCCTCTGATGTTGATCAGATGAGAATTTTAACACCTCCCTCTGTTTAAATAAGGTAAGATTCCTGCCATGCAGTAATAATTTAAGTTTATAGTTAAGTATTCCTGCCATGCAGTAATAATTTAAGTTTAGAGTGTTATAGGAAGAAAAGGCAGAGGCAACAAACTGAGGAGACCAAGACCCATCATTCCCAGTTCCACTTCAAGTCTGAATACTTACTGGCTGGAATGATCTCAAGCCTATCACTTGTTACTTAACCACTTTCTTCACAAAACAAATACGGGTAGCAGAGTCCCAGGGGCACTGAGGAAAAAGAGTTGAGATGACCCATAGATCCCAGGAAAACATTAATTTCTCTCCTGAGTTTTGTAAGCCAATGAATCCTGTCAGAAATTAAATGGTTGTGAAAGAAATGGTCATACACATTTATTCGTACACTTTTTCTAAACTCCATTAAAGCTCCTGCTTGCAGACCTTTAGTAAAAGATGAGAAAATTTTTATTTATTCTCTGAGAGAAAAGCCTTCTGTGTATTTAACTCACACTTTATTTGTTTTTAAAATATATTCAGGCACTCCTGTGTGATTTCTTGCTAACGCTTAATGAACCAAATCCTTTTAGATATTTGTCTACAGCTGTAAAATTCTCAGCTGGCTTCTTCCTCAAACTAGAGGTTTTAGCCCCAGTTTATTAATGGATGCCAGTGAAAACATCAGCTCCAGAGAGCTTCCCAAGCGCCTTGTTCAGCCCGCTGCCCTTTACACTTTGCTTGTAACCGATAGAGAGCCTTAACGTGCATATCCACAGGTGTGCAAGGCAGTCCAGGAACCACTATGCACTGGTATCACTCTGAAGGGCAAGCCAGGCAATCAAGCATCTTGATTTAGTCTCCATGCAAAAGGTCAGATTAGGCACTCTCTTGAGGTCCTCACTACGTTTCTGACTCTGTGCTCATGCTGTGACACCTACAAGAAATCCAATAGCTAGATAAAGTGGGGTTGTAAGGAACGTGATGAAAAAAATCAGCATTTGCTACTTAAAAGCAGAGAAATTCAAAACTATCACACACAGTCCCCTATGTACTTTTTAATTATTTTTATTATTCTTTATACACATCCTAGCTAAACAACAAGGTTTATGTGTCCAGGATGGCAGCCAAACCCCCACACAGAGGTTTGACCACCTTGCCTCACCACTCAGGTAGGGTCTGCACACCCAGTACCTCAGCTCCTACACTGGCAACTGAGACTTCTGCCACAGAGAGTTTCCTGCCTGGCACACAGCCACCAGCTTGATCAGAGCCCCGCACAGTGTTCCCCCTGCTCTTGAATGTGGAAACCTAGCAATGGTGCTTTGTTCCCCACTGGATGTCCTGTTTGAGGGCATCATGCCCTTCCTCACAATCCAGGTAGGAAAAGCTGCTCAGCAGGCAGACAGTGATTGCTTCTATCAGCTGGAGGTTCAACATTGCTTCCCAGAGTAGTTCCATATAGGGAATAATTCAGTGTGGGAGTGAAGAAAACCAGCAGGGAACCTGGTGAGGTTTACTCGCCTCCCGAAAAAAGCTCCTTTGCTAAGTGTGCAGTCAGCAACCTCTTCCAAGAATGTTTAACCCCTGCCAAGATTTAGGCAGACTGTGTGTGGCAGCAGTACTCAGCTCTAACAGGCTGTAAGCTGGAGAGTCTGGAAGGGACAAGGCTGCGTGTGTGGGCAGCACCATCAGTAACAAAATTCCCTCGTGTGGGGAAATTTGGGTCCTCTTTCCTTGCAGAGAACACCACACAGTAGATCTGGAGGAGATCAGCTCTCTTGGGCACTGTCAGTAACCTGCTCTCCAGAATTACAGTAGCAGCATCAGAGTTAACTAAACTCTAAAACTGTTAAGACGGAGAAACCTTAGACGAATACAGCACTGCTGGGAAATGAAAAATTAGAAGAAATTCAGCTGTAACCAGTCCTGACTTCCTTTAGACACGGCAACTAAAGAAAGAAAGACCTGTAAGAGCCCTCGGTAGGCTACTCAGACACCTTATTTAAGTTTTGTAAGAGGATTTGAAACCATAATTATGGTCACATGTAAATATCAAATAGCTCAGTTATGTCAGGGATCACTTACCCATAAAATGTTTTTTCTGCAGAGGATGCCAAACACCTAAGGATTTAAAAATAAGATTCTAATACATAACAAAAGCTTTATTTCTCTTTAACAATAAAATCAGAAAGACCTCATGCCAAAGCTACAGCCAGGGAAAATCCTAACATGGTCTTGAATCCATGTTCCGCCAGAAGATTTTCCCCTAAATTTTTAGTGAAACATATCTCTGGGTCCCAATTTTCCAAAATATTGATACAGAACCCATCTTTCATAAATAAAATCTTCCGTGTTGAGCAGATATAGATCAGGCCCTGGGGGTCTATGATCACTGCATTTTAAAATTTCTTTGAAAATCCAGTGCAGTTGTCAAATACGTGCTCATTTTAGTTATGCATAGGTAGGTTTGCAGTGGCGTCAAGCGTTCAATTAGCCTATTCCCAGGTGAACGTTCTCTGCAGATATGTCACTGGAGAGATCCCTTTCACATCTTTGCCTACTGAAGATGGCAATAAACCTGTTCTCATAGCCTACTCATCTCAAACTGATTTCTTGAGCTACGTTGTGACAATACGTTCCTACGGGATAGCACTACAGTAGTTCTGAAATACTCACTGCAGGAAGCTACGGAGGAAGGGACGCACTCTGCTGTGGTGCTTTTCTTGGGAGGGGGTGTAGCCACAGCAGCAGCTCCTAAGCAAAGACACTGACTCATAATAGTACTTTAATGGGACCTGCTTGTAAGTCAAGCAAAATAGGGCGGCCAAAACACCATAGCACTCTGCCAGTAATTGTTTGAGAAACATTCAGGTCTAATTGTCCACAAACACCAACTAAATGACACCAACGCCAGCTCCAGGGCAGTCTTTGGCTCAGGCTGGTGGAGCCTCAGTTGAGCATGGTCAGTTTAACCCAGCAGAGCCTCTACCTTCACCTTAGCATATTAAAAGTGTCACATAATAAGTAGAGACATAAAAAATAAAAAGAATCAAAGCATTTTCTTTTTCCCCTCTTGGCTGTTTCTCCCAGCACCATCATATAGGTAATTGTTAAATCACTACCCACCTACTCCTGGAGCAGTATGTAACCATGTTAGAAATCACTCTTCAAATGGTTGGCGTAAAATGAACATACTCTGACAGGACAGCCCTTACACAGGCAGGTGGCTCTCGGTTTCCCCTATTTGCTGTTAAGTACCACCAAAAAGCAACCAAAAGACCCTCACCATCCTAGCTGACCATTAATATGCTGCTTTCCTATGCCCCAAGCCCCTCCTGAAGGCCAGGCCATGCTGCAGTGGCACAAACGGACAACTGAGGCTGGAGGACAGGGGTCTGAGGTCCCACAGTGCCCCGGCGACCAGCGTGCCACCCTCCCTCCCTCCCTCCACGGGTCTCCTGTGCCAGCCGCCTGCGCTCCTGGTGTTTGTCACCATGGGACAGACCGCAGGGCGCTCCCAAGGCTTTACAACCAGTGAAAATCAGCACCAGCTTCGTAATTCTGGCACAACATGTCTTCGCTTTGAAGTCTGGTTACTGGTTTTTACAGTTCTATTTTTAAAATGTATTAAAGATGTTTAAAAGTGGCAGGGATTTCCAATAAAAGCCATGTTGTCCAGAATCAGGATGCTGGTCCCAATTTAAACCGGCTGTTAAACAATAGTATATCCAAATAAAAGTTGTCTGATTTACAAAATACCTCAGACTGACTGAACATTTATTATCCAATTTTTCTCTTTTCAGGTCTTCAGAGGTCATTCGCTTTATTTTTTTGCCTTTATATCTGCAATGCTTTTCACAACTACCGTATGGAAAATGAATTCACTTACCATATTTTAAAAATAACTGTTAATGGCATATAATAAAGCATAATAAAGCAAAGAAGCTAATAAAGATTTACATTTCTCTTGGCTCTAAGACTGGTTTAAACAGCTTACCTCATTGTCAGAGCTCCGTCTTCTGAAACACACCCAGGAAATACTGCTTCTGTTTTTATCATTGGACATTTCTATTTCCCAATATAACTTCTATTTAAAATTTTATTTCTGCAACACATTTAAATTTCTATTTGGAGAAGTGAAAGATGATAAACAGGACAACACCTGCAGGAAACATCACTCCAAGGAGGAGCCTAAAGGAGCCAGGGCAGCCTAATACCCTGAGTCTTCCTGGAGTTCAAAGACCTTGTGACTGACCTCCTGTTTGTGGGGTGCTCCTGGGTGAATCATTGCATGTCTCCATTTGTCTCATCTGGTAAAGATGAGCTCCTTAGAACAGGGGTTTGCTTTTGCTTTGTATATTTATGCAGGGTAAATTTGTAACTTAGGAACTTATGGTGCTAGCATTACAAAGTAGTACAAACCAAGCAAAACGCGAGTAAAAAAATCTAACAAAATTTAACGTACAAAGGGACCAAGTTCGATGATCCAAGAGGAGTAAGCCTCTGTATAAAACTTCTGTTAAGATTTTCATCACTAAACTTGGCATTTCAGTGCTCTGTGTTCATATCTTTTAGTTATGTTCTAGAAATGCACAACTAAGACAGGCTCCCCGTCTTATCAAATCCCCCGGTCACATAATTCCACCACAAAGCTTCACGCTAATATCCAAAAATCTGCAGTATTTTCTGACACTTTCAGCAGATACGTGTAATAAAAACTTTGTGCAAGACTGATATGTAAGAAAGGCACTTGAACCTTCTCTCCTGTCAATCCCTTTCCTACAAATGGGAAAATCTCTATTTCCCATTCCACAGACTGGAAAATTGGGGCAAAGGACAAATAAAGTAACCTGCTCAAGGTGATGCTGACTTGCACTTGCACATCGTCTGCAATAGATGACACCCCTTGTCAGATAAATTGCACAGTAATAGCTAAATAGTTAGGCCTTCAAGATTCATGGTTAGCAAGTATTCCTAAAATTCTGATTAAACATTTTGTTTCCTAGTGGTTTTAAATTGGATGTGTCATTTTGTAAATGACAGATGGCTACAACAGAGTTAGTGATCAGGATTTTAGTTTAGAACAGCAAATATATGAATACATTGGCACTGAGTTTCAGGTAATTCTTTCTACTGAACTCTTGCCAAAAGTTATGTATTTGTGTTATGCTTCTAGAAACACAAAGATCCGTAAGCAGGTTTGTTTGCCTTAAGTAAAATCTAGTGTGCTGAATAAATCACATTAAATAGTTGTTGAAATAAAACACTAAGCAGCAAGGAAATAAAAGCAAATCCTAGTTTACGGATTTAAAAAAAAAAAAAAAAAAAACCCAAAACATGCATACACAAAAACATCAAGCCACTCCCACCCCAGATTAACCAAACCATCACACTGAAAAACACAGCATATATCTATATATACACACACATATATATAATGGAACAAATGTGGAAGTATGCTGTATATTTTACAGGATTATTAACTACATTTAATATATTCATATAATTTTCACTTACTTCCTGTTGACTGTTTTTGAAAACAGTGAGGTTTGACCTTCACACAGAATACTTTCACTCACATATTTAGTTCTACTCATTGCTCTCACCAGCTCAAAAAATTGGAACCTATGTCACATAAATGTTCAAGAAATCCAAAACACATGGAGGAATGAAAACAATTATTTGTACAGGTCAGAGCAGAACTTTTTTGGAATTTCATGGCAGCATAAAGGGCTTCAACAAAGAAGTTGCAGTGTTGTCAGTTCGCAATGACGCGCAGAAACTCCTCCAGAATCTACGGATCTCATTAAGCCAGCCCATGTAACACATCCATCCGTGAGGTGCACAGCACTCTGCACTGGGCAGGACTGGCCATACTCACATTTATTCTTCCTTGACTTCTCAGCTGAAAGCAGTGCCCACTCCTATGGGCATTTACAGGCACAAGTTCTTCTACACACCTGGAGCAAAGCCTGCAATTATGCCTCTGTCTTCAAACAGAAGTGCTTCCACCGCTGGTATTTCATCTTCACAAAAAAATCTGTTTAAAGGCAATAACTGGACAACGAGTAGCAATGGATGAAAATTACTCCAGCCTTGACTATTCACCTACTAGCAATCAAACCATGTACAGGTTTTAGCAGCTTTTTCCTGTAAACTCTTCGTTCTTCAGTCAGTGGCCATTATTTGGCCATTCTTGTTCCTTGGCAATTAGAATCCGAGCTGCTTTTAAACTTGATCCGATTAATTTTGCTTGGAAACATGTATTCCCCAGAAAATGCAGTCAAAAAGCAGAAGAGACATAAAACTGAGTCTTATCTCTATTAGACTAGATTCAGTTCATAGACTGAAGATACATAAAGTAATCTAATGGAAAGGAGGGGTGATTTCCTGAAAGTATCTGGAAGAAAAGAGGGGAGGAAAAAAAGACATAAAACTAAAACAAACAAAAAACCCACAAAAGAAAACCTAACTGCAGGATCACTTTGAGATTGGGAAAACAATTATATAGATTTTTGAAGAATTAGTAGATGGTACACAGTGGCTTAAACTGTTGAATGGTGCTGTTTCTACTTGAAAAGCCAGCTAACACATGTGGTTTCTATCACCCACTAAGTATGGGTGCCGGATGAGGGATCTGAAGGATAGTACTAGTGACAGTGGAAATGAAGAGGCAGCTGCCTACAGAATTAAGCTTCTGTGTAAATAAAAAATAAAAAATTCACTTCATCATTTGATTAAATACTGTATTTTATATGAAAACCAGGAAATACAAAGCAGAAGAAAATTTGAAGAGCTTTGCTGAAAAAGGAACATCTCAGGAACATTAAAAGGAATATTAAAAAGTGCCTGTCCATAGCAGATTCAAATCCTGCTATAACGAAGGATCACGTTTGTAACGCCTGGAGCCTCACAATAAAAGTCAGCTGCTTAACTACTACACAGTGCTAAACCTTTTCATATTTACTTATTAGCCCCCTTTTGTCCTGCACATCTATGTATGAATTTACAGTACAGTATCACACCCAGATTTTTCCACTACTTAACATTTGGACTGGGATACAGCTATTTCAATTATTAACGTATTTTTTCAATATTGAGAACATTCTTAATTTAACCTGCAAGATGTTGAGTGTGACACTGTCATTATTTCTATCTTTTGGGGGGGGGGGGGCAGAAATTGCCTTTCTGCTAGGTTTTTCCTTAGACACTAGAGCAAAAGTAACAAAGGCAGGAGCAGATTATTACCCACTGGAAAAAAAATATATTTAAGTTTCTGTCATAGAGTGTGTTCACAGCTGTTACATGTTTGCTTTGAGAATCTGCTGCTGTAAACTGGCTTCTGGAGCTCAATATCCACATGCAATCTTCCTGGCCTGTATGGGCAATCATAGCACTTCATTGTCCAGTGCTATCATTACAATATTGTTATCATCTGAGCTTGAGTCTGACACTTTCTCTAAGACCTTTCAAATAACCCCTTTACTAGGCTTCAGTACCAAACCATTCAGGGCAAATCTCTGCTTTGTGCTTGTCAGCCTTAATAGACTGGATGTCACTTTTGCCTGTAAAAAGTGCCCGCTCTTCAGCTGTCAGTCAGTCCTTGCGGTGTCAGCCGAGAGCGTGGCTGGAGCTGCTGGATTAGAGGGTAGTTACCATAGCTGTCAGATTACTGACAACCTGACACCCACATCCCCAACTTCCTTTGACCGTATTTGGTTTCCATCTCGCTCCTTGGACCTTTCTTAAGGTGGATCTCTATCCTCAAGTTAAACAATGTTGTAGCCAACTAGGAAAGTTTTGTTCTTGTCTCCAACTCCACTTTTAGCCTGGTTTGCCTTTTGTAGGCAACACTGTCAAAGTGTTTTACAGAACATTTTGCTAATTTATAAGGGGAGAAAATAAATTTTCACTGGTCTCTAAGTTAGTGGGATTATTTTTTTGAATCATGCCTCTGTGTTTGGAAGCATTTTAGTTATTGACATCTACCTTTAGTCAAAGGTGTTGGGGAGTTTATACAGTTTTCTCCACATATTTTAAATGCACTCAACACCCTGCTCTTTCAATGCTTCTTTAGTTCTACTCTCAAAAGGCTACAGACTATGCAATTCTGTGAATAGTTTACAATTATTTACAGTGGTGTGCATTATACCTACACTTTATAGAACCTGCCTTGTGTTTCATATTCCACAGTTGACACATATGTTTCTCCTACTTTTAGAGGATAAACTAGAACAAAGCAGAAAAAAAACCAAACAAAAACCACACCAACCAGAAGTTATGCTATTTAGGATCAGAAATAAACTCACACTCTTGGCTGTGTCTTCACTTTTGAGGGACATAGTTTGCTTGAGCTTGTTCCATTGCTGTTACATCTCCCAAGGGACAAATCCTGTGGCTCCATTCTAACCATGGCTCATCAGGGCAAATCATCTATATTCTGCCTGTAGTTGATCTCAGCCAACTAGGCTGACACAAGGACTGGTTTTACCCCATCTGCTTAGATTGCAAAGAGAAATATCTATCTTTAATACTGCCTCTGTAGGCTTATGGAGAACTGAATGGAAGAACATTTTACTAGGAGCCCCTTCTGTGATCAAAGACAGCACATATGGAAAGCTGGACAAAATCTGTACTCAGATTTCCTTGCCTACGTTTAATATCTAAATTTTTCTGTAAAAAGGGTCCATTTTTAGTTATTTGTTTCAAGATAATTGCAACATGTCATACAAGCCCAGCCATTATATTTTTATCTCCTTGTATACAAATCTCGTGGAAAGAGTTCCGTGTAGCAGAGAAAATGTGGTGATGCGTCATTAACAATAAATAGTGTGGGGAAACCTATATCTTAGCATACATAAAATGGAGAGTATCCAGACTATAATAAACACTGTTCTTTCCATTTCCATTCTTCCTGATTGCACACTCATTCTTTGGGTTCTTGCAGTTTTAGTACACTCGGGTGCCTTGCCCCAAAAACTAATGAGATATATCCTTTCTTCATTGGCTGCTGAATAAGAACATACCAAACAGCTTTTTCAGGAAAGATCAGAGAACTGAAATACAACTGGAATTGTTTTGCCCAGATGAAACCTGCCTCATCCTTTGTCTCAATTTTTAATTTGCAATTCTTCTATAAGATTGCAAACACAAATTGCCTTTTTTGTAAAATCTAAAACATAAGATGGCTTATACCTAATGAGCTTTACAGAGATACTATTAGCTCCTCCAGAAAAAAGGTCACTTCAATTTTAAAATTAAATTTAAATTTGTGTTTAGATAGAAACTACATTATGATGCATTAACTTTGCTACCTTTTCATATTTCTTTTCTGTGTTTTCTTTCTTATTACATTTCATGCTTATGCAGCTTTTGCCTCGCAAGGCAGACAGATGTGATTATGGACACTCCACACACCTCATCTGAGCTCGCTACTCAGAAAGGCAGGCAGCAATGGTTTTCTCTCTGGAACCAGGAGGTGAATCATCCAGACACCGGGAGCACGTCAGTGCGACAATCTCAGTGCAAGGCAGCCTGGATCAGCTGCTGCCGGGCTGGAACAGACGGTGCAGACATGCCCTGTGACAGCCACTTTCTGGGTTGGTACTGCCCTGTGGGCAGGTACCATGGCTACTACGAGGACACAGGTAATTATCTGTGTGGAGCTTAATGGCAGTCTATTTGTGAGGAGGGGAACTGAAGGAAGCTGATAGGGTCAGAAGTTCAATGTCTTACTAAGCTGCTTTCATTAACAGACTGATTTCTGGTTTGTTATCACTACCATACACCAAAAAGAAATAAGGAAGCAAACATGGACTCTTGTTGCGCTTGTCACACATTTTTTCCAATTTGTATGAACTGCCACCTCAAAACACATGATTGATATGCTTTAATTTCCAAATCTTGCCATTGTTCCAGGTGCTTTTATACTTTTTCCCAAGTTCCAGACCCTTTACATGGTTCTATGATGGGGACCTTGCTATATTGCAAACAGACCCAATACCTAGGAAAAACTTCAGGATTTGGTCCTTTGTTCTTATGGTAAAAGATACAGCACTGGCATTTCCAAGCCACATTTCTGACACATGACATTTCCTTGTGAAATCAGTTAAGGGGAAAGACAGAAAATATCTCCAAATTAGTGACAAGGCTTCAAGAACATGCACGGGGTGGTTTTTTTTCTATTGCCTGTGTCTATCCCAAATGAGCCAACTTTATTTAAATACATTTAAAATATTTCTTTTAAAACTAGAGGCTATCTCAATACATTGCACTGTAATATATTTTTAAGTGAAAAGAGGATCATAAAAATGTGTTATTAATCCATTTCAGCTGAACAACTGTCAGAAATGTCATACCTAAATCTATTTGCAGAAATTAACGCATAATATTACCCAGTAGATACTAAGGCACAATTCACAGTAGTGGATGAATCCCTGTTTGAACAGATGGGCTGAAATGTTGGGACATCAAGCTGACTAATTTGGGTACCTCCCAAGTAACCTCCATAACCATGGGTGTGCTGTTATTTTTCTTTCTCACTGCCAGGTACAGTTACAGAGCGAAATCCAACAGAGCTCTTCCATCCGCCATGCTGGCACCTAGGCAGTATTCACAGGATTAACTAAAGGAAAGAGCACTGCAAATGACAGCCCCGCCTTACCCTTCCAGATGTGAGGAGAGGAGGTATCACATCTCCTGTATGACAAGTCTTCAAACTCAACTTGAGGCACATCCCTTCTCTGCTCAAGAACTTTCAGGGAATTTGGGGCAGGATGAGGGGCTGCATGGTCTCATGACACAGCTGGTGAAAAGTGCCAGTGTGTCACAGTGACTGAAGCCATAAATCACCTGAAGACTGATGAGTGAGCCTCTCCCCACAGAGCAGTTCACCAGTAGGGCTGCCTCCACAGGTACCCATGTAATGCAAAGCAGGAAGGGAGTTGACCTCCATTGTCTCTGTGAGGTGCAGTGCCAGGCTCGGTCACACACAGAAATGGGAAGGCTCTCACTCCATCTCTAGAAGTTCCCTTAGCCTCTACCACTTCCTGATCATTTCTTCCTGCAGGAGTGGAAAGCTTTGAGGAGGGATCCTGACACCACAGCGAATGGGACTCCTGCTGCCACGGATGTGACTGCAAAATCACACCCTGGTTTCCCAAAGAGCCCAAGGAGAAGCCTAATAGGAAACAATTCTTTTCAGTCCTTGCAGGAGTGAGAACTTCAGAAAAATTAGATCTATGTTTGATGACAGCAAGGACCAGGCTTATATTCTAGAGCTAAAAAAATTTCCTTTTGTTAAGAATCATCTACTGCGCTCAGTAGTCAATTTTAAGCTGTAGTATCCTGGTTTACAACTCTCTTTTGCAATGCCCAGTGTATATTTCATTTGCAGAACAGCACTGGTGAGTATAACATTAACAGATTGCTTTCTAAATTTCTTTCTCTCTTTTTTAATAAAGGTTTGTGAGTCACAGAAGTGCAAAAAGTGCTTTAAACCTTTTAATTTGTTTTGTTTACTTCTGTAGCTTAAAAAAACAGCCAATTGTTTTTAATTGGTTTAAAAAAAAAATTGCTCGAGGCAGAAACCTGGAAAACCAATCTTCTGTCTGGAGTAAATTTTTACAGCTGCCTTTTAAACCTCTGAAAATAGGGTTTATAATGGAAGTGCTGACACAACCTTATCTACAATATATCAGTGTGAACTGTACCGCTATAATAAGCAGTTATTATGTATGTGTAAAAATAATGAGAGCCAGTGTCTGAAGAGAGTTAATGTAAAATGCTAGGCAATTGTGGTTGGTTGCACAGTATAGGTTAATATTCTTTCATATAGCTACACTTTTTCCCCTTTTGTCCTCCAGAACTCCTAATGAAAATTCTGATACCTGACGGTAATGATAAGCAGCCATTCACACATCCTTTGTGTCAAGGCTAGAGCATTAATGCTTTCCTTCATATAACATTTTGCATAGCCTAAAGCATCTATTAAAATCCTTTGTAAAATTCATGAAACAAAAGTGGTGGGTTGAGTCTAGTGGGAGAGCAAGTAAGCTGCTTATTAGCAAAAAGTCAAAAACACAGGGCCAATTACAGATCTGAACAAGAAAGGCTACAGAACAGCATGGGGAGTAATTCTTTCTTCAGCCCAATGGGCTCAAGTGAGAGGCAACCTAGATAAAAATATAGCAAATATTCTAAGCAGTAATTAAACTAAAATGTTTGGAGTTAGAAACAGCTCTATAACAACTGAAGGATATGCTCAAGTAAAACAACTGTCTGGTCTCACATAGATGCTAAATTGGAAGGATTTAAGACTGCTCCCTAAAGGAATGACTAAGGGGTAGCCAAGAAGAGCTGCGAGCTCAGGAGATATGTAAAAAATCTGTTTGGTATTTCAAATGCTATAAATTAGATAAAAAATGAGCTTTTCTACTGAACAAGCAACATAAAACTGAATAAACCACAATAAGATTGCCCTTTTTCTGTTATAAACTTTACATTAAGCCTGTCATGTTCGATGACAGCCTAACAGACCTCATTCTTTACCCTTTGGAATTTGAAAGATTGGCAGATGTCGTGATTTCCTTAACACAAAAGACCTTGCAGATAATGTTCACCACACATACTTTCAGTTTCGTAACTTCACTTCCTTACTTCCAGAATCATCAGGTAAAATTTCCAAATAGAACTTGAGATTTTTCTCTGGTCAATAATTGTTTCTGACCCCAAGGAAAATCTTTTATTGACAAAGGAAAAACGTGACATGGGCAGCAATTTTTATGATTTGCTTTACTAGTCCAAACATGCCCTTACATTCATAATAATGAGCTGCTTTGCACAAAACAGTTCATTATTATGAACAGAGGGGTATAATATTGTTAAGTAAGCTGAGTCAAAGCAGAACTCGTTGAGGCTAGCTCTCAACTGAAAGCAGTTTTCCCTTTAAAACATCCCTCCTACCCTTTAAAATCTTTTGAAAAACCACACACGCTTATTTTTTAAAAATTGGAATGTGGTAAGAATCACAACTGGCATTTTCTAACACTTGGTTAGCAAAGTTTGTGTGTTGTTATTCATTTACTTTTCAATGTAAGAATTGTTCCAAGATGTTCTGTAAGTCAGGGTCATTATGCAACTTCTTAGGGGGTCATGCTTTATTCCTGTGAATCTGAGAGAGAATTTAACACCTATTTAAAACAAGGAAATCCTGGCCCTGCACTCTTGCAGCCAAGCAGTATCAAAATGCAATGGAGCTGCTGTGCCATACAGTGGGAGGGAGGGAGGCAGAGGAAAAGCTGCAGAGACTTCTGCAACATGCCCCATGCAGCCAAACCCGGCATTCACCTTCCTGAGGAGGAGTCTGGGGGAGACCAAGGGAAGGGCGGTGGGAAGTCACTGACTCCCTTTGCTCTGGGGTCAGGGAGCATCTCACCATGTGGGAGAGCTGCAGTGCAACCCTCTCCTGGAGGGCAGGGTTGTGAGGAGGATGACCAGGAATTGCCCTGGACTTCAGGAAGGGTCAGGATTTCATCCCTCCTGCTGTTCATTAAGCCACACCTTAAAGATATGTTCTTAAGCAGACAGCAGCAGTGAAGTTCAAGTTACTTCTGATTCAAAAGCTTGCAAAATGTGCTAATGTAGCATAATCAATTAAAGAAATTGTAATATGTCTTTCTTAGTCAATAGTTGTAATATAATAAAATAATCCATTTCTATTTCTAATATATTTTATTAGAGAGATTTGGGGCCTTCAGGTTTCCAAAAAGTGAAGATTTTTTTAAAAAAATCTTAGCTCAAGTAGTCATATAGCAGTTTACGCTACTACCTCATCAAACATAGAACAGTCTAATTTAAAAAAAAATTGTTCAAGAGGCGTATACCATGGATGACATAATTGCATAAGAATAAGAAAATCAATTGAGCCAACCAGCCTTTCACTCCAGCTAGCCATTTACATACATTAAAGTCACCATGTTGACTGGAGTAGCATAAATATGACTAAAGTGTGCTAGACTCTCTATCTAAATGGAAAAAAACCCACACAAACCAAATCTACAAAATTATTCCAAATACAGCATCAAGAGATTCTTGTGGTTGGTGTTTGCAAAATGAGATTTCTTAAAATAAGATTAAAAAAAAAAATTCGTAACACTGAACAGACAAGATTCCAAAGCTCTATCTCCCTGTAGTTTCACTAACATGTTAACCTACTTACAGCAATTAGTGCTTCATTAGTAAGGCTAACTAACTGTTGCTATGCCCTGTAATGATTTGCCAGGTTTTCTATATACAAGTGCATAATCAATGTTTTCCAATTACTGCTATAGTGCAACCACTATTTCAAATAAACTAGATAATAATACAAACCCATTACTGAATCTGAAATAGCAGAGGCATTTAATTGCAAGGCAGTTCTTTTCAGCTTTTAAAATTTTTCACACTAATGAAGTGTCATACAAAAAAGTTGTATTGATTTTTCCACCACATGGCTTCAACCACAAATATGTAATTATCCCTTTTATATCTAGCAAGGGGATTAAAATAATCTATAGTATATAGCCTTTACTTATCCCTGATGGGTCTAGTAGTACTTTTTACCCTTTTCAAAATATGCAGCTTTTTGATGAATGAACTTTCGGTAAAATGTTGCTTTATTTGCTTCATATCTCTACTTTTTTGAAGCTGTCTAGCACGCAAGGATTGGAATTTTAAGTTTTCAGTTCTCACCAGCAGAGGAGAAGGAAGCCTGATCCTGCACTGCCAAAACAAGGACAAGTCTCTGCTGCAGATCAGGGCCACATCACCTAATCCTGATCCTCTTCCCCACCTCAGTGGTCCACATCAATTCAATTAAGTGCCCAGAGTCAGCATCTTGCTCATAACATAACTTTTAATTAGTGCTTTCAAATTCTTCGTGGAGTTCCTGTGCAGCCCTCCTGGCAGAGAGCTACACACCTGTGGTACAGCTCGGGCAGGGCAGCTGATCCCTCAGCTTCGCTGGAGCTCCCAGGACCTCCGCAAGCAGAGCATCCCCTCTGCCAGGAGGGTTTGGTGGCGACATCTCCAACAGGAACAATGGGACTGTACCCAACACCTACAGCACTTGGGATGTCTGATTTTCTTAGCACCAGTTGGTTGCCACAATTTAAAACATTATTTTAGAAAAAGCAGGATCCACCAGATGCAAACTATATCAAAGGAACTACTGTCCTACCAGATGAAGCTAAGACACATAACAAAAATTATCTTCTTTTCATGGATATTGTAGATGATTTTATTCCTCAAATGCCTGAAAGGAATTCCAGCTTGATTTTAATATTGTTTCTATTAAAGAAAGTCTACAAAATGCTTTAACATGGATGGAAGCTAAAACCCCATGCAGAAAAGCTAAAAAAAAAAGCCCAAATGAACACAGTTTTTACATGAAAAGAGGCCACATTCTTCACATTATTAGGGCCAAAGAATTATCTCCCAGCAGTAGTTTCACTAATATGTTAATTTATTGGCAGCTGCCAGTTCTTCCAGATATGCTGAAATTCACCAACATTTGCCGGTCTTCTGTCTTGTGGAATATATGTTTTAATAAGAAATTTGTGCAAATCGGATATGATTGAGAATCATACACCAATTAAAACTAGATAGATATTCTAAAAATCTTATAAATATAAGTTAAAACTCTTGGATAAAATATAAAACCATAGTACAGTCATTGAATGAGAAATAGTTTTGTAGAGGTAGGTATCTTTTTTCCCTAGATTTTTGTTTATAAGTTAGTATTTGAGGGCCAAATATTGAGTACCATCTAAGTAACCAGACAGAGAGAAACCTACCTAAGCTTGTTACTAAAATCTAATTTAATTAACAATAGATACATATATACTAGACCAATTTTAAAAGCTCTAAGAAAAGTTAAAACTTGCAAAAACATTTTAAATATTAGAAAGTATTTAATATGCAGAAGAGCAGTGAAAACTTAAAATATTATAATGCTCATTTCTTTCTCAAATGGATGCATACTATTCCTGACAGTATATACATGTGTTACAATCATTTACTTCAGTAGTACAATGGACTGGAAAATTCCATTTAAAAATTTATATTTCTAACCATAATAATAATAAGTAAAAAATTCAATGAAACACAAAATTATGTCTCATCCAGTTAATGCAGAATAAAGCTGCTCTATGACTTTTAACACTGAAAGTCTCTCAGTGCTGCATTTTGTACTTTTTCAAATAGGTCAGTTGCATGTTTCCCTTTCTATTTTCATAGATTTCAAAATATTCTAAAATACTTCTACAGTCATCACGAAGTTTACAATAAGACAATTCAACATTCACTTAATTTCTTTGTTCCTCAGTATGCAGTAATATATAAAAATTAATATATTATTCTTCTTGAATTAAAATACCTTATATAGCAGTTACAAAGGACAATGACTAAAATTGTATGCAAAAGTAAAAAAAAAGTCTCTTCAGAAGAATTTAAGAAAAATATGCACACTCCTTGTGGAAGTGTTTCCAGGATAATAAAAGGCCATTACCTTGACCGTTGACATGAAGCCATCAGAGTCATATTTATTGATGAAACTTTCAGCTCCCAATCTGCTGCACTGAATGAGCATCATACAGCTGTCAGCAAAGGCAGAGCACAGAAACAGTGATAGCTTGTGACATTTTCCTTTCATAATTTATGAAAACAAAATACCTTAGAGTTTGCAGAACACCAGAAGAAAAATTTTAGAATAGCCCCTTTAAGGAAAAGGCCCACAAGATAAATATCTTAATAGTTTATCTCTATTACCAGAGAAATGTACCTGTTAGACTGATATATCCATGCAGAATTAATTGCTAATGCCTATGTAATGTACTCAATGAAAAAAGAAATGCTGCCACACTGCAAATAAACATAAAGTGAAAAAGACCTAAAAGTAGAACCTTCAAAGCAATGGTACTGTGAGAATGCTTTGGGGTTCTTTACAGGGAAATAAGCTTTAAAACCTTTATAAAATTAATTGCATTAATAAATTGCCATAATAATTAGCATAATTTCAGAGGAACTAAGACACAATTAGATGACACTTTAAGTATTATAAACGCAAGGTGAATATTTTTTAATATTTAAAAATGTCATTTGCACATATTAGAAACAAGCAAAGGGGGAAATATGCCATGATTCACCTCTTCATTTCACACTGGTTGGATAAACTATAGAAATGAATGTGCTTGAAGTTGCTCAGGTACCAGTACTTTTGCTCACAACTCAAGTAAAAAAATGTTTGGATGCCAACACCCACCATGCAGTATCCCCTTCAGGATGGATGCTGTCAGCGTCAGATAAACTCAGGAATCTTAAAGCAGTCCTTCCAACCCCTCTGTTCAGGATGCTCAGCATAGGCCTCCCACTTTGCCCAGGAAGATTCCCTTTACAGGTTGAGTAAACATTAAAATCCACACAGTATGCACACAGTAAACATCCTCTCCATGTTTTTCTCCACATGCTTTTCACACACCAGCTGCCACCAGGGAGGAGACTGTGCTCACAGAGGGTTGCAGTTTCTCCCATAACAACCCAGATTAGAATATTGTAGATTTTATATATGCATGCATATTTCTGATTAGCTGAGACTTTCCACCTTTGAAGATCCCAAGGGAGAGATGTGTGCAGCTACCGCTGCTTGGCAAAGCTTTGGCAGCAGTTTTGGGGGAAAGAGGTGGATATCATGAAAGTGTTTATTCACCAACTCATTATACCTGATGCACATTTTAAAACTATCCACTAGACCCTGGCAGGTGGGTTAAAAACATACTTACAGAAGACTAAGCATTTTAAGAGTTTGTTGTGACTTCTCTCAACAGGCAGAAGTGGGAGGTGAACACACCCTGGCCAGCATCAGCCCTGGGAAACACCATGTCTCACAGGGAACACTTTACAGGCAACTTCCTTGCGCCTCCTGAAGAGCATATGAGGAGCTTAGTGACTGCTGGGGAACAGGCGACAGTGATCAGCTCCCAGGACTCTTTTTAAGAGAAAATGGGCAGGGTCAGTGTGCGAAGCAGGCTGCTGAAGTGAGTTTTGGGGCACAATAATGCCAGTGGTACCACTTCCCTATAGCAAAGTCTAAACTGCATCCTTACATGCATTGCCCTTGGAGAGAAGGAAGGGGCTTTTCCCATTTTAAAAATTACTTTGAAACAGAGATCACGCAAAGGAAGAAAGAATAACTTACATCAAGTTGTCTTAAACTGAAAGAAAAAATATCTTAGACTTTCTAATAGTGGACGCTTCTTCCTTCTTCTGTTTTTCAGGGAACAAACTCATCTGTCTTCTCTTTCCACCTTTCTTCCCCCCAGTCCAGCAATAGGGCAAACCCCTCGTGTTGTTTGCATAGCTCTCCTCCTGGTGACAGCCATTCAGCACTAACCTGGTTAATAAAAGATCATACAAAGTTGCTTTCAAACATCACACTGGTCTCTTCTACAAGATTAATAGCTGCAGCAAGAAGCAGTGGCAGCTGCAGAAACAGGACACTTTTTACAGCTACAGTCACACAACAGATCTTGGAAGTTTCTTGGTTCCATAGGCAAACCGCTGTGGAGCGGCGTGATGGATGCCCTCGCACTGTGGCACCGGATCGCACAAGGGCAACATCTGGATGGAGCCTGGAAAACAAACCTGAGAGCAGAAGAGAGAGGCAGCCAGGCAGCGCTGCCAGGCTTGGCTCAGTGAAGGACGGAGTATTTGTATCAGTTAAGGATTTGACCTCGAGCCTTGCGGCCATCAGCAGCAAGTTCAGCACCCGTACCACTGCTCGAAGGGAAGATTACCAAAGTCATTAAACGAATGATTAGCCTCCCAGTAGGTCAAAAATAGTGAATCAATCCACTTTTGTAAAGCATTACAGCCAGAATGTGTGAAAGCTTTATAAACCGATACACTATGGATTTCTGGACAAAACCTCTTCTCTGTCTGCTTATAGTCTTTTTGGGATTTTCTTCTTTTTGCTTAATAGAGTCTTAAAAATTGGATATCTTCTTTGTAGTATTTTATAATAACCTCTGAAGAAACAGTCAAGTTTTAAGGCAAAATGCTAGGAAAGATGATTTCAGATCTTCAAAAACAGGAGGAATTGTTGAGGAAGCTGTAAAAGTACTGTAGATTGAATATTTCCAACCACCTACCTGTGCTTTGAAAAAAAGTGTTTTTAAAACAGGATAATTTTGATGAGGACTTACAAAACCACAACTTCACGATGGTCCATTGAACACAACTGAGCCTGCTAAGAAATGAAGAATACCTGTCTATACCTGTTTTCTTTAGGAGTACTAAAAGCATGCTTTCAGTGTCTAAGCAAGTGCACAAACTATTGTGTTTTCAAATAAATTACAAGAGAAAGACTCTGTAAATATTGTATGCATGTCTATATATTTTAAGGCTTACCTACCTACATGACCACAAATTAAATGGCCAGCTTGGACCCAGCAACCCATCACTTTGCAGATGTTCACAGCCACAAAAAGTTTAAGGTCTCTTTGACCTCAAAGTAAGAAATTAATCATTTGCAAGTCCTGCATTAGATATTAAAATAAGAAAATTTAAGCCTAACATAACTGCGAAGTCAAATGCTGAAATTCTTTCTTTTAATCTCTTCATTGGTAAACTCTTAATTAGGTCAAATTCTTAGAAGCAACAAACATCTGGCAGCTGCAGCAGTTTGCCCAGCATTTGTGCTCCGTTCTCCTCTGGATGCAGCTCCCTGGGAGCTCTGCCAGAACAGCCACTCAGAGAGGTGTTAACACCTAGAAATTATAGTGGCATTTCTAACTAACCCTGCAAACCATACTTGTTGCGTTCACATGGATATGTGTGGCTTGGGTAAATAATAATTTATGCCAGACTTTTTCCTCTTGTGACTTTAGTTTTGATATCACATCATGATTCAAAGCCTGGTGCACCATAAATTTTCTCCAAATGTGTAGTAATTCCTTGGCGCAGTCTAAAGTTATGATTCATTTATACTGGAGTGACAGCATAATACCTAGGTGTCAAAATCCATTAAAACTGTTCAATGTCTTCTGTTTATTTTTAGAACCAATTGAGACTTAACTGATGGTGAAAAATATACAGTCAAGTGTGTTTACTTCACCTTTACAAAGAATCCGTTATAGTCCCAATTAATTTGTTATTCCTGTCACAACAGGTACTGGATACTTCAAAACTGTCATTACCGTTTCTCTCTGTTTCTTTTGCCTTTTTTTTTTATATGAAGGCTTCTGTTTATTTTTAACCCATTAGTAGGTAATGGCTTATTTTTTTGTAAAATAGGAATTTCAGATCACTTTCCATTCTAATTGAAGTAAATGTGATGAATAAACATATTTTCTAATCAGCTTACATTTACTGTGCTCAAAATTCTCTCTGTCACAATCAGGTGTCCTAGTGCTGAGTTTTGTGACTGTTCACAGGATGATACAACTTGTGTATCAGTACGATTGGCTAGATGGAAATTAAAAATATGTTATGTGACAGTTGCAAACACCAAAACAGTTCTTAGCAAAAATTCAGAGCATCTTTTGCCATGCTAAGTGTTAACAGTTCATTCTTGCTTACAGAAAATTCACAACATAGTTTCAGAGGGGTAGGGAAGGGCTGGGAGAGAACCCCACAAAACCTCCATTAGATGGACACCAAATGTCAGAGCCAGGCTCCAAAGCAAAAGTAATCAGGATAATTCTCTGCAAATAGCTGTAAACATAACTCCAAAGAAGAGTTTGTAGTGGTTGTGTTAGAGAAAGGGCAAATGAAATACTGATGTTCAAATTGTTTTTACAATACTAGAACCAAGTCATACAATGTTCAGGGAAACAGTCATGGCATAAAACCAGTATGTTAAGAGTCAAATTAAAAACTGAGTATACCTGCACACACTGGTCCTGATGCAAGTCTGCAGTGGATGCTGCCTACAGCAGCCCCCATCCCACTTGGGGAGATGGGCCCACAGCCTCCTCGTCCCCTTCTCCCTTGCTTGCCTGGGAATTTTGGCACATTGTGGGCACTCATCACGTCCCTGCCCACCAAGGGAGCAAAGCAAGGGGTTCCTGGTCACTGCCCTCCACTCCAGCAATGTGACCCAACACTAACAGAGACAAGACAGAAATAGTACCCCAAAACTCAAGACCTGTGGCTAAGGGTACCAGCCCAAATACAAGCCAAAGCCAGGGCACCACATCCTCATGGGTTAATAACCAAATGGGAAGGAGCTCTGGAGTATGTACTGTAGTTCATAGTTTTACAGCACTCAGAATCATCTACTTTCCGGCTTCTGGAAAAACAAAATACAGGATTACAATTGAGTATAGGACTTGACTTTACCTAAATATATCACTGGTAACCCTGCTGCTGCCCCAGCAGCATGGACTGTCATTCATTTCTGAGGCATGTTAGCTCACTGAAGCAAAATGCGACATCATTCTCTTTTTTTATTAATTTGTTATAAGGCTTTTATTGCAATTTGGATGATTATACTCTGTAATCACAACTATGCAAAATTAAGCATAAATAGCTTAAGTGGCTTGGAGGAATTAGAAATTAAATAGGCCTATTGAAGTAAATCTATCCTCCTATCATTATATTATGCTATCTACTGTGTATTTTCTGGTCTTTTGACTTGTTCAGTTTTTAAAATCTCAGAAATGGGGCTTCAGTGATTTTTTCTTTTTACAATTGCTGCCTAACCTAATAGACCTTACATTTAGCTAAATTTTTTTAATACTTAGTTTCACTACAATTGGGTCTCTTTGATTCACCCTAAGGACCGTATCTGCTTCCCGCATCCTTAATTATTACACTCTTCCACTTCTTTTACTTGTGCGAACGCATGCTTTGCCCTCTCCCATGTTGGTGCTTTAGCTCTTAGAATACAATTTAGAGCTCTTCAGTAATGCCATCATGTCTAAAACCTGCAGCTGTTGCTGCTGGACACCAGAGTCTCAGCACAGTGGGAAAGACCTGAGCACAAAGCCATATCTCAGCTCTCCATTGTACCTTGGACCATTTGTAGATTTCCATACTGATCTCATGCTACTGCTTCCCGCCACAGTCATAACCAAGAAAAAAAGTATTTCAGTAGGAAAATAAGTGGGTTCTCCTTTACAAAACCACCCACACTCTTTGCGGGATGGGGGTTTTCTTATGACAGTGAATTAAGTTTTTGCAAGAGATCATTTTCAGACATTTCAGAGTAACTATGGAGAGTGAGGGGCTGCACTGCTGTAGGAGGAACAAGCAATGAGAGACTACAAGGGGCTGCTAAATTAGCAGCTTCCTCCATATTATTTCTTGTAAATTATTCGTTTCCCGGCCCAAACTAATTTTTCTGACCCCTGTACCTGTAAAATCACATCAGTTTATGCTACTGGTTTACAAAGTTAGAACTCATCCCTCTGAGGCTGCCCAGAGTGACATAAGACACTGGCTTACCTCTTAGTCTGCACTGCCTTTGTACAAGAGAATGGAACCAGCAGGAGACAAAAATCCCTCACTGCATCTAGCTGCTCTTTGTGAAAATCAAAAGCAGTAGTTTGGAGCTGCTTGCATATACAGAAGAGGGTTTTTTTTGCAAAGTCTGTACACAACTCCATGCAACACAGCAAGACCAAACAGACAAGCACTAGAGGTTTCAGCACAATCGCTATCACAGTGAGTCACACTCTGGGGACTCATGCCAGAAACTCACTACTTTTAAGCCCAGTCATGACCAGGAATAATGTGGCTTACACTCAGTTAAAACCAACAGGCCTTATTTGGGTAGTTTCAATTCTCATCAGCTAACTCTGCTTTCCAACACTTACCCGGCCATAAATCTATATTTATATAAAATGCTGGTCTTCTATAATAAAATGTAATGGTCTAGTAAGAATCTCATCTCCATGTGTTAGGAATGGGAAAAGAAAAGACAATGAAACATTTTAGGGAACACTGTGTTAAGTATCACAAAGCAATCCATGACACGTGGCCAGATAAGTACCAACATCATGGAAATACTATTTTTAAAATCTCAGCACTGAATTTGTCTTTAGAAAGAGTGCTGAGGCTTGCATAGCAACTCATCCAATTATTGGACTGGTTTAGGAAACAGGCAAATGTTTGGAGCAAAACTCTTCCCTTCTACAGAACAGTTTTCAAACGTGTGTGACACCCACAATGAAGAAGCATTAGGGTTCAATTGGACACTTCACTATACAGCTAATTTTTTACTGTAAAGCATCAGCTTGCAGGATTGGAATTTCCAAGACAGAACGCACATTTTTCTCAAGAGTGATACTTGTCCACAAAGGGGTGGTTTGGAACACAGGCTAAGGGGTAGTTTTGAACACCAAGGGCGTTGGACTTACCCTACCAGCTTTCAGGTCCTCCTCACTACAGACTTTACAACAGCTGCTTAAGGCTGGTTAATGTATCTTAAATCACAATACACAGATATTCCTCTTTGGATTTTCAGGAGTGTTTTACACCTGTAAGAAGTGACTCCATAATTATGAATATCTGGATCCATAAACATGACCATCTGACTTTGAATCAGCTGTGGAACGGAGCAATAGTTTCTATTTCAGAGTTCTTGCTGGCCTGTGGCTTTCGTTGTGAACTAGGTGCCACTCTTTGTGTGGGTGAGCTGTTCTTTGGGTTTTGTTTGGACATTGTAATCAATGTCTGTAAGAGAGGGAGGAGATGTAGAAAACCTATGGAATTAAAGGTTAACACACTAGATAAATCCAGAAATTATTATTTGGTTACTTCAACTTTTTCTTATTAAGGAAGAAACCTCATGGAAGGCTCTCTCCAGCATTAAGGTGAGCTTTTCTGCAGTTTCAATTACAAAGATTTCTCTCTTTTCTAGAGAAGAGATTTTTGCAAGATGTATTTGAGCACCCAGTCTCATTCCATATTATCAGTTTCAAACAAAATTTAATACCTTGCATTGGAGAACACAGTTCAAATAAAATAAGTTTTTGAAGAGATAATTTGTGTTAAGAAATAATCTTGAAGGCCAATGATTTTTCTTTTAACATACAAGGAAAAGAGGAGCCAATGCAAGTAAAATGGCAGGAAAATATATGTATTTGCAGCTACTCCTACACTTCTGTAATGAAGGAGAAGTTTTCTTTAACTATTAATTAGACCTCGCTTTCCTCATTCCTTCTTTTTTCCCGAATAGTTGTTCCAAACTAACACGTTGCCTTCTTTATCTTTCACTGTATGAGCTCACAACCAAGCTGCAAGGTTTTTTGTGCACACGGTTATGGTCCATCATTATTAAATGTCTCTGGTTGGGCAGGAGAGGTGCTCCATCACAAGCAGCCATTCATCAGCGTTTGCCAAGCCGGCTCACACCTGACCTCTGCAGCAATAATGCCGCACCGAGTAGGCCAACTACCCGGTTTAGCAGCAGAGCAGGGAGCAAGAGCCAGCCTCAAGATTAAGTGCACTGCTTCAGGCTCGCATTCCCAGGAGCTGGCGGGCTCATGTTGTATTGATTGCGGAAGTTTACCGGTAAGTACCACAAACAACAACAGCCACGTCAATGATCGCCAGGGCCTGCTTAGGAATCCCCCCGGAACGCCGCGCGCTCCGGACCCAGGCATCGCGATCATGACGGCTGAGTGCAGGGTGAATAAGGTTTATGGGAAAGGGAAGAGTGAGAGCCTGCAGCATGAAATGACATTTAAGCAAGTTACACGTGGGAGCACAATGAGAGATGATGCAATTATATTTTTCCAAGTTTCTAACTGCAGCAAAACCCTGTCATCTCTCAGTGTTTATGTGTTCAGCCATGTCCATGCTCATTGCACTAAATAGCTGCTCAGGAACAGAAGAAGAGTACACAAGTGCCAGTATTAGTGAGTATAAACTATAGTAAGACCAAGGCAAAAAACTTTCCAGGCATCTGTCTCTTCTAAAAGCCATACAGGTTTGGCACCAGAATCTGAAAAAGAATCTATTTATAAAATCTCTGTGTGTTTGCTTTGAAGACAGAAAACCCCACAGACTGTTCAAAACCCTGGCCAAACTTTTGAAATAAAATATTTGTTCTGGTGCTACGATTAAATGGAAGCCTGTATTTAAGTCACACTAGGACCTAAATGAGAGGAGCCCTGAGAGTTGGACTTGATGATCGTTGTGGGTCCCTTCCAACTTAAGATATTCTATGGTTATATCAGAACTAATATCCAGACTTATTAGCTATCCTCCCATGTGGAACCGAATCCCACAGCCATACTGAAAATCCAGTTGTAAATTTTTACTGTGTATTACATTAAATGTCTACCTAAAAGCTCATACTTAGAAGTATGGAAGTTATACTGAAATCTTATTTGATACCAGTATTAATGAAACAATTTAGAATGATGTTGTTGGAATCTACAGAAATTCCAAAGTCTACCTAGGACTCCAGCAATTCTAAACCTGTGTTTTAATTATCCTGTTTAGAGTTTTATTTGCTCCTAAGGTGCTTTGCCTCTATGGAAATTCTAACATTAAAAATAAATGACAGTAAGATTGGAGTTATATTGTTGCATAGAATACACTTTAGCTATAGTTTCCAACCCTTCAATTAATGGAGATTCTAAGGCTGTGTTATAGGGGCTTAACTATAGTATATTTTCTACCTGAAAATGAAGACAAAATACTTGTCCATGTGTATCTATGGGAAGAAATGAATAAAACCCAAGCAAACATACTCCTATGTCTGTTTAAATAATAATCTTGTATGTCCAAAAATATTTCCGTACCATGCAAACAAATGTAATTTATCAGATTGCAGCATATGACCCATAATGATGCTTTAATTGTTCAGAAAAATAATACTAGTGTCATTGTAAGTCTATGCAATTACTGAAAGGGTCAATGTATTTAATACAAATATTGTTAACTACTGCTTTAACTCAAACTCCATTTCAAGTTTTGCTTTGGAGACTGTATATTTTTACTATACTAGTTCAATGGGGTTCAAAAATAATTGAATTAGAAGAAAAAATTATATGGAATTTATATTTTCTTCTGTGAGTATTCTGGATTAGTTCTAAAAGATAAGTTAGGTGGGTGAAATAAAGAAAACACACTCATGTCTCAATGAAAACAAAAAACCTAAAGCTTTTTGTTTTTCTTTAAAAGATAAAGGTGTGTACTCCAATAAGACACAGGGTAAGAACATCTCTGATAGCTCAATCTATTCTGAGATAATGTAAGAATTTGGTTACAAGCTTGCCAATTAATTATGTTATTTGACACTTGGGACCAGCTGAAGTCTTGCTGTCGTGATTAAACACCTTTTATCTGCTCTATGGAAATATTTATGCTGCAGTATTTATAATGATTTCAGTTTAAAAGTGATTGTTACATAAATTTGATAAGAGAAAATAAAAATGTGAAAATAACTTTAGGCTTTAGACAACAAAAGGATCCAAGTGCCACGATAGGAAGCCCATCTCATCTATATCCCTGCAATTAATAGGAAAGAAGTCTCACTCCATGATCATGGTTTCATCTCTATTGGTAGAAGTGCTTAGCAAGCACGTTATAACCCACAGGTTTCCATTAGGACAGCACACTGCACCAGTAGTTTATGAATAACACAGATCCTGCAGCTGTAACAGGGGAATAGCATAACAGCCCAGAAAAAACTCACAGAAATATTTTTTTTTAAGGTGCCATTGGGTACAGGTTTTTCTTCACAAGTAACCCCTCAAAGCCATCCTGTAGCAGCAGGGGAGGGTTGGTCTTACATCACCTTTCCACATACCTGACACAGTCACAGTTTTCAGGTGGGATTGTCTTTCATGGGACAGAACCATGTGATCCCATCGCTGCTGCTCACCCAAGGCAGCAGGAAAGTTCAAGTGTTACTTTTCTCATCATTCTTTCTGCATATAGGTAACAATCATACAGCTCCTTCCTCTAAGCTGAGTGTTGTTACCTGACAGAAGTAATTAAAACAAATAAAGAGAAGAATTTGTGTCTGGCTGCAGCAGCTAACTAGCCTTGACATGGTTTGCATGTGACAACACCAAAGCAACACTTGGTGCCACTGGACTATAGGCAGAAAGTAAAAGGTGGTTGACGGAAAAAAACACAACAAATAAATAAAATTATTTTTGCCTTTTAACCACTCAGGATAAAATAAAGTCTCTTTGTCATAGTCAGTTTATCACATTAAGCCTGAACTAATATTTTCTAATCATAGTGACCTCATCCTGCCAGAATGCACCGGCCCCTAATCCTTGCTGTAATGTTTTCTCATTAGCTGCTCAGCATTGGCCACACTGGTTGTAGCAGCTAAGCACTGCCTCAGGCACCACTGGAATTAATTACCAGAAGAAACACTGCTGTTTTGAATTGTCATCTTGAATTTATCACTTGCCGCTTAATGTACCTCATCTGACCTAATAGCTCCTCCATGTCACCGGAGGCTCGGCACCAGTGCGGGGTGGGCAGCGTGGGGAGCTGCGGGTCCCACCTGCCCGGGCAGCCCGGCAGGGCAGCTGCTCCCGGCCTGGCTGCAATCCTGCCCCGCAGGCAGAGCAGGATAACGATGCCCGCAGCAAATTGCAGATTACCCACAGCTCACGCCGCATCCCAACCCGAGGAGGGCTCACTGGGAGCTGGAGCTGATCCACGCAGCCGGCCCTGCTTGGACACAGCGATCTTCTGTTTCGCTGGATGGGGACACGCCAAACGTTTGTTTCACTCATGTTACATTTGCAAAAAATAATGAAAGTGGCTGTTCACATACAGATGAATAAATGGCTGCAGGGAAGCTCACGGAATTAGACCTGTGGCATTTTCTCCCAAATCGTGAAGAAATTGCTCATTAAAACAGAATGGAAGTCGGTAATATAATACCAGTACGAACTGCCTCTCCATCCCTCCCCCCACATACAGTTTCCATGTGTGTCAAGATGAAGGATCTTTCTAGGGTTTGCATCTTTAAAGTCCATAATAAATGCATTCTTTTGCTTAAGGCAAAAACATTTATCCAGTATAAAATACAAGTTTTCCTGTGCACACACTCTCATGCCCAAGACTAAATTTTATTTGTGAAGAACTTATAATTGCAATTGGCTCATTCCACCTCTTTCTGACAAAAAAAGGAATAGCTAGAGCACCCAAATTTCTGCTCAAAGCTGTGTATTTGCAAGCTCCACTGAAGTGCTTAACTCCATAAGAGATGTAATTTTACTGTTGGTGAAAACAGGGATGGCTCAGTGTAATAAGCCAAAACTATCCTACAAATAACATAAATGTTAAAAAAATTGCCTTTTAGTAGGCTCCTAACAATAACAATTCCGAACACGTTTCCTAGGCAAAAAGGTTTCCTCTTGTTACCACACTGTATACTCGTCACAGTAAACTTAGAGAGATGTATAATGTGATATAAACATTAATAGTTTCACAATTGTGTTTTAGAAAGACTATTTATAGAGAAAATACAAAATGCCTCCCAAAAGTATACTTAGACGTAAGCCACCATAATCTTCTTGCTCATGCAGCAGGAAATCTAATACACCAGCTCAATAAACCTGTAGGAAACAAAGGTTTTATGTAGCATTAAGAGTCACAATATTAAAATACCACATATTACGTTCAACTACTCTTACAATACTCATTTTAAGAGCCAAGAAAATTAAGTGCCAGTTTGAGAGTAATAATATCGGAACATGCAGAAAGAGACTAGAGAAGCACAAAACTAAGAGGACCCCTCATGATATATTTGATGTTTGGGTCAGATCCAAATATTTGATAGTATTGACATTCTAGGTTATCACCAGAAAATACTGCCCCAACACCATAGTATTCCCTAGAATGTGCTGAAAAATGTAAATTCTCATCAGCTGACTTACAGATGTTATTTCAAAATGTATACTTTACCCTCTTTATTATTAAGAACAATAAAGTCATCATTATCATTGATGTGTCAGTCAAAATCCACGTTTAAATATAGGCGCATGAGAAAATGCATATATGGGCTTGTGAGACTACATTAAAATAGGGTATAGAGATCACTGACCTTGCGGTGCAATAATGTCGACAACTGATAAAAGTACTTGTGATTTAGTCATTAAGTCCTTTCACCAAAAAATTATTTTTATTTTATGAAGGTATTTAAGTGTTAACCTAGTAACTACTCCTCAGATTTTCAGTATAGGCAATGCTTTGTAGGATTCAACTCCTGGACACATGGCTCTAGAACTAAAGACCAACAACTGAGACTCTCTAAGTTTCCCATTCCCAGAATCCAAAGTCTTTGCTTCACTTCCAGTTAGCAGTGATATATATGATCTGTTAACAATTTATATTTTTTTTAGACACCACAAAAAGCCTAACATGGCTTTTGCATTTGTTTGTAAGTTCACGACTGGATACTTGGTGGAGTAGGTTTGGGGAAAATAACTGGATGGAGAGGAAAAGAATGTTTTCCAGCCATTCATACTTTGTAAATGCTTGCTGGATGGACAGAGCTTTGGAATCTTTTGGTAAAATGAGTTAATAGACGAAGAACAAGTGCGGTGATCAAGGTACCTTTGTTATATAATTCACACTTGAATATATTGTTTATGCATTTATCTAGTTATAACTAGCTCCTTCCAATCCATGCAAGTGGGAAGCAATATTAATTTTATCAAGTCATAGGAAGACTGCAAACCCCTTTAAGAGCATGAAAGAAACTTTTTTTAAAATAGCATATCCAATTGTAACTCCAAGCAAAACTTAGATAAACACAGCACTGAATAATACAGTCCTCACAGTGGGAGTATAAGTATTCTGAGCTTATATTTGTATCACACATCTGGAAAAATGACCTTAGATGTGCATTTGTGGAACATAAGTGTTTATTTCACCCTGTTCTTTAATTATAAAAATCCATATTATAAACTGGAGGAAGCACCAGCTGGCATAAAGAGATTCCTTACAAGAGTAAAGTATATCTAAGAGCAAATTGTGTCTATTTGTTATTGGGAGACTGACTTTATGCAAGCAATTGTCATGCAAGCAGAGTTGGGAGTAATAATGTGGCCTTTAATGACGGAATGATGGACCTGCCAAACACTAGCTCCTGCCATAGACTGCTTGTATTTCCCTGCACAAAGATGCCCATCTGGGAGTTATTAACATATTCTTGTCAATTCAGAACCTACTTTAACATAATCCATATTTGTTGGAGAAAGTCCAACATCAGCCAGGGAACAGTGGACACGTGATCTGGTGACACATTTCAAGCAGCACACATAAAGCATGCTTGGGCAGCTAAGCAATTCAGAAATGCAAATAGCAAAAACATTTCTCTTCCTAGATAAAAAGGACAAATCCTTCTGGCACAACATCTTCTACACTTTTAATACTGAATGGAAACAACAGAGGTAGGAAAGGGACAGGTAGGTGCTTTTTCATTTCATTCCCAGCACACTGACGGAGTCTTGCACAGAAGCTGCTGTTTTCAATGCCTAGCAGATGCTCTGCTGCATGGGGGCAGTGAAAGAGAATCCAAATTCTCTTATGCCTGCAGTATCTCACACTTGTTTGTATGGCACTTCTGAAAGTGAGTATTGTTTATTCAAAGGGACCGTAACTCAGCATCAAAGAAACCCTTTGTTAGAAAATTAGTTGGTCCTACAGAACAGTCTACTCTCGGAAGCTTGTATTTTCATAGAATTAGATTTTCATTGCTCTTTATAATTTGGGGTGATTCACTTTTAATAAGTTTTCTGAAGTTTGAAATTTATTTTAAAGTCTACACTGGTCCTTCTGAGGCCTCACTACATTATCAAAACTTCAGTGCCAACGAGACACTGTGGAAGTGCCAGCACTCACAGAGGGCTTGGCGCAGCACTAGGATGTACAGTATTCCAGAATGTCGACACCTAAAAACTAAGCCCCTCTTTAAACCCTCAACTCAATGGAATGTAATGTTTACTGACTTCAGTTTCTGAATGGATAAAACCCCAGAAACCGTTTTTTCCTCCTTTTTCATCCAGTCTTACTCAGTTTTGTCATTTTTGGTGTTCAGACTAATATTGCCCATGATCTTTAAAGACCTTCAGGGAGATATCACTTTTCCCATCACCCAGCCACTATGGATTGATTCCAACACGTCTATGAGCTACAAAAGGATAGTGTAAACAATAGCTTCCCATTAAACTTCAGTTAAACATTAGGACTGTTGTCCAAAGATCATAGTTAAAGATAACTGAAGTGTTACTCTATTCCTTTGTGTAGCTCAGTCATGACCCTAATTAATGTGTCTAGTTTAGACATGTATTTCTTTAAGTAATGGGTGGTTTGTTTGGACAATTAGGCAGAGTTGACAAGGAAATTTTCCATCAAACTGAGTCATAAAAAGTACATTATTCAGCATTATTATGAGTAAAACACTATTTATTACCCAAACTTTACAATACACCATTATCAATCATTACCTGTCATTAAGGTATGTTAACATGAGATCAAAGACACCGAGCCAACTTAAACAAACAGAGGTGCAGAGAAGGCTTTTAGACTTGCTTATTTAAATTGAAACAAGTGTAGCTGAGTCCATTGATTAGCTAGAATTTCCTTTCAACTGAAGATGCAAATCAGGTAATCACTGCAATCTCAGAGCAGCCCTTACTCCTTGACACAGATCACAGCTGTGCTCTTTCCAAGAGAGAGGTGCCTGGATGCACCCATTGACATAGGGGAAAATCCCATAGAGCTTTCTAGCTGCAAGTTTAGATTAACTCTCACCTACAATACTGTTTGATCATTCGTTAAAAACAATCAACATGAATAATCTAAAACAGAAGGAAGTTCCTGATTTTAAGGGATTCATATCTTCCAAAAAACCTGAAGTGCTGATTCAGGAAGATGTTCCAGGCCATGAACCAAGTTTTTTAGCTATTTTCTTAGCAGCAACATCCCAGTGTTTGAGACATAGAACGGGATTTCCTTTGTCCTAAGTGCCACACAATGCTCTCAAACACAAACACTCAGTACACTTTGTGTCAAATAGAGAAAGGCCTCCAAGAGTTCTCTCATCGCACTCTGTGCCATGGATCTCAGCAGCCATCCTGAAAATCAGGAAATGATCCCTGAAAACACAGCCCTGTTGTGCACTGAATAATACTGCTCTATGTGCAACATAACAATCAAACTGATGCAATATTTCCTTGGAGTTAACACAACATATAAACTGTTGGGCAAGGTTTTCACTCAAAATAACAGATTTTAGATGTGTGAGCACGTTTGGATTTTTTCCAGCTATGCTATTTAACAGTCTTGCTGCAGTCTGCAATTTTATTCTGCCCTGAAAGATTCAATCAATGTTCCAGAGAGCTGAGAAGGACAAAACTAGAGCTCTCAAACTATTTCTGATCAACAAACCCTGTGCCAAATCTTTCTGAAATTTTTGAACCATCTGAATTCCTTGTTTCTCAGTACACAGTTAATCATCCTTTTTATTTTCCAAGTAAGATTATGAACCATAGACACACATCAATCCTCACTTCCGTGGAAATGTTTCCCTCAAAAAGAAGTTCCATATCAAATACATCCATATCACATGCATTCATATCATACTCTAATTTCTTCTATTGATCACAACTTCTGTACTCTGATAGAACCAAACATTTAGAAATAATTGATAACTATTCTGATGTTTTCTCTAACACTATATATAACTGGAAGACTATTGCCAAGGAAATGGTATTGTGTCACAAATTCAGTTTCAGAAGGCAAATGCAGAGTAGACAGGCAGGAAAAGGCTATATAGCCCAAATTTGCCAAAGCAAATAATGCTGGGGCCAATTTGAAACCTTCCCAATGCAAAGAGAATAGGTGGTAGGGCCAAGCACTTAAGAAGTGATCAAGAGCTATGAGGTAGAAAAAAATTGTAAGAGAAAACATTAATTGTACCTCACACTTTTCTGATTAATTATGGTATTTTCAGGGGTTTTTTATACTATCAAGGTGCTCCATTAACATGTTATAAATATTCTGAGAAAACAAATCCTGCAAGCATCAGGACGCCTGCTGCTGTGATGGAGCTACTTCTGTTGTCAGAAAAGCTGACTATTCTCCCACATTCCACTTCTAGAAACGATTTCATTGAAAACAACACTCAAAATTAGAGCATTTTCCTTTCATTCTTTTATCTTTTTTTGGTGTAGCTGTTATGTTGCTTTACTCAACCTCGTCTATTGCACTGCATGTAGCTACATGATTTTACCTTTTACAGCTCATTTTTAATTGCATATCATTGCTACCTTTCATGTAAAAAGACAGGGCTCTGCCATTCTTACTAGTTATCCAAATCACTAGTCACTGTTTGAATGTGTGTGGCCTCGTCTAAAGCTCTTAACCACAAGTTATGCCATTGAATCAAAGCAAGTTGGAGGTGTCTCTGCTGTAGTGATAAATTAATAAACGTTGCGGGACATTCCTTTTAAGCCTTTGGAAGTATTGTTCCTAGGATTACAGCACTCAAATACAATGAATACTTTGGTGGAGGCAGGCAGACAGGGAAGGCTGGAAGGTTATCCCATGCTGTGGATTAGTGCACTTCTGTCCCACTGAACTGCAGCCACAACAGCACTGCAGCCCTTACTGCATTGACTCAGTCTCAAACATATTTGGTGACAAAACTCACCACAGTGAAGGCACCACCTTTACTCTTGCCTCAGGATAGCTCCAGATTCAACATTTGTGTTGGGGAACACTCTGGAAAAGGTCTTTATCCTATTCACACTGACCAGGGTCTGCCTGTTTCCTCACAGTACACTTCAGCTTACTCTGACTCTTAGGAATTTTAGTGTTAGTTAACAATATCACATTTATTAAATGAAGCAGTAAGATCCAAAACTGAGAAGAAGCTGACATGTCCCTTGTTAAGCTGCAGTGGCAGTGTGCATAGGCATGTGTGCACTTTTGCCATGCCTTGCTCTTGGACAGGATCAGAGTGATGTAGCCAATGTGTCATGGCAATGTAGCCGTCACATCCTGTTTTTCTGAATGGATACACCTTGCCCTGTCTCTCATATACACATCCACTTCCTCTGTACAGCACTTCATCCTTTCTTTTTCACTCTAAATCCATCAAAATAAGAAGTAATGGATTAGCTGCACATGTCCAAAATGTCCCCCTTAGCCTTCTCAATTGCAATCACATGTGAAGCAGGGCAGGAATATTTTTCTTTCTTTCTTTTCAGATTTTCTCATGGTTCTCTCAGATTTTTCTAAAAAAATGCTGAGATCTTCTAAAGTACGTCACTGCACCATGAGAGAAGGAAAAGGGAAGAGAGAGCATCTCCCAGCAGCCTGAGGGGGCTCATGGAGCAATAATCCAGTATATGAGAGATACTTGCACCCATTTCTGACTCTCCAGTTTCCCTTCTCATAAATCAGTCCCTGGGGTAAGACTAAAAGGTAGCTCATGCTGCTCCATTCTCTTGTCTCCCTAAGTCTTTAATATAGAATGGTTCATCTGTAGCACTGCAGGAGGAGGTGCTCATTCTGAAAAGGACATTTGGCTGGAATTGCAATGGCAGAAACAGCAATTTTCACTTTACAGCCCTGACCTAGGCCTACATGGCCCAGACTAGAGTGCACACATAGGCCTTTTGATAAGTCTGTGTCCACTCTGACTACACTTTCCACCCTCAGCCCTGCAAACCTTGCCCACAGAAGAGCTGAGGCAGGCCACTGTGCTCGTACAGAGTATTTAAGCTTTGATGAATCTGCTTTCACTCTTCACAAGAATGGATTAAAAGAAAAAAAAAATCTTTGAGTGGTGCTAAATGAAGAAATCACTGAAATATCAGTTAAAAACAAAATTAAATTAATTTGATTAGTTCACATTTTCCTATTTTCCTCTGCATTTGTTTTGTTTTTTTTAAAATACTGGTTAGTAACTTTACATCCTAGCAGGAAAACACTAAATACTTATAATACCACTGTTACAGTGAAAATACGTAGGTTTTATAATGTCTCTCCAGAGACAGATATTTAATACTCTACAGATAGGTTAATTTAGCATAAAATAGTGTAATATCTTCCATATTTCTGCTCCTTCATTTTCAAACTGTGATACCAGGCCTAGAACAAGTCATACACCACACACTAGTCATCACACACGGATTTCCCATTTCACTAAGAAATGCAAAAACCTTCCAGCTAACACCAGTTTGTCAGCTCTGCACTATCTCAGTCAGAAAAGAAATGTCTGTACAATGAAAACAAGAGCAACCACCAGTTATGGTGCTCTGAACTGCCATCACACAGAATTCATTCAGGTCACCACAACTTCATGGTCAACTACATGATCTCTGTTTCACGATTGTACTAGAATTACACTTGTCCAAATGGGTCTATTAAATTCTTTCTTCGGCCAGTCGTTGATAGAATTCAGAGGAAGTTTTCTCTGAATCAAGAAAAATTTTTCAGAGCAGTTTGCCTACACTTCATGGTTATGGGTGCCAGCAAAAGCATGCTCAGAGCCTCTCAAAGGGGGAAGCCTCCCCCAGGCATCTCAGCAGCACTAGCTCGTGGCTCGTGAGGGCAGCAAGGGCTCTGTGCTGCAGCTGAGGTGGGTGCTGGCAGAGGGTGGGCTCATTAGGGCTGAGCTCACCCGCTACTTGCTCTGATACAGCTCTTCTCAAGAAGACCCAGAAGGTTCAGGGAATGTGATCTTCAGTTATTATGAACATCAATCAGCTTCATGCGACCACATATTCCTCTTTCAAAAGGATTAACACAGGGCAAATCCTCAGTAAGAGCACTAAAATCCGTCTGCAGCAGCTCTAAAGTTGTAGGAATCGTGCGCCTCTTCTCTCATGGCAGGTCACCCACAAGACTGAGCAGGCCTAAATCCTAATCTATTTTGCAATGAAGGTATTGTGTGAAGCATGCAGGATCAGGGTGGACTGGTAAAAAATCCAAACAAAAAACAGGTCACTGCCCCATTAATCCTCACTGCGGATGTTACCAAGGAGGAAACCTTTCTCTGAAATTTGCATTTCTGTGTTATCCCTTGCCCTTGGGTCAACTCAGTTTTGACTTTCAGCAGCTGGGGTGTTCACAGAGGAATAAAAAGTTATACAATCTTCTGTTAGAGTAATGAGAAAATCATGTTGTGTTTTTGGAAGGTTTTTTGTTAAATCACAGCCTTTGCTATTCACTAACAATCAAGTGCTGAAGAGCCAATAATTTCCAAAAGGAAATGTAAACAACTTTCTCTGAGGAAGGACTGCATACAGTAGGCTGCAACCTCCTTCAAGTTAATTGCAACACAGTTCACTAATGAAACTTTCCAACTATTAAATCTTAACAGGCATAACTATAAAAATGGCGCCAAGCTCTCTCTCTCCTGCCTAGGAGTGCCCCAGACAGCATCTGCAGAGACTTTCACACTTATTGTCTTTGCAGGAATTAGCTATTATCCCTAAGCAGCACTGGCAACATACAGCTAACTCCACACCAGTTATGCTCTTTTCAAATTAATTTGAATACTGTAGCTGACTGCAGCAAAGATCATAGCAGTGGTACCTGGTCCTTGCCAAGTACTGTGCAGGAGATCTGACCCAAAGTGCTCTGAAGTCAACAGGAATCATCTTCCTCTGCTTTCACAGAGTTCAGGATTAGGGTCAGGATAGGCAAGGACATAACCTGCACTTCAGCCAAGATCTGTGCTTACTCTAGAGGCAAAAAATTTAAATTCCACCCCTTCACACCTGTTTAAAAGAGAACACGCAGTACATCTCTCCTGACACACAGCGTCTTGCAGGGACTACCTTTGCTTGTTTGTGCTCCTGTAGAATATCATGATCCACTACTGCTCTTAATCTTGCATTTAATTTCCTCTCACCAATGCTTTTAGCTGTTCAGACTCTTAACTGACACCTGTGTTTCTCATCTGCAGGAGTTATCCAAGATCATCTGCTGGCTCACATCAATGCATTTTTAAGCCTTGCTTTTCTGCCACCTCCTCCATGTTTTCAGCTGTCCTTTGCTCCTTATCTTTATCTACAAAGCATTAAGAATGACCCAGAACATGTGGATTCATTCACTTCTGAATACTTTAGTGACTGTTTTATAAAAGAGTAAAATATAATTCTGTGTGTTCTGGTTGACTTGAGACTTGCTGTCCAGAGAAAAAAAGCAGCCTATAGCTCTTTTCCTCTGTTCAGTGAGACTACTGAAATTTTATGTGCAAGGCTTTCTAAAAGCTGTCCTGAACCATTTCGTTTCCTAGTGAAATAGGAATCTGCAACTCAATGTCAATTTTTCATTTAAAAGGAATGACAAAAAACTTGGCTTGCAGCAACTGCTTATTTATATTAATAAAAAGATTAATGCTCAACTACATCTTTCCTTTGTATGAAATAATCCTAGAGTAATTTCACATCTGTTGGTGCCACAGATATGAAGCTGAACTGTTCTGGAAAAGGAAGTCATTGCAGAAAGGAGGGTTGGAGCTAGAGAGTGGAAATAAAATCTTGTACTGATTTTATTTTAGTAACAGATTCTAGCATCAGATGCCTTGAAATAGCTTTTATATTTTTACAGAGACAGGGAGAAGAAGTCAGCCTATGCTGATCTCATACTCCTGAGAATTTCTCTGGGAGCGTTTTGTTGAACAAGTCTTGGCAACCCATCAGCATCTCAGTTCAGGGGCAAACACTGAGATGAAGCACTAAGAGTTCACTGATGAGTTCTGGATCTAGCAAACACTTCATATGGAAATTTATAGTGCTATCCACACAACAGACAAAGCACCTCTTGAACTCTGAGAGCCATTAACTGTTTATTGCAAGTAGAAGTCCTAAAGTGCTCTTCAAGGTGTTCTACATCTAAGATTAGTCCAGGCAAGCTGTACATAAACGTTAAATAGTCACATGACACTGAACTGTCCATAACATCAGAGTATTGCCCTGGCAGGACAGCTATGGAGTCAGCACCGGTCTACACAAGTTCAAAGTGAATCATCCTCTGCCTAAATCCCTTCACCTGAAGGGGTGTGCAATGGTAATGGTAGAGTGGAGCTTTTTCCCTTTTGAAGGTCAGCATCATCTTTTTGTCTTTCCACCTGAAATCAACTGTTGCTGGTGAGTATCATGGACCAAGTCAACTTTGCAGATACCTGGCTCACAAGGAACCCAGCTGGCCTGAGAAGCAGTTCCAAAGGTGTAGCAAAGCACTCAGCTCCTGCTGCAAGGCTTTTGTGAGAGAAACCGGGAATGAAAATTGCTAAAATAAAATTAAATGGGCTATCCTTAGATTTCAGCTGGAGCCCTATCTTGTCCACTTCAATTTTTCAGACAGCTTTTTCATGTTGGAGCTGCCTTTATTTTCTGTGTTTGCTGTACAGCACACAGTGAACTTTTGGTAGTAAGCAATAAATAAAAAGAATTCCACCTGAATTATTTTGATCATTCATTATCTATCCATAGGATATTATCAAGGCATCTCCAGTTGTATTTGGAATAGAGATACTAGGAAGTGAGATAATTATCCAGCACAGATCTACTCTCATCCCATTAGCCAATTTTGAAGTATAAACTTAAAGTAATGCTAATAAAGGTAATTGAGATGTGAGATTAACCTCATCCAAATTTCTACAGCCATTAATTTCTTCCCACTATACAAATGCAAACACACCACTGTAGCCCACCAGCAACCAACCCTAGTCGCATTCAACTTCACCTGTCTGTGGCACTTCTTTTTGTTTGGAACCTTTGGTTTGTACTTTTGTACAATTTCATTCTTTTGCTCCTTTAAACTTCCAGTTGTAATTCTGTTGACTGGACCAAACATTACGCCAAAGCAGAGGTAATCCATGCAGCCAGTGAGGCCATGTAGCGTACGGGCTCATGCAGCACCCAGATCAAAGGGAAGGTTGGGGTGCAGTAGCAGTTACCAACAGCAAGAGCAGCTGATGGGGCTGACATGGGAGGAGCAGAGCCTGCCTTGTGTGTGGCAGCTCTGGTGAGGGATAACACAGCCTTCCTGTCCCAGACCACTGCAGTGCAATACCACCTCTCTCACACACAGTGTCCGCAGACAACACTGTCACACAAGCTAATCCCTTGCTTTTGGATGATGGGCCTTTGGCTCTAAGTGACTTCCCGGAAACTGGGAGGTGACTGGAGGCCAGAACCTGCACAACCTATGTGCCACAAGATCAGCTTGTTTGCTCCCCAGCCAAGGTCCACCTTCTCCCAGGATGTCCTTGTCTTTTCTCAAGAGTGGAACAATTCTCTGTGCCATGGGAGCCAGGACAATATATACAAGGGGGAAGCAGGTGACTGACTGGTTTAAGATGCTTAAGCAAAACTTGCTGAAAAGTAAAGAAACAGCAAAAAACAGGAAACAAAAAATGGTTTCTGATAATCATCACACACAGTGAAACTCCAAAACTAGCAGAGAGTTAAGAAAAACACTGAAGGAAAATGGAGTCATTCTTCAATGAAGAATTTCTGCTTTAAAAAAAACCGAACCAAAACCTCCATACAAAATAAGCAAATTATCTGAACCATCACAAACATATAATTTTCTCAACTTTTGTTTAAACTTTTCATCCCAGACCCACTTGAAGTTCATTATATTCTCTGTTGAGACTTAGGTAGAAGGTCTTCAGATATTTTGAATCTCTACATGGAATCCTATCACATTGAGAACAAATGTAATATGAACAGACACTGCAAGAATAACTGATAACAGAAAATATCACTATGCTTATACAGACAGACATCCTACAGCTGGGCATTCCTTGCTTTGATGCTTGTGTGCCAAAGACCAAAGAGAAACAGAAATATTTTTCCTTAACCTAGACTTGAAGAAGTACTTGAAACTTCAACTTTTCCTTGTTATCTCTGTTAAGAATCCTTACAATTATATGTACACTTCTTTTTGCTATGTCTCATGACAGCTTCCCAGAATCTATGAATAACGGTGTGGTAAGATTTTTTAAAGGATGTGCATATTTTTAAGGAAAATGAAAAATAGGATAAGACTGTGGTGTTCAACCTTTACTATGTGGCATGATGGATATAGAGCAGCTCTGCAAGAATTTATGAATACTGCATGCTGACCTGGTTATTGAAATGTTTATTGTTTGACTATATTGACTTAAATCAACAGGACTATTGCAGAAATAGGGAGAAATCACTCAACATAAGATGCCCCAATATAGCTACTTAGAGCTAGTTAAGCAAAAATTTCCCAAAGTATTTCCTGTGAAGATTCTGCCTCCTGAACAAAGCAAGGGTGTAAGTCTTTCTTGCCACGTGAAGCCATGTTTGGAAGCAAAATAAGGAACACTCATGTTCCGTATAGATAGGAAGCCAAGAGGGAGTTGTTCACACAGGGGACATCTGCCAAAGCATTTAGTTTTTTCATGCTTTGTTTGAGCCTAGAAATTGATACATTTATAGCGAAGGCTGAGAGACAGGTAGAATTTCAAAGTTATCTTTTTTTCCTTCAAATTTTAAATTTATGTAGCTAAATAAAAATACTTGGCCATTACCAGTATTTTATTTGAACTGATCATATCCCCAGCTAGAGAAGTATGATTACGAACCCAGGTCAATGGCCTGGTCTACTGCTCTGTTCTCAGAGTTCATTTTTGCCACATTAAATGAAAACAAAACATCTGCCAGTTATCACATTAACTTGGAACTACAACAATGTGTTTTAAAATAAAAATCTACATTTGTAGTTGGTTTTGCTTGATTATTTTGCTTCACAAAAGGCTCAGTTGTTTTAGTAAAACAAAAAATATTTAGTATCAATATTGTTCTTAAATGAAAGTTTTGAAGATTATTTCTGTAATAAATGACAGAAAATGAGACTTCAAATTAGTATCTGAAATAGATTACAACTACTTGATTAAAAAGATATAGCATACTGAGGACATAGAAGTAAGAAGATTGTTACTAAACTTTGTATTCAGAACTACTCTTTAAGTTCAGAGGATTATAATTTTAATAATATATTTGCTATTTATGTAATTGTTTCTAGAAACCTTTACTTTCTAGTAATGTCATTGGAAGGAAAGAAAATAAAATTACTATTAGCAATTATTTGGGTGTATCTCTCTGTATATAATAAACAAGTTTTTGTTCGAAGGAAAATCTTTAAGTGCACTTAGCACACATTCATTTGCCAAAAACAGACAAGCAGCATAGTGAGAAACAAAACTTCCATCAAGGAGTGAGCAGGAAGGGCAATGTGACAAGCCTGAACTGAACTTGGCATCCTTTCGGTCAGTTACCCACACGTAGCCACCTTTGCCATCTGTTTTCCCTCTGGATGGCTGCATTGCCCTCTGCAAGGGGCAGTACCTTGAAACCAGTCTGGGTGCAAAGCTACACCATGCTCAGCAATTCATGCACTAAGAAAGACATTTTGTCAAGAGCAGATGACAGGAGGGCTCCAAAACTGGTGTGGGTAACACTGAGAGAGACTTGAGCACCCAGCTATCAGCTACAGGTATCACAGAAGGTCTCCAGGTGGCCGAGCAGAGGGTCTCATCACCTTCCTGGTGTGACACTTCCATGAGAGGCACTCAATGTGGAAAGCTTCAGATGGCCATTTGCAAGGTGTTTTTTGTGGGGCTTGAGAGAGTCTGGTACTTGTTCCCTCGCACTCAGCCCCAAGCAGACAAATCTCATGCCTCTCCAGACATTCTGCGAAAGCTGTACATTTAATAGGGCTTGCAAAAAGACTAAGGGTTTGCTTCTCAAATAAAGAAGGGATGAAAGGAACTTTCCTGGGGTTGTGCTGGCTCAATTCCTGTTTGATTGACTGCTCATGCTGTTGCAATGGTGGTTATTAGAGCTGGTAAAAACACAATTTCTGTCCCACAGGAATTTCCTATACTTCAACATTTGTTTTCATTCTGAAACAGCATTAAGTATTTCAAAATAATGAACACTTTCATAGATTGAGTGGCCCTAAAATAAATTTAAAAATGTCATTGTGCATATGTGCATGGGCACATTTTCAATCCAAAGGTCTAACTTTTTTTCTCCCCTAGCCATTCACAAGGGTTTACAAGAGTTTTATTTCCAGATTCATCATATCAGTATTCTAGCTGATTACTATTCCTTGGGAAGACCAGAGTGCAATGCTGAGCTGCCACCACACTGCTTTCCCCCCTCCCTCCTTAGGTTCCCCAGTCTGCTCAAATCCAAGATATCTTGGGAGCATAAAGCAATCATTTGAAGATTTCTCCAGAAAACTCAGAAAGCACTGAGCTGGCAACAGCTAGATTCTGCACTCTCCTTTGCTTACTGTCCTTTTGTGGGATGCACGGAAATGAGGAGAGTAGGTTATTAACAACTGTGAACCTCAGTGTTCTCCGTTGTCAAATGGTCATCTGGTTCTACAGATATCCCAAGCAGTTCACAGCAGTCTTTACACAGAACAAATACAATTGCACTTCTTGCTTAGCTGCAGTGCACAATTAGTGGCAAAATCCACCTTCTTTTATCTAACATGGCTGCATTTTGAGGGAGGAGCAGGATGCGAGAACCAGCAGCCACAGGAATGGGCACGTGATGACCTGCAGGGATTCCCCAGCATGGTAATTGCTGCCTTGTTCTTTTCTTCCCTCTTTAAAGCAACACATAGGCTAAAATGGACAAGTGACATCCTGTTCCTCTCTAAGGACACACATGAAGGAACCAACTCTCCTATCTTCACACCGTTCAAGGTTCCAGTGAGAACCTCATCACCATTTTGCACCATTCGCCCCTCAGTCACAGATCCTCCCATCCCTGGTTGAACCATACAGCACTAAGGGTAATATTAGTGCATCACAGCCTACTAGGTGGAATATAGATGCACAAGCGTCTATTGGCTTAAAATAGTCTTTATGAAAAGCTCTGCTTTAGGGAAATAATATTAGCAAAGGAATGTCAGGTTTTGCTCTCATCGTTGAAGAACAAAATCTAACAAGGGTGGTTGTCAGCTATTATGCTTTTATACTGAAAAGTTGTACAATCCTTTTAAGTTACATATAATGATTTTATAGCCTTTTAACAAGAGGAGCACCACTGGGTAGAATTTTAACAAGAGAAGCAGGATTGGCAATTTATTAATTTATTTTAAAACAGCTGAATTCCCCAAGTTCTTCCTTGATTTAAGCCACGGCCTGTATTACAAACAGAAGGTATTATAAGCATGTAAAGTAGCCATGGTTTTGATAAAACTCTCTTAAGTAATGATGATCCTGCAGCATTCAGACAAGTCAGGGGTCAATACGACCTTATTTGCCTGGGCCTTTCATTAGGAACACTCTTTCTGCAGTACCATACTTCTGGTACCTCTGAATACACAGAGGATTCATGCTTCAGTTCTGCATGTATTAAGAATGCAGCCATAGCAACTACTAGCATTAATGAACTATTTGCTTATGCAGTAATAATTAACTTCCATTACATTACTTTGTGTGATTACTTTCTTAATTGCCTGAATTATGCATCCATTTAATATTTAATAACCATTCTCAGAAATCAGACACTGGTAAAAAAAAAACAAATTGCTCACAGTTTCCTTGCAATAATTAAGCTCACAAGAATAAATGAAACCTTTTAAAAATGAATGCCTTGCGATTATATCCTTGCATATAGAGCAAGATCCTAAATTAGCTATTTATTAAGTCTAAATTTAAGACCAAATAGTACATTTTTCACTTACGCCTTGGGAAATCAACCTATACAATACCTGACATCACCAGCATAATTAAGTGCCATCTATTTACTTTGAGAGTCACGAATTCTACATTAGTATTTAGAACATTCAGAAGTGGGGGGGGGGGGAATATTTTAAAATGCTTCCTTGGAAAAATAGCATCTTCTTTACCTGCGGTAGCTGCTTAGTTGTGCTTAAAGTACTGGAAAGATCTGTGAAGCATAAATAGCCTTCTGATGGGGAGGGTTGGGAAGGATTTTTTTTTGGTCTTGTTTTAATTTACATACAAACAATGGAAATACATTTATACAGCCTGAGGTCAGGCTTACCAAACAGGATGAAATTCATTGTTGTATATGAAAAGAATGTTTACAATCAAAAACAAGCAGTCTCATCTACTTATTTTTTCATGTTGTCATCTGTGTCTGAGCCCTCATGCCCTGCTAGCACCCAAGCAAAGCCACATGCTGATTTGCAAAGTGATAATGCCGCTATGTTATCGCACACCAGCTTTGTTTCCCAATGGTTTGCAATGCAGTCACCAGCTTAAACAAAACGTGCAACTGTTTTATTGGATATTGTTTCGATGAATAGAGTCTTCTGAGCTGGACAAGACCAGTAACCTGTTGCGAGGTTTTTTTATTTTGCCTTTTTTCCTCCCTTAAGTTGCATTTGCAAAATTGCTCTGCTATTCCACATTGATTATGGCAGCCATGTACAGATGTGTTTATCCAAACCACAACATATCACTGCTGAAGCTACAGGGACACCAGCATATTATTCCCTCTCTTTTCCCAGACACACATACTACAAATAAAATGCGTACAATGAAAATCATTCCAGGCATCCTGCACCCAAATGCGCCTAATCCAATAAAGAAAATAACTGAAGGGCTTATTTGCCAAGAGGCAGGTGAAAGAGGAGTGCCTGCTCTCCCCCGTTCCCATACAGGTGGATCATTTTCAGCGAGATGCACATGAAGCTGCAGGGAGCCAGGGAGGGAGCGAGGGATGGCTCCCATTTGAGGTGTCAGGAGCCAGCAATGGCTGCTAGCCCGAGTTCCCAAACTGAGCTAAATTGATGCCAGTCTCACTGGCTGTTGCTACAGTGGGCAGCATCATTAGGATTTGCTTTTTAAATGATCTCTCAGCCTGTAAGTCTGAGAGCTGCTAGCAAAGCAAGGTTAGAAAGAAAATGATGGCAGCATGTTGATGCTTCACAGACCTCATGATAGTTTCCGTCTGTCATTATTTACGTCTGACTAGATGCGTCATGTCAGCTACCTAGAAGGCACTTTAATATGAAGCTCTTGTTTTCCTCAGCTTTTTCACATCCAGACTGGGTATTATTATTTTTTTTGCATCACTACACTTAGGTGAAGCTTGCTTCAATCTCTCTGTAATGACACACAAAGAAATAAAAATTGTTTAGCTCATGTTATTATACATGCTTCTATTCTAACAGACCTCTTTGACATTGTTCAGAAAATGGTGAATTTAAATCAATAAACGACATCTATCAAAAGGTCAAGTTAATTTTATTCTCTCAGCTTTTTTTACCAATATTTTAAGCAAAATCATTTCTTGCTTTATTTTTCAGTAAATATTGTATTAGTGGATTACAGCAGCAACTGGTAATTTTAATGGCCGATGGTATTTAGTAGGTCAATTAACATTTTATTAATACTGCTTTATAATGTGATGAGTTCTGTCAGAGTCAATGTAAATAAGGTTACAGCTATCAAGTATATGTCAGTTTTGCCATTATACTACCTCTTGGCAATTCAGATTCAAAGGATTCACTGGCACTGGTTTGGGATGAAATGTGTGATTCAGTCCTGAGTAATACAGCCAACCCTGAATTCGATCTGATAACTTTTTACAATGACAGTAGCTCATGCAATGGAGAAGGACCCAATCCTTCCAGGCTTCTGGCGGACAAAGCTCTCATTCAGAGATACGCTGTGTCTCAGCACGCTTTCCCATCCCGAATGGACTTTAAAACCCGTCTCTCTGCCATTTACCAGGGAGGTGCTCAGACACGACATTTTTATTTGTGCCCAAAAATAGCAGTTCAATCATTCTGTGGCCTGACTTTGCTGAATAATCATATGAACTTATTAATACAACCTTTTCTAATCCTTTAACTCAGCAAGCCTGCAGTTCTGTCTTCTCATTTTGCCCTCTGTGAAATTCAGTGACAAGCTTTTTGCATGCTTTCATTTATCTGAGCTGTGAGGGGTCTTGCACAGTCTTCAGTGCAATAAAACAATTAACCACGTAATATTGCCAAAAATTATACAATAATATTTGATCAGCTGGATTTTGTTCATTTTTGTTTCAATTTTACACATTAGAAAATACCTTTAAGCAGTTAATGGTGTATTTGCATCATGTACACTTTGGATTTTCTTATAATTATATTGCTTTCTTAAAAGTAAAATGGAAGGGTAAACTATTTTTTGTTTCATAATATCTCACATTATGATCTTCAAAATTTAGTAGGGCATCTATGCTTTGGTAAACATTACTTATACAAAAAAGTTTAAAGGTCATCAAGATTTTCCACTCATCCTCTCAGAGACGAGAAGTTTTGGGGTTTTTTTAATGGGCGAATTAACATTAAGAGAAAATGCTTTTTGATTTGGTAATCACTAAAATAACATTTACCTTCACATGGTCTCCAGACAAACAAACAAAAGATAATGCTTTCCCAAAGTTACAGACACAGCTAGCTCATCTACTCATTGAGTTGAATTCAATGGGTACATTATGTGCATTTTTGGGTTCCTAAAAAGCTCACAGATAGACCGCAATTATTAGAAAGGTGCTGGATCTTTGACATTCCCCAAGCAATCTACTTAAAGGAATTTTAAGCTCAGAGTAATGTATAAATGGCTCACCCCACACAGCAGTTTCTTATTCATTATTTGTGTGATTTGATTGGTTGCCTAAACCATAGGATCTCTCTCTGTTGCTCAGCTGGGTGATGTTAGGCCTGAATAGACACTGCAGATTTGTCTCCATGGACAAGGCCCTAATAGTTAACTCTTTGGGCAGCATTGAATAGGTTTTCCTTTACTCCTGAAATAACCTATAGGGCTCTGACTGAACTTTGTGAACAAGAGCTTAGCACCCTTTTGCTTTTCCCCAATATCGTAACAGGGAGAATCATAACATCATAAACATAGTGAGAATGAGCTCCTATTTATGGACAGACTGAAAGGCTTTCATAGGAATAAAATCCATCTTCCAATACTGGCTCTTAAATTGTGAAAAGGAATGTTGCAAAGGAAGCACTGAAGGTAACAAACTTGCTCACTATCAGCAAGACAATTACACCAAATCTCCTCTATATGTAGTTTATAGTGACAACATTCATATTTTTCGTGAAGAAACTTCTTTTCATCTCTTATTTGGATCTCATTAGCAAAGGTTAATACAGCAATACAGTTATATGTTCATGCTTATCATTTATCTCATGTAATGTGTATGCTCCCAGTGGTTTTTGGGCAACATTTTACAATTACTACAGATCACCAAGTGACAGCAACAGCAATGGTCCCTAAAGTAATGGCATAAGTTTTTAGATTATAGATTGGGTTGTTCTTTAGTTTTTTATGGGTTTGGTTTTCAGGTTTTGGGGTTTTTTTCTCAGAAATGCTGCCATGAAAAGGGTCTGAACTGAGTGGAGCAATTCCCAGGATTTGAAGACTGCACTGGAGTCCTGCGTTTCAGGACTCCAATGGTGGGCTCTGCCAGATCCCCAGGAGAGCCACTGCTAGAGCAGGCAGTTCTGTGTAATGCAGGATGGGGACCTTTTGTAAGCAGAAAACAGGGCGTTTGGTAGCCAGCTTCTCTGTTCTCCTCTTCACCTGGAATTAATGCTTGGCTGAAAATAACCTGACAGTCTCCATTAAAAAACTGCTGGGTGCTAAAAAACCTACGAAAACCTGTACTTCCAAGAGCCTTCTAAATCAAGCTTTCTCCTTTGTTTAACTTTGTAGGTTTTGAAATTCAAATGTGGCGTTTCTTCCACTTGTTACCGGCTCCATATGCTAAACGTATCTCAAGTTCTTCAGCATCTCTTACGCCAGGAATTTATAGACTGTAAACCACCAGCAACATTTAATTTGTAAATTCAGTTGAGGCCTCTTCGTAGTTCAAAAAACGTCTTCTCCCCCCGCCCAAGTTTGGCAGAAGCGCTCTCCCCGCAGCCGCCGGAGCGGCAGCCCCGGAGCGCGGAGCAGTGAGCGGTAGGTGGCAGTCGAGCCCCTGAGCTCTCTCCATCCTCCTCCGGCACCGCATCCTTGTTAGGAGCAATGTGAAAATAGTGTCTTTTTAGGTTTTAAAGGTATCATTTCCTAAACGATCCTTTCCGAGGCCTCGGGGTGTAGAGGCAATAATGGATGGTAATACGTTTTAGATAAAGAGCACAAGAAGCCCTTAAACTCTGTTGCCTGCTTTTGCGATCTGAGTTTTTATGGATCCCAAGTTTTTGGGGAGTGTTCTAAACCTAAGGGAAGGTTTTCTGATGTAAAGAAGTGCCATAATTGTCCAGGACTGTCCTGAGGCTCTATACAAGGGATTTTCCCCAGCCCAGGACAGACACTGCCCCCTTCTAGATGGGGCACGGCTGGATCAGCAGATCTGCCCACATACACACTGATGGGCTAAAGCTAGAGCCCTTGTTTCACAGGCACACACAAAAGACAAAAAAAACCTCCCAGTGAATCAATGTTCCATTTCCTTTTCTACATTGCACACACTGAGAAAAGCAATTTAGGATCATCTCAATCTTTTTCCCCCTATTGAAGTGGCAAATATCATTAAACATAAGTGTCTAGCATCCAGGAAGTGTTACACAGCAGCACAGATATGTCACACTCGCAGCAGGACTATTAATCAAAGAGGCACTTTCCAGGCACACACAGGCCTCTCAGTGTATCTCCTAATGGGTCAGCATCAGTGAGTCCTCAGGTGTCTTCTACAGCAATATTCAGCAATACTCCAGTGACAGATCAGACCAAAATTTGGATTCATACTTCATAAAGTATTGGCAGTTTCATGAATCCATTTTCTAAGTAAGATTCTCTTATCTTATTCATCCCCACACGCATGAAGTAAACCAGAACTAAACTGAGAAAGCAAGACATTGTCAAATCCCTAGAATCAAAAGAAAGTGCATCTCTAGTTATGTTTTTTAATCACCAAAGCTATGCCACTAACAGCCCTCCCAATCTCACTTTCAGTTCCTGAAGTATTTTGTTCATACAAGAACTTCTCGTGTTACTTGTTCGCACATAAGGGACTTCTGGAGAAAAAGGTAAGGAGAGGTGGTACATTAATATTTCATTTTCAGATGGATCATTCAGGTTTCTTCAATATGGGGTAATAGCCGTAAGTTTATTTCTGCATGGAAGTACAATAGCTCTGGAAGACCATTTTTTCCCCCCTATCTTTCCTGGGACCTTAGCTTGAGTAGAAGTTTTGAATTCTGTGAGCACAGAAGTGGCCCAACTAAAGCACTCCACAGCTGTTAATTAGCTTGTATCACTCAGCAGAACCATCTGAAGAACACAAGGAAACTTGACTTTTCAGAGTGATTAAGAGTACCTTGAATTTGAACAACGGCTTCTGTCACAAATGACAAGATTATGCAACCCAGCAAACATGAAGAACAAAGTGTCAGATCTGTACAGTGATATCCAAAATTATAATTCTTTTGAAGGTGTGTTTCTACAAGGATTGGTATAAGCTTAGTCAATTAAAGCTCAGAAATATTAAAGGTCTGACTGAGGACATTCTCTATGTTCCAGAAATATTTCATCAAGGGGTCAGGAAAGTGAACTTAAGTCCTTGTTCTATAGGTAGAACAAAAAACAAGAAACGGAAGTGCTGTTCCATGAGTTGTACAGTGAAATACAGTGATAACACGTGCAGACTGTGGGCAAACAACTACTTTTTAAAATTTTTTTACCTGAGAAAATTGAAGAAAAAACTTTATATTACTGTAGAGTAGTAGTTTTAATTACAAAAATAAAAGAACTATTAATCATGTTTATTCTTTCAATTACATAGTTTTCTTCCTTTTTTTTTTTGCTTTATCCAGAGCTACATGACATTTTCAAACCTATGGTGAAAATTTTGAAATAGGATTCACTTTGTAGTAAAACAGTTTAAGTTGCAAATTCAAATCACCAGCTGTGACATACTGCTATAGACTACTCAGGAATCATTGGTAGATCAGAACCTTTTGTTTTAATGCTGGTTACAAACTTCTGGCTCTGCCAAAGAAAATCAGGGACCATCAGGTGGGAAAAACAACTAACTCTGGATCAAACTGAAAGCAGTATTCAGACTAATACTCAGTCTTGAGCTGACAACTCTTGCTGAAGGGAATTCTACATATTTCCAGTTAAACTGGCCCAAATCTGACTTGGTGAATATCTGCCTCTATTTATACCGGAAAGTGGAAAGGTAGTAAAGGAAAGGGAAACTTCTAGTAATTTATCTTATTAACTTCAATAGCACAAAAGCCATCTTTATTCTTCAGTATCCTGGTGATAATTCCTTCATGATATCAACTGAGGGTCTGAAAAATTTATCATTCTAGTAGCATAGAGAGAAGGACCACCAGACAGGTGTGTTTACATAAAATAATGCAGAACTACAAAGAGGTGCTAACTTTGGCCCAGAGCAGCACCAGCATGACTGAATAGCTCTGAAGATGCAGCACACTGCTGTCCGGAAATCAGGTGCAGGCTTAGACTGCTTAGGAACCTCTGTGCAGATCTCTTTGCCCTTAGCTGCCTTCTACATGTACAGTTAGAAACCCTCCATCAGCTACTTGCAGTGGTTCAACACATCTTTGCTGGGAAGTGCTAAAGTGGGCAGACTCCTTTTACAGTTGCCAACCTTTTCTCCTACAGATAGCCAATTTTTTTTTGCACAACTTTCTAGTAGCACTCTTATCTTTCATTCTGAAAGAAAATACAAAGCATGAAACCAAGATGTGAAGCATTCAAACTCCACAAAGCACATTAAGTATTTAAGATTAATCTGTGTAAAAAATAAAAAGGATTCCATTTCTTTGGGCATTTGACAGGATCAAACTAATGACATCACCAAGAATCCAGCTGAAATGTTGGAACTGAAATAATCCACAGAACTATCCCTATAGTAGCAAGCACTGTGTATTAATTAAACCATCTTTGAGAAAAGGTGTTCAGGCTCGCAGAAAAGCTTCAGACTGCATAGCAGATTAAGCTGGAAGACAAAACCAGCAAGTTTACTGGTTTAGTGCTTGCTATAAAATACTAGAGGTCTGCAGAACTTCCAACAGCTTGCTGAAAGCACCTTTCTGAAAAGAAAAATGCACCATAGCCATGTCGGTGTTGCTGATCAACACATTAAAACTTAGGCCCAATGATCACATGAACATTATCCCATTCACATCATCCAATACAAACAATCAAACAAAATATAGGCATTCTACAAAGTCAGAGCTGCTGAAGTAGGTGTAGAATTAGAAAAATACAAATCGATTCCTACAGATAGAAAGCAGTTGGTGTTTTCCTCCCAATGTTATAAGTCTGTGTTCAAAACAAAATGGGTGGTAGGGGACAGCAAAAGTCATAGGAAAACTTTGGGCAGGCTTTTTTAAAGAAGTCAACCACAGCCTAAAGAGCTGCAGAGCAGTGTGGCCGGCTGCTGCTGCAGTCACACCTGCACAGAACAGCTTTTCCAATTAATTTTAGGGTCAGGTATTCCTTGTCTGAGAGGAAAAAAAGTACTTTACACAAGGTTTTCCTTCACAAGTACACACTATGCAGCACCACTGTTTGCTGTGAATGGCACTTGTTCTCACCTTATACTACTACTCACCACTTGTTTTCAAATTGTCATTGTGGAGGGTTAAAAAAGAATCAAAATAAGTAAAACTATGCATACTCTGTCAGGGACTGCTGTAACAAGTGTATTTTAACAAGGCTTTTATGGACCTACTAATATGAATATTATATTGGAACAGGTCAGTGTAGACCTGTAGTTCATCAGTCAGCAAAAGAAACCATCATTTGTTCCTTGAAAGCACTAGCTAGCATTGCAACATTGCATTGTACCAACTGCGTATTTTAAAAATAAATGCATATTCTTGACTCATTTTAAGATATTACTGAACTATATGTATAGACCAATACTCCAATACTAGCTGCATAACACAGACTTGTGGACATAACATGCTAAATGGACACTGAGCTGAAAATACTTCAGCGCCTTTCCCTGTAATATATATGACAGGGTATTTTATATTTGATTCTTCTACTTTTCTGAAGGAAATAGTAAGAACATTCTCTTGGGATAATTTATGATAACATATGAATAAAATATCTCATTTTCTAGGTGTTCTCCCCCTTCGGTTTGCTGTGTTCCTCACCTTGCATTTTCCTTTAAAGACAGACGTAAGATGTTGGTCACGGAATACTTATAGAAGATCAGAAAAAATTAATTTACTCATACATAAAGGAAAACTTATGCTCTCTTGGCCTTTTAAAAGTTGTTTTGTTTTTTTTTTTTTTAACTAAAAAGCAGATCAGGAACAATAAGGGCAATAGCAAAGGTTGGGAGTAACTCAGTAAGAGTTTTTGCTTGGTTAGACTACAAGATGATTGGGAGATTTAAGTAATTCTTCCCTCAGTCTTAGCAAAAAGTAATTTAATTCATAAAATAAGGTATCATTTTGTTAAATTTATTCATAATTCAACAGAGATTTTTTGCATATTTGTCATGTCTTTGGTTCTTTGTGGCACAAACCTGAAAGCTGCAAGTCAGGCTATCCCTGAGGCAGCCACTCATCTGCAATAGTTCAGAGCAAGAAGAACATTATGTAGGTGGTCAGGGTTTTTCAGAGAGCACATAATCTGCTTGGTGGAACAGATGTTCTACTGGTTCCTCAAGTAGGAGCCAGTAGATGTAGAACAGCCAGGTTACCAACCAGTTTGCAAAGAGTACATGTCACAGGTACAGGACACATGGAGACAGATATTCATCATAAAGTTTAGGCAAGGCATTCCACTGCAGGTTTAAGTTCTTCCATCACTAAAACCATAAGAGGAACTTGTTTTCCATCCTAAGCAGAAATGTCTGGTCCTTCATGTAATCACATTTGTCATGCAACTATCTGTCCTTTCCAGACAACAGTCACAGGTTTTAAGAAGCAAATCTCCGATTTAACATGTCCTTCACTGTGAGGACAAAGTAGAGGAAGGGGTCTCTGGAGAGGCTGCAGAGCCAAAGTCCTTCCCTCTCTTTCCATCAGGGTCAGACTCAGGACTTTTAAATCCACTAAAATTGTCAACACTACTTTACTGCATTGGTTGACATTTAGCCAGTTATGTTTTCCTTCAAGTGTCAACTCATGCTCCGTTAGAACAGATGGTACCTACTACAGTAGCAACCAGCAGTTTATTTTTAAAGGCTTTTAGCAATCAACTGGACTTTTTTTTTAATGCTCAGCCCTTTCCTCTCTCCATGCACATCTGATATCCAGTCATATCTACCTAATATCCACCTTTCATAATTTTTGCAGCAGCCATCTCAAAAGAAATGCTGAATTTAGTATTTATTTCATTCAGCAGAAACATTCTGGTTTGGGAAATGGAAGGCACAAAAGGCATAATATTGAAAAAACTAGTAGATACATTTAAGAAAACACACTTTACTCACTTCAGTTACTGTTTCACACGCTTTACACACTGCACGTCACCTGTGTTCTCTCTCTACCTTCCTACAATTTGCATTGTCATGTTTGCTATACACATACTACTTTTTTGTTTTCATCCCTAAGTTAGATTTCTCTTCAATCCCAAACAGCGCCACTCACGTAAAATCAGCACTCCTTGGCAGACAGGTAAAGAAATGAGTGCTTGATCTACAATTCTTACATAGTATTCTTTTCATTGGAGTTGATTGAACAGTACTCAATCTCTCTAATGGAATAATTGTGTAGTGAAATGAATGCTTATAAGCAGTAATACATGCAGTAAATATAGATGACTGACTTTAGAAAAATTTTGAATGTATGAAGGAGAATGCATTTATTATTTTATTCCAAACTTTATAGCTTTGTATGTTTGAAGGAGGATCTTACTAAATCTTTGATTCCCACCTGTGAATACCTTTATGCATAACTTTAGAAACTCTTTGATTTCCTTGAATACTACTCCAGTTCACGGGGTATTAGTTTCCTACTACTGACATATGCTCAGAGATTCCAGCATCAATCACATTTGAATTTGCACTACAAGCACTTGTAGGTGCATTAACAGTAAGGGTACATAAGACTGGAGCAACTGGCTTGCTGTGTTATCAGTCCTTCCTCTGTAATGATCTTTGCACTCAGTGTTGGACAAGGAGAAATCAAAGTCCCAGTAGCCTGCAATTGGTGTATGAATTGTCTGCATGCATCTCTCTCATAGATCTCTGACAGGGCTCAAATAGTCTATAGACCCTACTCTCCCAAATCCACTTTTCAGTCTCAAGCAGAGAGCAAAAGCAGTCACAATTGAAAGTACAGGACAAACATACATAGCATTTCTAATAAAGCTCTTGTAGTCTCCAGCATTTTTTCACGTGATTTCTCAAGCTTGTTGTAGTTTTTGCACCTAGCAGTCCTTGACCTGGCATTTCATCCAATTATTTGTCCATTCTCCCCCAGACCCTCTGCACAGCTTTGACAAGGTACATTATTCCGTTCTGAAAGAGATGCCTCCTCCTGTTCTGAATCCGTATCTACAAGTTTCATTCAATGGCCCTTAACTCTTGTGCTGAAAGAGACAATGACAGATCCGTCCCTCTCCACCCATCCACTGCTTTTTTAACCTCTTTATCATTATCATCCTTGGCTGACTTTTCCCCAGACAAGAGAGTCCCAGCCCACTCAGCCCTTTGCATACACCCTCCTTTCCCACCTCTGAATCCTCCCATCTTAATGCATCCTCATTGAGATTAGCAAGTCAGACCTCCTTGTGGTACCCAAGGTAAAGGTGAACCATAGATTTATATGGCTGCATAATGACATTATCTGTTTTGTTCTCTGGTCCTTTCTTTATAATTCCTAAAATTTTGCTTGCTTTTTAGCCTGCTGTCAAGCACAGGCTGATGTTTTCATGAAACTATCCATCATAACCCAAGGTCTCACTCCTGAGTGGCAACAGACAGCTTGGAGCCAATCATTTTATATGTGAAGCTAGGATTGTTTTTCCCCACATGCATCACTTCACATTTATCTACACTGAATTTCATCTGCTATTTTATTGCCCAGTCACAGAGTCTCTTCAGATCCTCGTGTAATTCTTCACAGTCTGCCTTCATCCTCACTACCTTGAATAATTGTGTATCAACAGCAAACTTAGTCACCTCACTGCTCTCCTCCCTTTTCAAGCCCATTTATATACATTCTTATAAACAGTGCAGAACCCTTGGAACACCACTGCCAAACACCATCTGCTGCAGTAACCAAGCACTTCGTTCCCCTGTCTATTTTAAGGAATTATATCTCTGTGCAAGGACTTCCCCTCCCTCTAAGACTTCTTAATTTCCTTACTTTTAGTTTCTCTGTGAGGGGGACTGTAAAAAGCCTATCAGAATTTCAGGTGGAATATAACTTAAACATCCCTTCCCTTCAGCTTATTGACTCCTTCAAATAAACAACTCCAAACTTTTTCCTCCATTAATATCAATCTATAGAAAAAGTACTTTTAAACAGTTTTTTGTTTTCCAAAGCAGCTTAATTTTGAGATGTTAGTGACAATGCCAACCAGATGAAAGAGGAAAGAAAAGAGGCAGAAGACCCAGTTTCCCCTTCAGCTCTGAGACTGAAACTTTACTTGAGTCTGATCCAGTAGCCTGGCTACCGTGATCCACCATTTAGTACACCACAACGAGCAGTCTGGTGAATGGTGGAACTCATCCAGACTGGTTCCAAATGACTTATTTCTGACCCATTTGGGTGCCTTGTAGGGTTCAGAGTTCTGCTGGGCTCGTCCCTCCTATATCCAGTGACCCACTGCAAACTCACCAGAAGTGACTCCAACAAAGAAATCTAGCTTTTTGTCTGAGCAGCACCATTTCTCACCAGCTGAAGTGAACACAGGAGGACAGAGGCAATGATGGCATGAGCCTTCTTACTATGACAAACAGGACAGGCATGGAGATAAATGAAATAAATATTTTAGTAACACTAGATGTTATCTAGATATTTCTAATATACACTGGTCTCACCTAAAAGGAGTCTATGAAGCTTCAATTATTTTTACTTGTGTAACCCTATTTGGCCATGAAATAACAGCACTGATAATGTATACAGGGTAAATATTAAGGGCTTTTACGACTTAGGCTTTGGAGCTCAAGTAGCTTGGCAAGTCTTCTCCCTGGTGCAGTGAGCCAATCTCACTTTGGCACTGCAAAGTGGGGTTTAACCTGACTAAAGGAAGCCATAACTCATTATTAAAGGCACCTGCTTGCAATTATATCCAAGTGCAGTGGCTACAATTTCTCCACATTCTTTTGGAAATCTTTCTTAAATAAACAATGTTTTTCTTGTTTACGAAAGAAGATTATTTTGATCCAGCCACAGCACAAACACAACCATAAATTTTACATCAGAGAGAGCATTGGCAGGGAGAAATTATGCAGGACCACTCAGCATGGGCAGTTACATACATATATACAGGGGTGGCTCCAATTATCTGCTCCAAGCCAGGTATTTTTGAGCACTTACAGTTTTCTAACTTGAGCCATATCTACAGGAGGGAAGCTAAACAGCGGATGCCTTCTCTTGCCTCTGCGCACACATCCCTGCCTCATGGCTGTAGGGAGCCCCCTCTAACCTGCCTGTTTAGATCTGCCACTGCACAGCCACTTTCTGCTGAGACTCTCGGGGGACTGCACAGCAGCCCAAAAAAAGTGGGTAACACCGAAATATTTGTCATGGGTTTCTAAGTAATGTGATCTTAAGAGAGAGGTGAAACAGCAGTTTTACAAGGTGAAAATTTCTTTTATATATATTTCACATTTGAATCACTCAAACTTCATTATTAATTTAAAGAGAATGAAAAGTGTTTCACACACTCCAAGCAGTGTACCCAGTTTTGACACTCAAGCATAGAATAACTTACAAATGTAAAATAAATTAAGGGTGATTTAGGATCTGACAGCTGTACTCATGGTAGAAAGACTCCAATTCTTTATACATAAGAAGTTTAGAGTTGGCTGCTTTTTGAGCAGCAAGAGGAGCACATATCTCCCCTTTATCAGAAGAAAATACCTCAGTACAAACCCTAAAACTGAGGTTAAAACAATGCCTAAGCTAGGTGCTTAAACTTGTTGTTCTAATACACTCTGTAGGCTTCCAAAATCAACCCAGATTCACTTCTGAGAATCTGGACACTTATTTAAAAGCCTCAGTAAGACCTGAAAGTCTAATTTCAAGCACTCAGATTTGCAACTTGCAGCCTTATTTACTAAAGAAGGAAAATAAAAGAAGTGAAATACCTTGAAGACAATACTGGGGAAAGTATTAAGCTGCTTGCTTGTAAATCTCACAGTATGATACTGTTCACGCAGTGAGGGAATACAGTTCTTGCATTCCAACAAGCACTTAAAACTACAACACTTGAAGGCAACTGGAAAGATGAACTTACTAACCTGGTAATTGCTGGGACCTTTCTTGAAAGAGCAGATTGAATCACAGATAATAACTAAGCCCATTCTTTCATATGTATGAATAATATCAGCTGACAAAAATTATTCCAAATCTCATAGGGATAGTTTTCTGGATTAAGAAGGGGTTTATATTTTCTGAAGGCATAAAAAACCCCTTTGTTTTGGAAAGGAAAAGCATGTTCTAAAATTGTGCCTTTGAAAGTTAACATTTATTTTTTAGAGTGAAAAGTATAGTTCTAGAACATCTATAAAGCAGTTTCTCTGCTCTGAGTTTATTTTTTTCATCTGAGCAGCAGCAATGATGCACGTTGATGTAACTAAGTACAGCTATGTGGGGGGGAGGGTCCCCCCCCGGAGGGTCCCTGCCTCCTTGACTTATGAAATAGGCGAATGACGATTTTTAAAATTAAATGTACTTGTATCATTGAATTGTAAAAATATTCATACAGCTTATGGAGAGACTAAAGTGCTATTTGAAACCTATATCTTAAAACTTAGAATCATATTTCCAGGGGGGGGAAAAAACCAGCTATGCAAGAATACAATATTAGAGAATCACTAACACAACACAGTACTTAGTACTAGATTAAAATTAATTTGCAATACTTCTAGATTGGTAGTTGCCCATAACAGTGTAATTTTTTAAAATTGAAATAATATTCATGTGGACAAATCTCAGTTCGTTCTTCACCCCTCCCATTTATTTTTTTCATGGCAGGAGAATGAGCTGAGACACATTCGTGTCCTCATCTTTCCCTTTTGGAATCATATCGTCAGGGTTTCCAGGGAAAGGAAACTACAGATATATCAACCTAACAGCAGCCCTGGACATCTTTTCTACCCTTCCCTAAGCAGCCATATACTTTTGCTCCAGGACACACACCAGCAGTGATTACCAATGCATCTTCAGTTTAGCAGACAAAGAGAAGAGGACATCAAAAGTGAGAAGAAATAGCAGCGTTTCACCCATATTAATGTCAGAGGAAACAAACTGAAGTGAACAGTCAGTGTTACAAGTGAACTGAAGAGTTAACAAATAAATCCTCATTTGGACAAATACATTACTCTTAACCTATAAGATGCACAACAGCAGCTCACCAAGCTGAAATCAGTACTCATGTTTTCTAACAGCTATTTCTTCTTCTTAAGGCATTTTTGTGTGCAAGTAACTGTGCAAGAAGCAAACACAAGGTTGGATTGTTTTCTTCATCATCACATTATCACCAGCTCCATCCGCTTGTCTCATTTCTGCCTCACATTGAGGACCAATCCCTGCCTCTGCTGCAAAAATGGTTTTTGGCACTGAAGCCCAATAGAGTAACATTTACAGATAGTCCTGAGTCATCATTATCTCATTATCAAGAACATTATCTCTCCCTGACACTAAAATTCTGAGTTACCAGGGTTACCAAAATACTGTGTTTGAGAGGACCATACTTCCACCTTTCAAAGAGTTTGAGTCCTCCCTAGCTGAGCAGTAATTTTTAGAGAGCTATAAGCATGACCTGTGCTTGATGCACCAATAAAAGCAGTGATCTGCCTCTTGAGGTCTGTCTTGAGTCTTTCCCTCCAGGATCATAACAATTTCCAAACAGCTGACTTGCCATGAAGTCTCAAAAGTTAGTCAAACTAGAGTCTCTGGAGTACAAAAGATAATTTTTCCAAGATTTCCTCTATGGAACTCAGTGCTGCAAGAGCCAAGTGAAAAGCTCAGCTTAACTCTCTGGCAGTAAAAGAATAAGATATTCTTACTGATTTGACTTTGATGCAGTAAGGTTTCCCACATACGCACTTCATTCAAACACATGCAAACCCAAAGAAATGAGACTGTTTCCTGTACAGTCTTGGAAGAAGAGGAGAAGAAAAAACGTTAAGTAAACCTTCGTTAACTTCTTTTTAATAGAGAGGAATGCTGAAGCCAGAGAAAAGCACATCAAGTTAGGTCAGCTTAGTTTAGCAATTCAGCTGGCAACAGTAACATTATAATGGAGATTAGCTGGTTCCACCAAGAACCCTGGTGTCTCATGAGAGAAGCTCTTCATGGTCAGCGTTGCAGCCACAGAAAACAATAGGTGGGTATAAGCAGATGTTACTTAAAACAGCACATGCTGGGCAATAGTCAGGATCCCACATATCCGGAGTCGCAAAGTTTGTTCATTTGCTTTACTGTCCTTTGTGGCAGTCAGTCATAACTCATATTGTTCATGTCATCTGACACCAAATTTTTATCTGCTCCCTGATGACTCGGGAATCAATAAAATAAGAGCTAAAACCAGCAACAAATGAGTTAATTTTTTTCCTTCTGTATCACATTGGTCACATTTTCTAAAGCTGCTGTGTACCTTGAAGGGTGCAGAGACTCCATGCAGAGTACCAATAAACAAGAATTACCATTTTTCAAAGCACAAGAGGGAAAAAAGGTATCTTCACTCAGATTTATGACACAATATCTGCAAGTCCAGTACTCAGTGTAGACTGACCCTTCACAAACAAAATTGCAGACAAATGCCTTTGTGCAAGGTCTCAAATCTAAGATTTTCATGTGTGATAGCGCTATTGGAAGAGGATCAACACAACATCCACTAGTAGAGAATACTGCAATTTCAGATTAATTTATAAATCCTTCTTTTAAATGGGTACAATGTATTTCAAGAATCTGAATCTTCCCAAATATAATAAGTATGCATTACCTGGATCAAACTCTGCATCTTGAATGTAGGGTTGATTGTCACTAATTCAGACAGACCCGTGCTGTTGACCTCTTGGAAAATGAAAGGTGTTTTGGCTTTCTCTATTCAGTACTGAAAAATTAAGAAAACAACTGACATAAAAATCCACAGACAGCTCCAGAAGTTATATACCACTAACCTTAAGTTTTTAAACTTCCTAGTTATCTATAAAATTTTATGTTATAACAATTGTATCACTCTGATGCCCATCCCAGGCTGATCAAAGGGCCCAATTTGATTTTTTAATGGGTTACGTTTAGAAAGGTTATGTAGTTAATACAAACAGGCTTTTCCTCTTTCAGCATGTGCTCCTTGGGGGATCAGAGGCTGCAAGGGCTGTCTAAGAACTAAGGAACATTCATAGGGGAGCATTTAATCCTCACTGTGGAGACAGACAGTTACTCTGCAAATTAGAGCTGAAGAAAAAGATCACAGGTTAAGGTCCAGTTTGCAGAATCCTAAATGCTGTACCCCTTGAAGTCAATATATTTTTACATTGAATGAACTTTTTTTTTGTTTTAGAAAACAGAACACATTAAAAAGTAGAACAGTACAGCAGAACTTACCTTGGCTGTAAGTACTGGTTTTATGCATACTTCATCATGAGACAAAAATGGAAAAAACCCCACTTTTTTTGCCAAATATGTATCTGCATTTTTTTCCTGGCAGTATTTATTTCCAAAATAAAAGCAGGAGAAGCTTACATTTTTTTTTTTTAAGTAAAGCAGAGGAAGCTTACTTTTTTTTTAGTACTCAAAACACGTGTTTAAACTGTTGAAAATTTTACCTTTCCTTTTGAGATTATTTTGCAATGCTATTTTCTCAAACACCTAGAGCATCATAGATCTGTCTAGACTAGAGACTCCTGCAGCTGTATGAGTCATTTCTCCATATAGAACAGGTTCATCTCAATATGTAGCAGTTTAAAGCCAAGTTTAGTAGCAGCATAATTGTTACAGGCGAACAAAGTAAATAAAAGTCCATAAATAGTTCACTACTTTGAGCTACCTAGTGATGTCAAACCAGAAATTGAGTAAAAAGAGTCTGGTTCTGAAGATCTGTTTGTAGAATTTCCCCAAGCACTTGGAAAAGTCAAGTAAAAAATAAATCCATAGCAAGAGTGTCCATGAGAAAACCATGATTCATTTTGTACCATTACCTAAAGCTGTCACTGCTATTCAGCTCTGGCTGAAATCTTGTCACCTTTTTTTTTTTTTTTACCTTTAGGTTCATGATAACAAAATCCAGTTATTAAAGAGGTTTTTTAAAAAGAATTGCCAGTGTTTCTTAGCCAAATGCTTTTCTTTGAAGTTAACAGTAATATCACAAAACATACCAAGCTTCTTTTAGAGATAAAAATCCTATGATGAGTGCTGAATGATTACAGGAATAGGCCAGGAAATATTCAAGCAGCATCAGTCCCTGTGCAAGCAACCTCTTTTCTTCTGAGCCAAAAGGGGCAGAGGAAAGGAAACAGAAGCAAATACTTTAGGAGATACCTCGTACTGGTTTTACCACTTGTGGGAGAAATTAGCTCTTGTTTCTGAACTGTATGTTTCGAAACTTATTTGGGTTAGAGCTTTCACACTTACATTTTCATTTTCAGAGGGGCAATTTTAAATACAACTAAAACTGGCGTCAGAAAGAAACACCTGTTATCAAATAGAGAGGAGAGGGGCACTCAGTGTGCCATAACAACTGTATACATTGGCACCTTCCTACTTAAGGAGTTTCTGAACTTCTACTCAGCACCACTCCACAAAGACTAAATTAAACAGAAAAAGTCTAGAGCTCTTACTACTGTATCTTATTTTTATAGTCTTGTTTGGTTGTGGTAGAATTCTCCTTTCAACACACTGTTTTCCCCTTCTGTTGATTTTGCTAGACAATATTTTCTCTACACATCTGTATCATTTAATCTCTGCCTTTTTCATGAGGCAAATACCTTTGGGAATGAAACACAAGAGAGACTTGGATAGATCAAAGATGGCTACAAAAACCTTCTGGTGCCAAAGTGTTGAAATGGCCCAGCTATCCTGCTTGTTGCTATCATGTAGTTTCCAGTTTTCTGAATTTTTTGTCGATGAAGTACATGAGGGTTGTTCTCTTCAGGGTGACACGTAGTTATTTACTCAAGGACTCATTTACTCCTATGCCTCTAAACCAAAGCAGCAACAGCCATCAGCTATGTGAAAGAACAAACAGAGAATACCCATAAATACCTGCTTCTGGCAAATTCATAAATAAATCTGGCCTGAAGTACTTCCATGCATACATATTGCGTGGCTTTGGGAGGAGGAAGGAAAAAGAGCTACAATGGAAAGGAGACTAAGAGGAACCCACAGAAACACACAGCAGAAAAAGAAAATCACAGAAAGAAGCACTTAGCAGGAACAGATGCAAAGAGATAGAACAGTAAGAAAAGCTGCAAATGCACTAAAATACATGGGCTGAAAAGAGGCTACTATAAACCTAGGAAAATAATTTTTCAAAGTACAGACAAAAAACTTTTTCAGAGGGGAAACCCACAGAGACATGCAAAAACAAGAACCATTTCTTTTTAGGGAAAATAGCAGCTCAAAATCAGCTTTGGCTTCTAGATACTAAAAGGTGCAAGTAGGCAGAGGAAATATACAAAATTATCAGCTTCTGTTTTGTCTCTTTCACGTGTAAAAATCATTTCAGAAGATTTGGCCTTCCTGGCATATCTATCCATGATAGGAAAGTTTTAGCTGAGTAATATAATAACAATGTATATGCCAGTTTTAGTTATAATACTTTATGTGCCACTGAGTTAAATTAGGACAGCATAACTATGCTTATATTTCTGCAACAAAAAGTCTTGTCCTAGTGCAGACTTAGACTAACAATCTGTATCTGAGCAAGACTTCTCATTTCCTATTAATAAAATTAAAACTTCGTTTCAGAAGGTGAATACTTGCAAAAATGGTTTGGTTTTGCTCAGCTCTCAGTGTCACCTGTCCCTCAGTTCCTCCACAACCTGTACTTGCAGCATCTCCAACTGTTTTGTCTCTCCAAGAGGTTGAAGCTGCCATGCAAGTCTTGCAGACACATGGCAGATTAGTATTTCATTATTGCTTTGTCAATGTTGAAATTTTAAACAATTTGAGCATGTGACATAGCCAGTTGCTTCATGTAGGCTCTTGGGCTAATTGACACTTTCACAGGCTGCACAGTATCTCCCCTGCACACCCAGCTGCAGACAAACCCAACTCCAGTGACAATTTCATCAGCAGCGCAGGAGTGTGATCAAACACTTTGCTCAGACCTGCTGCACACAGCTGTAATAAACTGGGCTTTGAACACGTCAGACAGGGTATGAGCTGGTTCTAATTTACACAGGTATCTTTGGAAGACTTTTCTTTAGTCAGAAGCAATTCTGCAATGATACACAGGAAAACAGATCACATAGAGATGCTGAACCTGGCTATCATTAACAATTTCACACCATCCCTACTTATTCTGAATCCCGTGTTTGTCACTGTGGATGAGCCCAGAACAGACCAGTGATGGTTTTGTTATGAAATTTTGCAGGATTTCTTAAAAATTCCCACTGTAGCACATTGACTTAGAAGGTAGTGGCTTTTATTTTAAAATAAAATGCTTCAAGCTCTCATTGACTATTAGCAGTACATTAGAAGGCAGAATTCACCCCCTGGGCTTTGTTTAGGCCTCTCTGTAACATATACTAGTATAGTGTATATGTGTAAAAACAAAAAGATAATAGTGGCAATAAAAAGGTGCAACAGCTAACATTAAACTAAAGAAATGTGCTCTGCAGGAAGGCTTAAAAATTTTCTCCATTTCGAGGTGCTACACAGACTACTTGCTAGCTACACACTTTGCCTTCCTGTGGATGAGCAATAGGAAGTACTGGACAACAATTACTTATCTTAACTGCAACATTTTCTCAACTACTTAATTTTCTATTTTCGCTCAAATTGAGAAAAAATGGAGTATATGATGGTAGAAATTAAATATAAAGAAAAATATAAGCAATTCAGACTGCCTTTTCCAGCACACAATAATCTTACTCTTTTGATCATATTCTGTAAATATCACTAACATCTCTAGCTTAAGATAATGGCCTTGTCAATGATTTACACTATTTTTCCTTCTTTTGCTTTTACTATGATGCTCCAATTTCATCTTACTTACAGGGGACATATGTAAAAATTGTAACAATCTTGGCTTTTGAAGAACAGCTGTCCTAATATGGTCATTTTAGTTTGCCAAACTTAAAACCTAGTGTCTTCCTACTCATTTCATCTACTATTGCACAGAACCTTAGAATTCTTTTAGTTCCTTTCAGTGGATTTAAGGCATTTACAGATTTTGTACGTTCTCCCTCAGAGCTGCTGGTGATAAAATGTTCAGAGAACTTCCAGGTTGGACAATCAAAACATCTAAAAATGGCCATGCTTGACACTTTCTACTGTATTCCTTCAAAGGTTGTATGCTGCATTTTCCTTCATCCAAGCATCTGTGCCATGCCCATTTAATCCAGTACGTCTTCAAGAGACTGACACCAGTAATGATGCCAGCTTATTCAAGGTTTCCTCTGAGGACTCCACCCCTTCATTCAGCAGGCTCACAAAAGTGAGCAATCCCAGTACAGGAGTTGCCAGTGCCACCTGTCCAAAATACATCCACTTGCATTGCTCTCAACCTCACTAGCGCTGGCAGTGAATTCCTGGGATCCCGTGGTTGTTACAGTAACGCACTTTACCGAAGGATTCCACAAGGAGGAGGAACAGTCCTCAAGCATCACGCACAAGCCCATTGTTGGACTGGGCTAGACTTCAGCAGCCTGGTGCTGTAACTTCTTTAGTCTGCGCGTATTATCCCTCCTGACAGAAACGGAGACCTCCATTAGGGTCAGGCACAAGTAGCAGTCATTTGCATGAGTACAAATGCTCCCAGCTGCTCCCCATTGTACAAAGTGAAAAATACGCTTCACTGTACAAAGCCACATGAACAACCCTGATATTTTAGTAAATATTCTCCCCTAGAATGCACATTGGACACATCCTGAGCTGCTTGGGACACTTATACCCATTTTCTGGGTTTCTCTCATTTATTTTTCTTTATTTCCTTTTTCTGTGGCTCCTCCATTTCCAAAATCCTTTGTATGTTTAAATGAATTGCTACTATTCCATCAACTTTAGTCACCATCTCTCAACAACTGCACTTCTATTACTTTTCATTGTGACTCAAGCAATATAGTCATAGCAACTACATTTGTAAATCCTCTGAGCTGTCACTTGAAACAGCTGCAACCTGCTGATTGCTCCTTTCCTGCCTGCATTCTCCAGCCTTTTTACCTTCAAGAAGTTTGTTTGAAATGTCATTTTTTTTGTGGAATAAATTCTCTTTAAATGTAGAGACCTTCTCCCATGCTTTTGAGCCTGATTGAATTTTAATAAGGGGGTTTAAACAAAAATTAAATTAGCATATGCCAGTTCCCCCTCCACGTACTCACATCACTTTTCCACCATCATTTATCTACCTCAAAGCTGATAAACACACTGTATGCATTAGCATTTTAGCTCAGAGATGCACCAGCAAATTCTTTGCAAGTCCCGTAGCAGATCCATGAGATAGTTATTTCTTTCTGATTTATCTTTATTGAAGTTGGTTTTTGCCTAGCTGTAACTGCTACTGACTGCCCAAAGAACACGTACACTTCCTGACCCTTATTTCAAGCCAGGATTAGGCCAATCCTATAAAGTCAGAGCTCAGAATGCCCAGGAATTTTTTGTTCCAATTTCAAAGTCAAAGGAGGAAAAGAGGTGTTTGGGTAGTTCAAGGCATGGTTTTCAAGGGCAGCTGAATATGACTGGCATGGAAATTGGTACGAAGACCACAGTGAAGAAAAGGAATCCCCTCCAAGGCTATAGACTCAGGATGCTCTTGATATACTAATGGAATTTATTTGTATGCTCTGGCTTTGAGACAGAATTATATTTTAAAACTATGATTTTGTGGCGTAGCCTTACTATTGCCTTGCTTCTGATCAAAGCAGAAAAAGTTCTTCTTTTACTTGAGCATACATCAGATGGGCTTTAACAAAATTCACAACAAACACATCAAAGAGCTTCCAAGAACAGCAAAACGGTATTTGTAGGCTTAATTGCAACTGACTTTTATCCCTTTTGAATTCAAGCTTTTTTTCCATGTTGCTCTAACAGTAGTGGTAAATACTGCTTTTGGAGAGATGAGTGGATGTAACGGGCCACTGGTCAGACCTGTAATGATTGTTCATGGGTTCACGTACCAATCTAGATTTATAATGACTTTAACACCCCAACACAACTGTCTGGCATAAGAGTATTGCAACTAAATATTCTGAGTGATGAGCCAAAAGTCTGTTGTGTGTAAAAATAAAGATGTAGGTCAGAAACACAGCAAGTTGCCAATACAGAACAGAAATTGTTTTCACAGTATTCCCTGAAATTACATCGACCAGAAGCCCTGAAAGTGTTTGTCTTCCAGGATATTTGGCTTCTTATTTTTCCTTATTATTTGCAAGCATTAGTGTCCCTAAGGAGCTCCAAACTAACACATTGTCTTCCTCCTCCATCTCGTAACTCCCACCTATCACCAAGTGTTTCACAGCCTCTGTATGAGCTTTTTCATCTCCTAAGCATTTCTCTTCTACTAGATCTGTTTTGCAGCTTCTTTATTAGGAATGAATAACATTTCTTAAAATTTTCTCCTCCATGGTAATTTACCTTCAGGGTTATGAAAAAAATTTAGAATGTTTTTGCTACCATGCAGAGGGCAATTTAAATCGAAAAAGAAATCCTATTTGTTTCAATAAAATGATAACTCATCTCTTTAATTTACTATAGGGTTTTTTTGGTTTTAGGGTTTGGGGTTGGATTTTTGCTTTACATCCTTCACTGGGAGGTATAACATGAATATAAAACACCAAAGTTGTTATAGTAGAGATAAGTAACTATATAGTAGGGGGAAGTTATTAAAAAAATGGATGATGTTGAAGAGTTTCAGTGAAATTTTATTCCTCTTATATGGCAATGTTAAATCAGCTGAAAGTAAGGACTAATACTTATAATATTAAACATTTGATATTGTCCACAAACAATATATCTAACCAAATGAATAATTCTTCTTCTTCAATAAGTAATTCTTATTCTCCAGACTACATAAGAACCTTAAAAATGGAAGTTATTTTTATCAGGACTTCTCATTTTACTGAAGATTGTTTAGGTGAGTATGAAGGGTGTTATTGAATACACTAGAAAAACACTGCCAAAGAGTTAAAAGATTATTAAAAACTAAAAAATATTCTGGGAAGTATATAAATGTAATTTCTAAAGTATTGGTCTGAACAATAGGAATGCTTATTTTTTCACATCGGATAATTATAAAGGAAAACTTTGGTAATTTTTGTAATATTGTTGTATTTTGTTGAAAGGGAAATTAGGTTTTTTTGGTCAGAGAACCTGAAAAATAAAATTGTTTCCAAATGATAAGCAGGATTGCAGAGTTGAAACATTTAAATAGAGGCAGATCTTCTCCAACACTATAGAATTTTTCTCTTTGAAACACAGTGGTAGAACCTTTTTTCCCTTCCAATAGCTAATCTTTGGAAAACAAGCTATGCAGGACTGCTTTCATTTAAAGTAACAAACTACTTATTCACAGATAAAAACCAAATTGTTTTTCTTTTATAAACAGGAAAATATAAAAGCAGCCATATGCTTTCCCATTTAGGAATTTTCAAATTCACATAATGGATTTGACACAGTCATTCTTCTCTGACACTCAGCATTTTTTGCTCCAGCATAGACAAGTTTCTGCCCACAGCCTCTCTCTCACCATGTGTGTCTGAGTAGTGCCCAGATCTCAGTAGCCGCTCTAGCCAATTGCCTTGCTAAGATGAAATAATTTGTTTTGCTTGAACCTGAAGAAGTCTTTCACGTGGCTTATAGGTTAATAATCCCAGAACCACTTTTGGATCACAGACCTTCTTGGTGTCAGACATGGGAACTCTGAGGTGTAACAGTACTGAGTGATAAGACCAGTAACAGCTCTCTGTTGAACATCTAAATAAAAGGGTTTTCTGGTTTTGGTTTGTCATTCATTTAACACATTTAATCTGCCCAAGAAAAACTGTGGTAGTCACCATACAGCACCAGTTAAAACATTCGAGCATTTATGTAGTTTACAATACATGTGCTGCTTTCACTAAACACAAGTTTCCTGCAATATACAAAGCTTTAAAAGAACTCTAGACAGGTCATCCCTTTTTGCTATGCTCAGTAGAAGGCTCAACATAGGCATCCTCTAAATCATATCTACAAAGCACTTTTAGTGATATTCTCTGAGATCTCTTTCTAAGGAAGTATCCTCTGGCTTTAACTTAAAAAACCTTACAAAACTTTGATTTATTGTGACCATTTGTTTCCAAGAGCTTTACTGTCTAACCATAGATCAACTTGGCTTGTTTCAGTCATTAACAACAGCACATTATTAGACCAATTATAACAATCTAAAAGTTTAATTTTTAAACTACTACAAATAATTATTGTTTCACAAAATGAGGTTTCCATCCTATTACTAACATATATTAGCAATGCCAATTCTGGTCTAATTGTGCCTTTGATTTAAGATGTTTAAGTCAATTCTATTGATAAGGAGTGTCATCTGCAATATATTACAGATGACCTGAAAGTTTACAGACACAAAGCTAAAGATACAGCCCTAAGGATATTTTCGTTGTTCTCTACACCTTGATTAGTTTCAGGAACCAGACAAATGATGCCAAGGACAATCCTGGGAGGGAAATTATTGCCTGATGATGCAACTTGTCATTTATTTTAATCCTGTAGGAAAGGTTCATCCTGCCAGTGAAAGAGGATGTGAATGTTTGCTGCTGTATTTACAGACCTTTCCAGAAACCCAGTAGAATTAGGGTGGTTCACTATAGTATCAGCAAACTCAATTGTCTGCATTTTTTTTTCTGGCATTCAAATCAAGTGACTGCAGAAATCTTAGTCCAATTTTTCTTCCTTGATTATTTAATAAAGTTGTCTGGGTTATGGTTAGAGACCCATGCAAACATTTGTTCCTGTCAAGCCAGATCTGCTTTTATTATGGTGGGGTTTACACTAAGGCTTTCCAAGGGAGACTCTACTCTGCTAGAGGCAATGAAGGTGTATCAAGTTTGATTGGTTTAATCTCTGATTAGACTTCTAAAGAATGCAATCACGCTGTCTTTGTGTTTTGTCTCTCACAGCAGTAAGACAAGACCCAGAGAAGCACTCAAGAAAACAAATAATGTCCCCTGTCACATTCATGGGAGAGACCTGCCAGCTCCATTAGTGGAGAAAGATGTAGGTCAGGCAATATGCAAGATGCTTAGTGCCTTCATTTTCCATACTATAAAGAGATTCATTTTAGCTGACATACAGACTTACAAGCAAATTTCAGGATAAATGGCATAAACCCTGCTATTAACAGTGTTGGGGACACTTTAAATACCTGTATCAATACAAACATCATAGCCCTTTTAGCTTGCACCCTTCCAATATCAGAAGAAAGGCAATAATGCAAGATGGGTTAAGTGATAGAGTCAGGCACATGCTAAATCTCATCAAGGCTTCTTTAATGGAAGCAGTATCATCACAAGGAGCTAGTGTTTGAAGGTGAGAGGATGGAACTAGTTTTGCCTGATTTCCAATACTTATGATGTCATATTGAAGTATTATATTTGCATCCCAGGTTAAAGATGTGGAAGTAGAATAAATGTGATGAAACAAACTATGCAGGGAAAAATTATCTGATAGAGGGAGATAAAAGACCTGAAAGAAATTGAAAGCACCAAAAATAAAAGACTAAGTACTCGAGAGAAAGTTATGCTGTATATAGATGGCAGCCACTTCATGTACTTAATTTTGCAAGAGTAGATAAAGTAATAATTCCTCAAGAACTGCACAAGTCTTCCTTCAGCTAGCAAGAGATGTTAGTACTGTTGGTCCGTCACATGGAGAAAGCGTGCAGGCAGAAAGAAGGAAGGAGGTTGTGGCATGGAAACACTGATACAGTGACTTGGCTCACTTGGCCGGGCTTCAGCTTAAGCCAGCACTCCCTGAGGTCTAATTCTACCCGTCATTGAGTGGGTTTGCGAGATCTTTGCAGTATCTTGAAAATATTAACAAAATATTGATGGTATATCTAGACTCCTAAAAAGACAGTTTTAAATAAATAGTAAGAATGTCTAATCTCTTACACACGCAGTGGAAGTCAACAGTATTCAAAAAGCACCTGGAGCACCCCAGGTGAGGGACAAACACTGGGGGCTACACATTAATTCAGTGTCTTGAACTCAATCCCATGGTGAAATTAAGAAAGGAATTTGCTTGATCACATCCCTCTTCACTCTGAAGTTTATCATTCCTTTCTAGGATCTTGTGAAGGCAGTTATCATGCAAGGCTGTAATTCTTACCGCCTTCTCCCAGCCCTAGTGAGCCCAATTCAATTATTTTTTTCCCCTTTCTGTTTAAAGAATGCCAATAAGCGTAAGTTTTAATCAAGGGCTAAAGTAACAAACATGTTAATACTGGAGTGGGGACATTTTTAAAACAAGCAGTTTATTCCTTCTAAACATCACATATCTATGAGAAACTTTCCCCTCATTTTATAGCACCAAAATTGCTAGTGCGCACAGGAGCTTTCTTACCAAAGCAGGTCTCACAAAAATAGAAGTTTTCACTGTGTTTTGCTTATTAAGCAGCCTTATTGTTTTAAGAAGTAGTCAATTAATCATTGAAAATGTTGCTCTGACTATAATTAATAACTACAGACAAAAGACTATAGGCAAAAAGACGGGGTAAATCAAGAAAAGCAAACATCTCCAAGAATGGATTTTTTTTTTTTCTCTCTTTATTACTTCAGGAGGTCATAGATTGTTCTAACAGAACCTATGGCTGAACTACTTAGAGTAAAAACATGGAGAAAAAGAGAAATGGCTGTTAAACTACAGCCACTTTTGAACCTTTATATGCAGGAGTAGAGAACAACCGATCAGACAAAAAGGATTGAACAGTAATACAGTGTGGATAAAAATGGATATCAAGAATATGAAACCACGTTCTTCCATCTTTCATGCAGAAGCATTAAAAGCACAAACTGGTGTAACTATATAAAAATGTACAGATCTGAAAGCTAAATTTTGCTTGAATGTACATGTTTTCTAATCACTTTTCATAAACAGGTAATTGGCAGCTCTAGGCAAGCAGGAATGGACAGAAGGAAGGAATGAAAATAGTTGAAGCAGTTCTTTGGATGCCACCAAATGCCCCAGCTACTCTGCAGTCCCCAAGACAGCAGAGCTGAGAGCTCCTTGGCACAGAAAACAGAGAGAAAAACAGCTTCTTCCCATCTGCTCCTGCCTAGGTGCTCCCACTGCTTCCCCAGCACCACACCACGACTGCCCAGGTCCTTCCATCCAAACTCCCTCCTGCTCTGCAGGCTGCTGCACCCACTGGCTCACATGGCAGCTCAGAGCTCAGCAATGCCTGTGCCAGCACAAATCTGGGAGAAGGAGGGAGTGGGACTGGGACATTCCTGGCAGCAGCGCTGAGGCACAACATTTTGTTTTGTCTATGCAACTGCCACCTAAGTCACCATCAGCTGAGCTCTCCTAGGGATCTGTCACCCAACAAACCTTCACAGAATGACATGGACTTCAAAAACCTGGGTCTCCATCTAAGTGGTATAACGTAGGATAATACAACGTATTACCCTCACAGTTTCTGCAGAAGCTTACATTGTTCCACATTATAAACAGAGGTATGCACTCCTTCAATTCCACCTATACCAAAATAGGTTCTGGCATAAGTAAAATATATCCAAAACATAAATATCACTAGCCAATATCATTAAGCTAGCAAAAATTTGTAATATAGGGTTTGCAAATGGAATTTTACATAAGTAGAGATAACAGGTATAAGTGGGAAGAACTTGTTCTCCAAGTCATCAAGGGCCATCTCCACCACTTGCAGTTAAATAAAAACAGTCTTGGTCTTTGAGGCTAAATTGAATACTTTTTTGTAAAACATTCCCACTGGCTTAAAATAGGCACTCTATATATGAAATGATTGACAAATATTTATGGTTCCCATTTTATGTATGAGAACATACACAACATGATATAATACATTCATTTCTAGTTGTGTATGTACTAAGTAAATATAAAGACTAGGAATGTGTACATTATTCCTTGCTAATTTTCTCTGAAAAGCTATATATTTAACTCCAAATCCTATTTCCATTCTTTCCAATTTCCATTCTCTCTTTTGCAACACATTTCATATTTTGAATTATGAATGTGCAACACAGGATGTCATTTGGATGTCAAAGAAGCAATCAGCTGAAGACTGCTATCATTCAGAAGCTACTTCAAGACATACTGAAATCTTTTTTTAACCTTTAAAAAATTGCTGCAGTATATTAGAAATAAAAGAATTGCTTCTATTACTGCCTGGAATGCTGAATTTTTATTCATACTTAGGATTATTGCCTTTACAAAGTACTAAATCCAGCAAGCACATGTCTCAAATTATGACAGGGATTTCTATGTAAGGAGACGTGCCACTGCACTTAAGGTGTGGGCCTGCTTCTTATTCTCAAATTTAATTATATCTAAATTATCTTTAGTTTAGTAATAATCATTTACAGGTGCTGTGCATCCTGCATATGAAGCTTCCAGTAAGCCTCTCACATAGTGTTTGTGTCTCAGACACACTTCTTTGAAACTTTATTTTAGTCATTAAAGCAACACACAGGATTCAGTTTCACTCTCAGTTTCAGCCCTGAGAAGTTGTGAATGTTGTAATATAGAAAGCAGAAAAATTGAAGCTTGCTGAGGAGCAGGTTACGGTTCAAGCTGGGAGAAACTAAGGGAACATACCAGACCAAGGTGCAGAGCCTGCCACCACTGCAGGGAGCAGCAACTTCACAAAGAGCAACAAGGGAGAACAACTTGAGAGAAGTAGGGGGGAGCAGAAAGACAAAAGAAAATGAAGATGAGCAAGATCACAATAGACTCAGAAAGCATTTTGACATTAAGCTTCTTCAATATCTATCCAATATACCAAATTTTGACCATTTAAACTGATAAGAAATATTTATAAAAATGTATTTCTGCATTGCTTGTATTTTTTTGGGCATTTTCCAGCTCAATCCTACAGTTATAAAAATAGTGCCAGTCATAAGAAACCTAAAGTCCACAAAAGGTCTAGCATCTCTAGCAAAAGTCATCCTGAAATGTAATAAGTGGATTCTACTTTATTTCTAATGGAAACAGACACAGTAGTGCTGCAGGGTTTAGACCAGGACTGTCCAGAGCCAGAGTGAATACAGAGCTCTAATCAATTAACGGGCTTTTTCAAACAGGTTTAAATGTGAATCCTATGGATACAAACAAGGTTGTCTTATGTCACAGATAACAAAAAGCAAGAGATGAATGTATTATGACTAGATTTTCAAATGAACTACAAAATTATTTTTAAATTATAGGAGCTCTTCCTCATGAAAGACTTTGTACTAAGTACCTCAGTGCCTTTCACACAATTACTTTCAAGGTCTGCTAAACCACTGAAGTCTGCCTCTTAGCCACTAAAGGCACATCCCAGTGTTACTGCTAAGTGGCATATTAAAAGCTCGAGATGGTACAGAGCAAGGAATTCACCCTTCTAGCATTTTTCCTACATAAAAATGTATTTATTTTTATTTGATTCTTGCTGATGCCTCCTTTTTGCATTGATGTGGTATTCAAATGTGTAGTTTGGGACGGGAAAACAAAAGTTTTTCCAGAGTAGTGGCAATCATGACTGCAAACATTAACTTGTGTTGCAGACGCACACCTGCACACACAGACAGTGCCCCAGACCTTTTCCTCTCCTGCTGCACAGAACAAGCTTCTCTAACACACTCATCTTTGATTGATGAGGCAAATTCTTACTCCTTTTACAGTCTCTAACTGTTCCCACACAAAACCAAACGTTTTTCTTCCCCTTTTTAAACCTTGCCTGATGTGTTTATTTTGCTTTCTGACTAGAGGTATAACGCTAAAGGGGAGAGACTGAAATAAGCACGAAGAGGTTTTTCAAAACAAATTCATGGAAAAATCTAGGTTTTAATATTTACACTATGATGGTAGCTAGGAATTGTATTTATTAGCAGCTTTGCAGTGCATATTCACTGTGATTTAACCACCTATCACTTTTGCCTCTTCTCAGAGGTACTTTGGCTATATTTACTAAAGACACCTATGATGAAGGCAGTATCTTTGAGAAGCATTGTTTAAACAGTATATTTTCTATCCTTAAGCTTCTCCCTGCCTACTGGATTTCTGTTATGGAGCATGGAAGCCATTCTTTAGTTAGAACACACTAGGTACAAGGAAGCAGTACAAGGAAGCCACAATCCAGTTCATGGAATTCAGTGTCCATGACAAGTCCACAGCCACGACCCCGACCTCAGTAGGAGAGGGTTACATAGATGACAACACCAGAAATCTGTGTCTTGGGATCTAAAATAGATAGCTGCAACATATAACACATCTAAACAGTGGATGCAGTTCCAGTGCTAAACAATTACCGCACTTTCTGGGACAGTTAAGGAACTGCAGACAAGACAACAAACAGCACTCACACATAGTAACTTCCAATATGAATTCACAGACTCTGGATCTATACTGAAGCAGAGGACCTTTGACAGAAGTAGCATTCACAGTATTATTCTTTCCAAGTAATAGTATGGGTAAATAAAATCTGTTTGGAAGGATGGGCTTGTATTGTCTGTGAGAGTGAATTAACCATCAGGGACCAATTCCTGTCTTTCAGCAAGTATTTTCAGAAGGATGAAAGGTAATTCCACATTTGAGAGTAGAAAGCATCTCCACAGCCATTTTCCAGCCCCCAGCTGCAGCATCCAAGACTCATAGCAAACTACAGGATCTGGGTATGGGAAAAACGTTTTGATTTATAAGTTCAGGAATACTCCTTGATTTTAATTTTCTTTCTAGAAGTTTAAGTTTGAACAGGAGGCAAACTATGAAACATTTGGAAAAGCATTTGGAAGAACACATTCCACCTTGCAGGTGCATCTGCACAAGCTCATTTCAAGCTCTGAAGCTCAGCCCCAGTGCTGTAATCAGACACTGCAGTCAGGCAGCACAGCCAGTACCTCCCCACCCCACTGTAAACAAGTGGAAGAATCTGAACTATTCCCTCTAAAGCAGGGCTTCAAACATTCAGTTGCACAAGTAGTTTGGTCTTTCCCCTAAAGATTCAGTATGGAAAAGTGGTAATTCATTGCTATTGCGGTTATTCTATGCTTAAAATTTTATTATTTTGTTGAAGGGTAAAAATAAGCATCTGAAAGACTCAAAAGACCATCTTAAATAAAATAAATTGACTTTTAATTTCTTGACTGGGAGAACATTTTGTTTAGATGTCAGACTGACAATATTACACGTGAATACTTTTCAATTCTGCATTTCAAAGCTATAAGGGATCAGTTTGGAGATGCTGCAAAGTTCCTTCCAATTAAAAAAAAAACTAGGCTAAACAAAGCATTCAGTTAATTCATTGTGGTAACACAAAATTAGACTGGAAAAAGACTGCCAAGTAACTGAAAGTTTGTTGAAATTTAATGAATTGTTTCCCTTTGTGAAAAATGCAGGATAGTTTACTTCAGAAATGTTATTTTAAATGGAAACTATAATACTAATTTTTCAAAAAAATAATGCAATATGTAAATTCTCTGAAAAGTTCAAACAACACTGTTAAGAGTTGAATCTAAGACGCAGGTCAGCATTTGAATTCCCAGAACCAAGAGTCTATTGTTTTGAGACTTTGGTCTCTTTACAGCCTATTATTATTATTGAAGCAATTATAATCTTAGGCTTTCACTTCAAAAGGGTAACTTAACAGTAAACATTTCTTTTCAGACACATTCAAATTCAACTACTTCTCTGCAGTATGGTAACATCTCACATGGCCACATTTGATTGCTAAAGTAACATCTGACTCCAAATTCAACAAGTGAAGAGTTTTTTCTGCTCACTACAACTCCAGATCACTGAAAGATTACAAAGAACAATAATCCCATTTGGAAACATTTGGCAATGTAAATTTTGCCACTTCATTCAGCAAATATTTGACCTGCTGAACTTTCAATAGTTCAGGGGCATGTTAGCCTAAAATAATGCCTTGAAGGTCTATGAAATTTAAAATCAAACATACACTTAGAAATCTTTTATAGTAGAGGTAACACCACAAAGGGCTCAAGACATGCAGAGATGGGCTCTGGATCAGACCACATGCAACAAGTACCAAAACAGTGCTTCATACACTATTCATTCTAGTCACTGGCCCTTTCATTGCTGCCACTGAATTGCCACAGAAATACTGCTTAATAATGTCAGGGTGGTGCAAAGCACCCCATTCTTTCTGGAAACTCATCAATAGATTATATCCAGGATGAAACAGAAGTGAACTTCCCAAATGAGACCTATGCACTCTGTGGGAGAAAACAGCTTGTTCTGCAAAGTGAGCCTCCGGCTGTGTCTCTCTCCCCAGGTGCAACACTGTATGTTGTATTTTATATAGCTTGAAAACAAACTGTATGGATAGGAGACAAGAATAAGTTTACCTAATCTAAAAATGTAGTATTCCAGAAAAAGAAGGGCAGACAGAAGGCCAAAACTATGAATTATGCATACTGAATCATCAAACTCCTATCCTACTTTAGAGCTGGAGCAGGCTTTGCATGGAAAATGAAATTAGGATGGAACATATATTGAACAATTTTCTCCATAACTGGTTCTTACTCACCTTAAATGTAAAATTTTATTTAGCTTATATCACAGGAAGACATCCTTATTAAAGTAGCACACTTACAGGGGTCCCTTTGAAAGGATTTAATGCAAACAAGTCTAAAATAATTGAAGGGGAGACATTTTCTGACTGTTCTCAGAAGGGCTTAGTGAAGAACAGGATAGCATGAAAGAATTACTTTATTATATTGAATTCCTTAGGAAAAAGAAAAAAAAACCAAAGTAAGGTAAGTCAAACAAACCAATTCTCTTTGTAAAAATCAATAAAAGCACGCAGAACATAAGTGAATTTACATGTCAAGAAGGGTTTGCAACCATAGTGCAAAACAAGATCTGCACATTATTACTCTAATAAGGCAAGTAATACGAGACACTAGCTTGGGTCATTACTGCAGGCTGCTATTTTAAAATAGCTTAAAGCGCAGTGTGTATGCATTTTTACTAATTTAATCAAGCAATTAATCTGAAACATGACTGATTATACATCACAGCTCACTAAAACATGTTGAATCATAGCATATGACAGACCTGCAGCTGCTTGAAACACATCTAACTAAAGCTGGAAAACTGCTCTATATGAAGCTGCAAAGAAAGTTGTCTAAACTTCTACCCAAGTCATACATTCTTAAGCTCCAAGAATCTTCTGCTCTGTGAGAAAAAAATTTGGCCACCACCTAAAAACTAAACACACTGATACATTCTTGGTATTTCTCTGGTTGTTCAACTAAGTAGAAAATATCTAATAGTACTTTAGTACTTGATAAAACCCAAAACTCTACTAGCTTCTTCAAATTAATATAATTTCATATAAAATACCTGAAAAAAGGGTCCCTCCTTCATCAATACCTTCAAGGAGATATTTGCAATTCCAGATACTTGATATCGCAAGTGGTTTGGATAATTAACCTCAGCCCATTGCTAGCAACTACTGTCATGAACATCAATTGCACGAAAATCAGCTACAGGAATGATCCCCAGATTCAAACAGGAGCCAAGCTGAGGGCATAACTTCTCTTATGTCCTGACTGTACAACCTGGTATCCAGCTGTGAGACTCGAGGGCTTCTCCACTAAAGTCCACCCACCCACTCCACCTTCCTCTGACCTGTAAAAGATGCATGGGATTATCTAGATTTCTTCTACAGCCTCTCTACCACATTCTTTTAAGACAGCAAGACACTTCAAATGCCAAAATGTGTATGCATAAGCATCTAAACTGCTTCAGGCGTTAAACACCCTAAATTCACCAGAAAGTGTTAGACCATCTACTGGAAACAAGGACTCTCAGGTCAATTTTGAATTTATGCAATTGATACCAAAACTTGCCCTGACTTTGCCAGGGGTAGAATTAACAAGAAAGAAGCACAGGGTTTGAGGTATCTCTGGTTGATAAACCTTTTCAAGAAAAGCAAGGAATGGGGAGCTGAGACCTCTTTTTAAAAATTTGCAACACTCAGGTTCACACTGATGACTTACTCCTGTTTTTTCTGACTACCCCTCCCCCAGTACAGAGTCCAAGACTCAAAACATTTTCTTGGCATTATTTAAGCCTGTTCTGAGATTATGCGTTAGAGAAAATATAAGAAAACCAAACAGCAACCCTAGCAAATCTTCCAATATTAAAATAGCATCACATCGTCTACTGAATTCATATTGGATAACCAATATAAACTAACTATTAGTAAAAGTCAGAAAAGGCATATACTTCTCTCACTTTCTTGAGGAGTAAAATCTGCCTTCATACCATTGAGTGAACTGAGTGCTGTCAGGACAGTCAAACCCTTGAAAAAACTAGCAAATTCATTCTAAAAGCAGCAATTAAATCCTCTTCTCCCCAAGAAGTATTCCAAAGCAGTACTAAGCATTTTTTTCATTTTAAATGAGGAATTGTGGATTTACTTTTTTTCTAATTGCATTTTAAAAGAAAAAACCTTTTCCATAAGTAAATAATTTTACACTTCTGACAAACATAGCAAAGTTATAACAAGGAGGGTCAAAACACAAGTCTGCACTTGGCCTTGCACAATGTCCATTATTTCCAGTAGAAATTCACCTAATTTCCCCAGGTGTTCTGTAAATATTGCTTATTACTGTTACCTCATCTTCACTCTAACATGTATCAATCAGCAAGAAAATTATTTTGTTTAGGTACTCATTGTACAGCTCTCCGCAACTTCGATTAAAAAAAAGAAACTCCAAGCAAAGGGCATTCCTACCACTTGAGCAGTGCAGAGAGGGAAAAACCTTTCCAAAACCCAAATTCAGTTCACCTCAACAACAGCAGAACCCAGCCACAGCTTTTCATTTCTACCATCGAAGTTCACATCTCAACAACAGCAGAACCCAGCCACAGCTATTCATTTCTACCATCCGAGTTCACTGTGTGGAAAATCCAGACCTTCGCAAACATATCATAATTCAGTATTTGTTTACAGTAATAGTTAAGACAGCACTGGCTTTCATTTTCTTTTTGACTTTTATTCACTCTTAAAAACTTCCGAGCCCCAGAGTAAGGAAGGAAGGAGAAGGGGCAGGGTGAAACCTTCCTTGCCAGGTGCTCCCCCAGTCTCCTGCAGACCTTCACACAAGCACGAACAAAGCACTAGGAGCAAATGAGGAGTTCAGTATGACAAGGACAAGACCGCTCAGAGAAGAGGCATAGAATGGGGCAATGAGACAGTCAGGACACCCCTCTGCATGCACAGCTCGTGGTTTCCTTGCAGATCTCCCATGCCTTGACAGGAGGACAAAAGTGACTACAACTCCTCTCGCATTTCCTGCTTTTCTGCCTGTTCGTTAAAGTTTTGACTTCCTGCAGTTACTCAACAAGTGCCCTTTTCAGGGCTGTTCACGTTCATTTCTTTCTCCTTTTCTACTCAGTTCATTTTGTTTTCCTACCTAGCTCTTCATTGTCTGCATATTTTCCCCTCTGCTACCTTATCCATTTTCCCCATTTGAAAAGACCAGTTTGTCTTCACTGAAGAAATGCAAGACCACATTTTTAACTCTGCTTTTGTGTTTTTAAAGAATATGAAGGTAAGAATTTATAGTCATTGAATAATAAATATCAGAAGAGTTTCCTTTAGAAAGTTTTTTAAATTATGCATTCATGAATGCCAGATATATTTTACATATTTTTGGTATAATTTACAGCAGAAAGTCTAAGTAAATACAAAGTAGAAGAATTCAGAATATGTTACTCGCCACATTCATTTATCCTGGTAGCCAGATGTGAGTTTTATGTCACCTAGAGGAGCTTCTCATTTTCCTTCTTCATGACTCTTTCTACTAGGTATTAAAAAAATGAATATACAAAGTAATAGCAGCATACAGTAATGGGGGCAGGGGGGAAGGACACACAGGCCTTTCACTCTCTGTTTAAAAGGAACTGGCATCTCTGAAGTGTGACTAGAATTAGAACCCAACAACTCAGGGAATTCTCTCCATCATAACAACTGGCAGCCTGTTATTAACATGGATAATCCAGCACAAACTCGGAGCAAAGACAGTGGAAGCAACCCTGGCACCAAGAGTCTTTGCCTCCTACTCACAGCCACACTGAGCTCCATCAGCACAAGCTGCAGCTTCCCTTGTCTGCAGCATAAGGCAGAGCTGTATCCGCACACAGCTGCTGAGCTGGCAGATAGTTCAACACAGATACAGCTATGAAGGGAGAGTTTCAGTCCTGGGTAAAGTAGACTTGGACCTAAAGAAGCCAGTGAACTTAAACTGGCAAGAAAACAGGTGGGATTCATTTCTAATGACTGTAAAGACCATCACTTAGAGCAGCTGTGTTTGCTCCCTGAGAGAGGCCTACTTCACACGGCTGGATGAGATTTTACTGAGCTTTGTCAGTATAGTCTTAATTTCTTTGAGAGCTGGTCTCATCTCTACAATGAGAGTAACAGAGTCATGACAGGGCTACACAACAGAAATATTGCTTTGATTTTCCAGCAGCACTCCACTTGGTTTCCACCCAATAGCACTCAACCAACTTTAGAAAGTACATTACAAAGCAACAGTTACAGAAAGGCCTTGAGAGTTAAAGTTGTTCATGCTGAAGAAGAGAAGGATCCAGGGAGACCTTAAAGCACCTTACTTAAGGGGGCCTACAAGAACAATGAAGAGGGGTTGGTTTTGAGGTTTTTTTTATTAAGAGCATGGAGGGACAGGAACAGATATAACAGATTTAAACAAAAAGTGAGTAAGTTTAGATCAAAAATTAGCAAGAAATTCTTTAGTATCGGGGTGGTGAGGCACTGGAACAGGTCACCCACAGAAGCTGTAGATGCCTCACCCCTTGAAGCATTCAAGGCCAAGTTGGATGGTGGTCTGAGCAACCTGGTCAAAAGGGAAAAGCACCCCTGACCACAACAGGGGGGTTGGAATGAGATGATCTCTAAGGTCCCCTTCCAACCCCAACCACTCTATGACTCTATGAATTGCAAGGTGCTCAAGACAGAAAATAAAGCAAGATACCTCCTGAGGGATGAAACACAGATTTCTAATCGTCTTTCAGCAGCTCCAGAAGAGACACAGCCTCTCAAGTCCACCCCATACTGAAACCAATGAAAAGTTTTCAGCAAAGCACCCCTCATGGCCATTACCATAGTGAAGCTATTAAAAAACAAACAAACAAAAAACAACAACAAAACAAAACAACAAAACAAAACAAAAACAAACTCCACACCACAGCAGTAGACTTAAAATAAGGAAATACCTGGAAACCAGTACAGAGACACAGCCCTATCACAGCCAGAGCAATGCCAAGCCAAACAAGAACAAACCAGTAACCGTGCCCTTCCCTAGCTCTTCTAGGGCTCCTGATCAGGGTAACGCAGCACAGCTGCCCTGCCACACACTCAGCTGGTCTCCAACGCCCCTTGGGCTGCAGAGCTTCCTTGCCCACACCTGTGGCCACTGCAGCCTCCCCGAAGCTGCTGGGGCTTTGCTGAGCACCAAGCATGGTAGGAACCATGCCACTACCTTCTCTTCTAGCATGCTCTCCTTTGGTGGAGACAAGCAACTCACTCAGTAAAACAAAGCTTGCCTAAAGGTGTATAGGCATATATTTGCTACTGAAGTGATGCTAGGGCTTCATGGCAAATTTAACCTGCTGACACTGTAGTGTATCTGTAGTAATATAAGATCAGTATTGGCCCAAAGCTTAAAGAAGCATTTCTGTGAGAAGGAATAATCTTGAAATATAGTCCATGTTGTGCTGCATCCTTTTTGAATAAACGTTTGTCTTTTTACTGAAGTGTTGTTGCTTCAGAAATGCAATTATTGCTGATAATCATTTAAATCAAGGACTAAAACAGATCACCACAGATGTTATGAGACCACTAAATACAAGGAAGAAAGCCTCTTGAGTTCTCATAGGAACAAAAAAGCTGTAATAAATGCAAGTTCTCTTTGCCTGTTTTCTGTTTGTGAATGGTCTGGAGGTGCATTTCAATACACAAATATTAGGCACATTTGTGGCAAAATATATTTATTGACAGACAGATTTGGTGATATATATATATATATACTGTAAAATTAGTGGCAAAGGAGAACAGACAGTTTGGTTACACACCTTGGTACTTACTGAAATGTATTTGAATCTCTTTTTTTGCCAACTGTTAGTGGTAAGAAGAGGTGATCAGCATTAGTATGTGATAATGAGTCATGACTCGGCAAGATCTGTGCACAAGCAGATTTTTTTTAGGTGCTATTGAGAGCCTCTGGGTTGTAGTGAAGACTACAGGAGCAGGGAGCAGTTTCTACCTCTCCAAATCTGAGTGTAGCTGGAAGTTTGATGAGGAGATCTTTCAGTAGTGCAGCACTCCTAGACTTGCCAAAAATCCTGAGGCAGAAAGACTGAAAGCTTTGTTAAAGACCCGAGTAAAGTGTTCTGGACATCACACTGGGAGGTTGGAGTGATAGCAAGGGAAGAGGACAGAAGAGATAAGATAGCACTGCTCTCCTTTGTCTGACATAGTGCTACTATCCCTATGAAATGCAAAATACATGGAACAACATGTTCCAAATGTATTTTACATCTTGAAACTGATATAGGCTGGTATAGATGCAGGCATGTTTTCTTATAGCATGGAATTAAAGGGAAAATTTTCCATATGTCTACTGCTTCTCTCCTTTTATGACTGAAAACAGAGATACTTGCAGAAAGGAAAAAACCAAACCAACCTACTAGCATTTTGAACAGAAAACAGGTATGAAAAACTGTCTTTGCCAGAAACTGATAAGGGTTTTATTTGCTTTGACAACGAAAAAATAAAGAAAACAGAAAAAATTGTCATATCAGATGACAATCATCTGGTTGGCAACATCTCCTCTGTGATGTACTTTTCTTTAGCTAGGAGGAAGAGTTTCCTGTTCTCTTGAAGTTCACGTTTTAAACAGCAAGATTCTGGCTTCAAACACAATTTTCAAACAACCTTTATGTCACTGCTGAATTATCTCTGGGTTACACTACTGAATTCATAATGCTTCGTATCTGATTAGTAAGCTGCCACAGACTGAACAGAGAAGGAGACATTTTGTTCTCATGACATGTTTTTCTGTAACTGCAATAGAAATACATTATCTTCATGATATCAGGTGGTCCTGTGCAGGGCCAGGAGTTGGGCTTGGATGTTCCTTGTGGGTGTCTTCTAACTCAGTATATTCTATGATTCTATGACATATTTTTATCTTTATAACTCATCTTGGTATAGTTTGCTCCCAGGAAACTTTTCTGACTTCAAAGTCCTTATCTCCAAGATCCTCCGCCCACTCTATTTTGTGTAAAAAGACACAAAACTCTAACCAAACTCTAACCAAAACATTCTTTAATGTAAAGGTACTTTTCACGCACTGAAAATGTAAAACTCAGTAGCACTGCAATATTCTTCTCTGCAGTAAGGATAAGTCTTCAAGTCCTTTTCCTTTTTTTTTCTAATTTGTTGGAAGTTTTGATTTGTATTAATTTCCATACTTGTAAGTGTGTGAAAGAGTGGAAGAAGCAGCAGGGAGTGCTTTGCCACAAGCTGTTTGTTTTAAGGACAGAAGGTGACTGCTTTCATTCTGCTCACATGTGTTCCTGCAGTGCAAGAGCTCACTGCACTCCAGTGTCCCCTCCAGAAGGTGGCTGGGTGACTTCTCTCTATCCAGCTGCTTCTGCAAGACCTTGAAAGATCTTGTGCTGGAGAAATATGTCTGTCAGTTCCCAGCCAGTATTGGCTTTGGCAGCTGTTCACTGTAACAGCACGGAGTTGTTCATGAAAGGAAATAGTTTGCTTATTGGAAAATTGTGCTGTTGTACATCTGTGAGAAATAAAGACATGCAATGGGCAAATAAACACATTAGAGTGAACCCAAACAAACAAAATTTAAAATCTTTAGCAGCTTAAAGTACTTTCTGTAAGTATACCACCTGTCTCCAGGTATCAATTACATAAAATCAAGGAGATAGATATAAATACATGATAAATTGTGGGCTGCTTGAATACACATTTGTTTTATAAAGAATCTATTGCATCACAGCATAACTTTAATTCTGACCTTAAATAAATACTATTACAGGAGACCTCTCACATTCTAACCATAAGAGCAATAACTACTTTTGGAAGAGACAACCATTAAAAATTATTTATACACACGTTAATGACATCTACTGACAAGCATCAAACAGAAGTCTGCATATATACGTTTTGTTAGACTAAGTGGGAAAATACTTTAATAAGATATCTGGCAGAACCAAGAGAAGTCATAGCAATTAAAAATGCTTTAAAATTCTACAGCACGTTAATATATTAGACTATTAAAAATGCCTGCAATAGTATCCATTAACATGTTGATTTAAGGAATCCCCAGCACATTGTCCAGTGTCAAGACCGTAGCATTATCATGAAGTTTGTATTTCTTTTTGTTTGGATGAAAGTGTGTTTATTAGGGGGCTGGTATTTATTTCTTTTGTTTTACAAAGCTTGTTTTCTGGTGATTAGTTATTACCATTTGCCCAGTGAATTAGATTTTAAGGTTTGGGTTTATTTTTCTCCTAGAAACTTCTACATAATAAAGTAAACTGTTAAAATCACAGAGGGGAAGGCGCATGCAGATCAGCTCGGCTGGGCTCTACAGCCAGAGTTAGAGCATGATTTGATGGCACTGCAGCACATTGCCCCTTCACAATCTCTTTTCAGGAGCACTTATGGTCCTGCTATGAGCATCTTTGCAGAAGGCAGCACCCAAAGAAGAGTTTGCATATATTTACCTCTATTTGGTACCTCTTTGCCCTGCTCTCACTAGAATTCTCCATACAGCTCACAGAGAAATTCATAAACTTGAACCCAAATGAGATTACATTGATAATACAGCTCTCCTTTGGAGACCACCTTTTAGAACAAGGTACAATACTGCAAATCTCCAAGCTGAGCAGGTGTGATAATGAATTCAAGAGCTGAGAATGTGTCACTGTGAATTCAGTTGTTCTCAAAGCTTAATACGTGCATGTTGCAATTTGATGATGCTTTATGCAATTGCAGGGCTGTTACTGTCAGAAACAATCTGTTTGCTTTGCATATTTTCATATTTTTGTGAGCTGCCTAGATTCTATCTTCTGCAATTGGCATAGAGATTTACCAATTTATTTTATTTTTCAAGATGAGTAGCCTTGCAAAGGATCTGAAAAGGTCCCAGCATGCAAAATTTGGGAAAATTCTGGGGCATAATGATATTCATGAGGATTCAGATTCCACATTCATCTGACCTTGACAGTTGAAATGAGGCCAGAGGATCTCAAAGACCAAGCTCCATGGGTCAGAAAGTCCCAGAAGCAGAGCAGAGAGAAAACTGCACACTCTTGGTTTGCCAACCAATATTCTAGCATTAGACGGAGAGGCTTTTAGTCGAGAAAAAACAATATAAATAGCCTGGCAGAAAACATGATGGCTTTTATGGGTCCAAAATGAAAGGGGAAGTAAACATTTCTGCTGATCCCTTGTCCATGCAGCCTGTGGAGAGGGCAAGTGTCTGAAGAGAGGGCAGCAAGACCACTCTGCAATGGATCATTGAACGCGGGGCTCAGGATGCTGCCCACCCACGCATAGGCCGTGAGTTCATGGTAGGACAGGGTCATGCAAGGAGCAAAAGGCTTCTGCCTCTTCTCAGTGCTTGAATGAGCTATTATGAGCTCCGCTGATCAGCAGAGGGCAACTCAAGACCTGCTCTCACCTGCCCATGGCTGCTGGGATAGAGGATACTCACAGCTGGGATGCTAATGCATGCATCTCGTCATTTCTGCATCCACTCCAGCAAGGCAGCTGTCAGCCTAATTTGGTTCCTCCCTGCTGGCATCACTGCTTCTCTGACTTGAGGGACTGGGAATCACCTGGGTTTAAAGCAACTGAAACTCTGAGCTGTGCAGAGGAGGTTGCTCACAAAGCCTACCCCCAACCATTCAATTGCTTTGACTCGGTCTGCTCTGCGTGACAGCGTGGCTTTGCAAGCTTTTAGTGGTTTTACCTTTTATTGTAGAAACTCATATGTAACTAACGGTACTCCTGGAAAACAAATTCCCATGGAGTCTTTCTCAATGAAAGAATAAATAAAAAACTATTATAATAAAAGCCATGACTTATATGTTGTTATTTTTCTACTAGTATTTCTGTCATTAAAGAGATCATATTTAATTTTATGTAAAGTCTTGAAACCAAAAAAAACCCCCATGTACTCCTCCTATGTACTACTTAAAACGTTAAGCACCTTTTAAGTGACCTTTTACACTGCCAATTGGACCTTGATATTGTATTTTGCATATTATGTATCTAACAGATAGATATGCACTTCATTTGCTGATCCACAAGCCCCACTGACGTCACTAGGAACGACACAAGCATTCCCTCTAGAAAGTGGCCAATGCCCAGTGTCTGAGTCGTTGAAACAACAACTGAAATTAAAAGTTATTTTCTTGAAGTTGTTCAAACTTTAATAGGGAGATTAGTGAAGTAGAATGTTCCTGTAAGATATTTGCATTATCAGACTCAGTATACAATTTGTTTTATGTCACATGCAATATCTGCAGAAAATGCAAGACTTCATTAGTTGTATCTAGATTGTGAGCAGGAAAGAAATTAGGGTATTTCCTTTTACTTAAGAGGTGGCATGAACCAGCTGGCATTCAAAAACCAACAACAACAAAGGAAACCCCCCACATTGGTTCTTAGGTTCACAGGCCAGACTTAATTGTACTAAGAGATTCCAGACAAAATATTAAATTCTAAATTTGAATCTAAAAAAATGTGCATTGCAGAAAATGAGTAAAGATGGTGGTTTATAATAAAAAAAATGAGTAAAGATAGTCGTTTTGGAGCCTTAATTCCAATTATTGTTATTTATGTGACTGCAATTGCAATTCTTAACAATTTCTGGACACTGCCTATAATTCTGATATTTAAATAAGTGCCACACTTCTGAATTTAACAGATGTCATATCATATAGCACAAGATTATACTACCTGAGTATGTTGATTGCCACATGCACATTCTGCACAGTGTTTGCTAAAAATGAAAACATCTTGTTATGTATTTCCCCCAAGTACAGCTGGCAACATCCCCTTCTATGATTGCTGAGTCCCAGAGGCTTTCTGAAACAACATGTTTTGTTTGCTTTCAGTCATATGCTCATGTGAAAAAAGCCTTCTTTGCATTATGAAATCATAATGGTTAGAAACTTCAATATAAATTCAGTTGAACTTTGCAAGAAGCCAAGGTGGAGTGAATTCAGGGCATGCTGCACTTCTAAGGCAGAGGGCTTCATGGACCAAATATCTAATGGAGCCAAGGATGGATAGGTTTAAAAGTGAAACAGAATTGTGTGTTTAAAAGGTTTTTTAAAATGAGACTTTAAGAGCAAAGCACATCTAAAAATCTTCAGGCTCACAGTTTTCAAAAGTCTAAGGTCTACATTTGAAAACAACCTAGAAAAAGGAGTAAAAAATTAGGTATACTTTTAAAGTTTGTCTACAGCTTTTGTGACAACAAAAAACATTTTCCAAGCTTTTCCAGTGACATATTATTTAGGTAGGATCAACAGTTAGTATTACAGAAAAGAATGTCAGAACACGTAAATTCCATTTAAAAGAAATAAATAAAACTGAACTAAAATTTTGTGTTTAACCTGTTTCTAACAATGTTTGATCTGTGTTGTTTTCTGGAGAAAAAAAATCCTAATATATGTAGCAGCAAGGTTAAAATCACATTTTTCAAAATCCATGAATTGTGTATTCCTGACAGCAAAGTTAAAGGAATTGCTTAAGAATTCCAGCTTTAACAGCAGTTGAGACGACTCGCCACTTCTCAGGAGGCACCCAGCAGTGTGCAGGATCGTGTGCAGGACGTCCCACATGTCTGGGATCACTGAAAAAATTATGAAAGCCACACATTCCTGAAATGTTAGGTTCTGCTTCCTTTCCTTCTTGCTCTTTCCCCTAAGGCTGCCTGGGTTTTTAGTCTAAATTTTTGAAGTTTATATGACTTCTCTCGTGCTGATTCTTTCAAAGTTGTTTTTTAGATGTTAGAGAGAAGTATAACAGGACTGAGAAATTCATAAAATAGAAGTTAGGATTTTCTATTTTAAGATGTTAAATGCATCCCTCTTTTCGAAAAATAGCCTAATGAAAGTAAAATTAGTCCAGAAAGTCAGTTTGGGACTTACTTTCTTATCTTTTTCACTCAAAATACCTTTACGATTAAGCTACCAAAAGAAAAAAGAAAAAAAAGAAAAGAAAATAAAAAAAGGAAAAAACCCAGCCTTGGTCCCTAGAAAGCTTAAGAATCGTTCACCTCTCTTTCCTTAATTTAATTTTTTTAATGTGGTTAGCATCTAAATAAACCTTATCAAACATTTCTTGCTCCACTGACAATTTTCTGACCTCCTAGTTGAAGATCTGAGCCCTAACTTAGTTCATGGATGAGTAATCACAGCAGGTCCACAGCAGAACCTATCCTAGAACTACAAATATATCATCTGCAGCATTGTAAATCAAAGCCTCAAAGAGCATCGTTTAGCCTGAAGCTAAAATTGCTTGTTTATCAGATGGTGCCTAGCTTAGCATGGAGCAGTTCCTTGTAAATCTCAGGGACCTTTTACAGCATATACTTAAGCAAGCATATTGGCTCCTGGGAGACTTTCCGAGAGCTTTAATGACTGCAGACTGCTAAAAGATCCAGGCCTTGGTTTAGTTAAGTGGTTACTTGTATAGCTTGGCTCCATTTTGTAAACTCTCAAAGATAATGTGTCTGCTTTATCTGGGGAAAGAGCACGCATTAGTTTCTTAGGAAATCTTTATATCCTAAGTGTTAATGTTCTTGGGGCTTTTGGTATTTTGACCTTTGTCTGCTCACTTTTGATTTATGGTGGGAGCAAATATTTTCCCCCAAGCCCTTCCTATGTTTTATAGGTACTTTGAAAAGCACAGTGAAGTACTCACAGCACAGCTTTTAAAAGTAAGCGTAAGGCCACACTATTCCCAAGTACATTGTACAGCTCAGGACACTCTAATGACAAGGAGGTAAGATGACCACCCATCTTATTTCTTACTGTTGTTTGCTAGTTTATTTCCTCATAAAACGGGTGGTCACAACAAGTCCAAAGAGCTCCGCCCAGTGCAAGCCAGGTCACAGCCCGGGCCATCCAGCCCAGTGGGCAGCCAGCCCCTCTGTCCAGCTGGACAGCAGTGGCAGCAACAGAAAGGCAGCTCCCTTGGGGAAGTGCTTGCCACAGTCATGAATCGGCTGGATTTACCACTAGCACACTGATGTCCAGGCAGCTACTTCCTGATGGATAGTTGCATACACTTGATGTAATTTGCTAATTGTGGAGCTTGTTATCTGGGTCTCTCCCTCTTTGATTTGAATTAATTAGAGTTCACCTCCATGCAGCCACCTGCTGTGCTGTCACACGCAGCATACATTGGTACAACAAAAACAAGGAATTTTTTAATAGGCTTATTCAAGCAAAATGTGTTCCCATTAGATGTGTGAAATGGCATCACTACAATGTCATAGACTAAAAAAGGGAGCATCATTTATTTCAGCTGGCATGGTAATGGTGCAAATGAGAGGAAAAAATGGTCCATTGCATTTATAGGCAGAAGACCCAATACATTTAAAATCTAATTTGACTTTACCAATTAGTCAATATCTTTGAGTCTTTCTCACTTCCGTGTTTTTTCCCTTGATCCAAGTTAAAAGCAAGAAGGTCTGATTTTTGTTGCTGGTAGTAGCAGTGTTAACATTTCTAAACCAAGAAATTTTGCTGGTCTTGTGTGTGCAAGCCTCCTCCAGCACCACTCTCCCATATTCCTGCAGGTAAGCACACTCCAAGTATCATAGAATTGAAAATATAGTCCCTTGCTGCATGTTTTTCAAACAGAACAAATCATAACACAGAGCTAAGGAAAAGCTAAATAACTTTAAAAGGTGCACAGCAGCATTTATCTTTTGAAAGGTGCTACTTTCAAACTACACTGGAAAATACGAGCTTCCTTTTCACTGGGTGTTTAACATTGGCAAAGGCAGGCTTACTGTGATATGCAGTTGTATTTGTTTGCTTGCTTACATTTTAAGAACTATATTGAAAATCAAATCCTGTTTTCCTGAACACAGCCCAAGTAAGTAGGCTTTTGTACAAAAGATGTCAGGCCATCTGAAATACATCTGGAGGTATTTTTTCAGCACAAGATCAGTAATGGGTGACCTAATCACTCGATTACTCTGTAAAGATGGTTGAGCTGGCTTTGATCTTTTGTGGTCTATATTGGGTTGCCAGAAGGTCAAGAGAAAATTACTCACCCTGGCTGCTCTGTCCTGTGGGCACATCACTCTTTCTCCTAAAATTCAACTTTTCTTCCCCACTCAGTACTGTTCACTGTTCTGCATGTGGGCTAGATGTTCAGTCAGGGATATCTTCATGATGTTTCACAGAGAAACTTCTTCAAATCTGACATGTACTCTACAGGTGAATACTGCTGATATAAAAAATCATTGATATCTTCTGGTTTTTTTGGAGGACAAAAGAAAAATTAAGCAGGAATAGAATTAAAATTATATCCAGATAGACGGATATATAGAGATACCGTACAGCTCACACTAATTTTTGATTTTGAAAATAATTCATACTGAACTGCCAGAGGGGTTTTAACAGTATCCACATTATTACAGGAGACCTTCTGTCGCCTTATAAGAATGCATAACCTCCAGGAAATTAAATTAATCTTTGTAAGAATTGGTGGCTATTTTACAAATGCAAGTTTTGCTAATAACAGTATTTGGCATGAATTGGTACTTTCTCAATTCAGAGCACTGTATCACTTGAATCTTTAATTCCATTCTATTTCTGTGATGAAAGTGTCAATATTCTGATTTGGCAAATGGAGAAACAGAGTATCAAATTTGGTTACTCAAGATCACAAAGGCTGCAGTTATGATGCAGTTAAACACGTGGCTGCTGCTTGTACCAGCAAGGGCTGCTCCCAAGAATTAAGCGTTGCACCACAGAAGCTGCAAATTTCATCCAGCACCTTGGGTAGAGGTTGCTGCCTTAGGTTGTACTTTAGGTATAATGTCTTGGATTGCAATTATGCCTTTCGATGAATATGGGCACAGAGAAATGGCAACAAAGTCAAAATCAAAAATTAATACTTCTCTCTTCCAGAAAGAGTGTCATTTCTCTGACTTTGCAGACTTCTCCCTTCAACTTTACCAGCTAAAACATATACAAGAGATAACAACTGCCAACACAAGAACCCCCCCCCAACAAAAACAACCAACCGAACAAAAACCACCACCTGAGCATACATGCGAGAGTACACTGCACACTGGAGTTAGCAGGAAGGCAAATGGAAATAATCTGTGGTAAATGATACACTATGTTTAAACTTTGAAACCAAAGAACTGCAGGAAGAGAAGGCTTTGTTTAGTAAACACTGTCCAGTTGTTGATGCTAATTGTTTCAGAGATTACAGAAAACAGGTTCATCCGAGGAAAAAAGAAAGCATTTGAGCTTTCCAGTCACTGCTCCTACAGTTGGAATTTGTATTTGGTCACTGCCCTCTTTTTGCTTGGAATATTGTTGTCCCCATGTCAGACTCCAAGTGATGAAGTCAGATGTTTAGGACCATCTGACTTCGTCACTTGGATTCTGTTTAGATTTCAGGTCCAAAGCCTGGGTCTAAACCTCTATTCTGTGCAATACAAAATATAACATGTGCAAACAAACTCATAAAAAGTAAGTTTTCCAACCAATATATTAATCAGAGGAATAATCATAACTATCCAACAAAGGCCTAATCTCATAATGCCTGTGAGCAAAACAGGATAATCCTGGACCCATTGAAGTTGAGCAAAAAAACTCCGCTGAGCCGATTTGCCTTGAGAGATGTTCATTTCTGCGTGGTTGTATTCTTAAGATCATCCATTATTTCAAAACATGTTGAAAATCAATATTTTTGTAACTATATAGAACTTATTGGGTTGGTGTTATTAAGAACTAGAACTTAAAGGCACACAATTTTAAAGCAGACAAATGGTGCTAATTTTAAACAGTGAAAATAATGAATCAAACTCCTACGTGGAGTAATGGTTTCTCCAGCTCTGAAAACCTCCTTGGTGAAATCTGAAAGTAGCTCTGGCGGGTTCACAGGTCAAACAAATATTCAACTCAGTGCTACAATAGTTATAATAAATAAATTTATCAATTCATCCATATGAAAATATACATCCTAAAATTAGGTTGTCCAGTAATCTCATACTGCACCGAGGAATCACAGGAAAAGGTTCAAATTCAGAGAAACCGGGGAAGTCACAATGTTCCAGTTTTACGTAGATACAGAAATATTTCCAAATTGAAAAAAAGTGTGAATTCAGAGATGTTTATTTGTTGCGGGAGGCGGAGGTGGTGAAGATGCCGCAACCTCTCCGAAAGCGTTTCCGGACATGGGAGCCGCTCGGC
>VZTE01004151.1:0-28272 GCA_013397775.1 Eulacestoma nigropectus
ATAGTGGAAGGTGTCCCTGTCATCGCAGGGGTTGGAACAGGGTTATCTTTAAGGTCTCTTTTAACCCAAAGCATTCCATGATTCTATGAAATAAGCATCCAGGTTTCTTTTAGCAAACTCATTCCAGAGAAACTATTCCCAGGTCACTGATTTCAACCAAAGATGGCAGAACACAGGATACTGATCTTTCATGCAGCACTCATAGTTAACTTTGAGTCTGGTTACATCAAAGCTGCCTTCAGCTACTCCCCACATTCATTCCTGCAGTCTCCAGGGCCCTTTGGATGAATCTTCCCTCTGTTCCCTTTCCGTTTGTGCAATTATACAGGCCATTTACTCCAATAAACAGCTGCTGCTGTTGGGATCCATTTGTTGCCTGTCTGGAACCAACAAACATAGGAGACACAGTTCTGGCAAAGCCAGAACAATCCACAGCCTCTGATGTGCAGCACAGATTTGGGATAATTAAGAGTGCTGCCAGTTAATTGTGTGTGCAGACCAGTGGCACAGGGTATGTTTGCCTGGGCTGTGCTCTGTGTATGGCCATGAGTTGCAGACAATTGCAAGAGAAGAACTCATTTCTTTGTGAAATGTCAGGACATGCAGCCTGCAGGACTCGGAAGTAGGAGGAATTTAATCTTTTAGGTTTCTCCATCCTTCTGCACAGCTGCAAGTTCCAGGGGAATCCAAATGCACTCCCAGCTCCACAGACAGGAGAAGCAGGGCTATGGGGAGGTGTGAAGCTCAAGAATTGGTAATTGGTAAAAAAACTTCAGGGAACTGTAGAAAAATTAGTTCCTGCCCAGTGTGATTCTCCCTAAGGCTTCTCTCTCTCTCTGAGGAATCTCTCTGAAAGTTTTTGAGTGGGAGGAAAACACTCAAAACATGGCATTTCCTGGCAAATGCCCACCTGTAATCTGCATTAAAGCAGGGAAGGGATGCTGCTGGTGGAGTGGGCAGGGAAAGGGCTGGGCTGTGGGGTCTGTGAGTGAAGCTGCCCAGTGGCCCCTGCAGCCCGGGGTGCGTCCCAGGAGCAGCACCAGAGCTTTGCCTCGGCCATCATGGAAAAGCAGGTCAGGCCTGAGCAGGGGCACTGCAGTGGCAGCACTGCAGACAGAACCAGACGGGTTCTGAAGAAAAAAACACTCCCCAGAAATTCCCTGGAGAACCAGCAGCCGTGCTGGTGTGTGCTGGTGTTGCCCACCACATCCCAAGGCAGCGCTGGAGACCCCCAGGGCCCCGCCGGGATGATCCTTGTTACCTGTGGGAACAAGGTGAGAGCTGAGGCTGGGTCGATGTCCTGACAGGGATGAGCAGCTCCAGGAATGTTTGACCCCAAAGGGCTTTCTCACAGCTGAGGAGTTTGCAGCTGCTTCAGGGTGAAATCATTGCAAGTCTCTCGGGCAGCTGCACAGGAGGGAACTCACAAGCAGATTTGGGGGTATATGCCTTAAATCTCTGAGAGTTTAGTGCCAGAACATCTCTCAGGATCTTGGTGAATGTGCCTGGTGTCCTGCCAGGACAGAGCCCAGCAGATAAATATCTGGAACACGAATGTATTGCAGTAGGGAAGTGGCACTAAGCTGGTTTGTAGCTCCTTTAAGATATCAAAATAATATCACAGGGATAAAAAAATAGCTACTTTTAATGTGGGCTGCTCCAGATTTGGAGCTTTTAGCCATGCTCAGCATCAGTGTGACCCATGAGTGAGGTTCCCAAAGGGTTCCCTGCTCTGCACCCTGCTCTCTCTATGCTGAGGGTCTGCAGCCCCCCCAGCCCCTCACCTCCTGTCCACGGCTCTCTTAGACAAACCAGGCACCAAGGTTTGGAAGAGCTTGTGGAGTCGTTGTACCAGGGAGCTGACACCTTCCAGCAGCCCCCATACCGTCTTCACCCTGCAAGAGCAAAGTGAACAGGCTGAGTTTAATGATGGCTAAAGGCAGCACAAGGGGAGGGTGCTCATGGTCAATGCACACTGCAATAATCTTTTCCATAACCAAGAGATCCTTTGGAACACCATACCCAGCCACACCCGCTCTGCCTTGGATCTTGCCTTCAGGGAACATCAAATCCCTTCGTGTGTCCCTTCAGCTGCCGCGCCACTGCTGAAGGCACAGCCCCTGGTTTGTGTGTCATTCCCTAATGCCTCTGTTGGGATGTTCTTACCCCTTCCTGAATAAGGCTGGAAGCCTGTAGGGCTGCAGCAGCACCATCGCCAGTGGGTCCTGCAGTCCATTCACCTGCTCCTTCTTCCACAAGCCTGCACCCGGGAATGACAGCACAGAAGGAAATAAAGACCAGTAATTACAAGCAATGAAATAAATGCAGTAATTCCTCTTGTCCAGCTCAGGCAGGTACCAAAGCCCAGGCCAGAGTCCGGCTTGAGCCACTCTTGTAAAGTCTCTTTGCGATAGAAATATTTACTGCAATAAATAACCCAGTAATGTCTTAAATATAACACTGCCCCTCTTGAAGGCTGCAGCAGCCCTAAACCCAAGCTGAGCACCCCAAATCCTCTACCTGGCAGGAAGTAAGGGGTCAGGCACTGAGGGACCCTTTTGTACAGGCCAGGGTGTGTCCCACTGGATTGTCCAGAGTCGTTCTTCCCACAGGTGCTGCCGAAGCGGAAATTGCCGTCAAAGTAGTTAAAGCCAAAGGCATCTGGGAGACACGGGGAGAAAGGGATGATGTTTGTCTGTGTCACACTTGGAGGTGCCCCTCGGGTCCTGGGGTGCCACTTACTGTTCCTGTACAGGAAAAGGGCAGTGTCCTGGTACCCCTGGGAGAAAATGTCGTTCAAGACCTGCAAGGAGAAACACTTGCGGTTACTAAAGAGCCCTGATCCCAGTACGACAGGATCTATCCAAAGCTGTTTGACTGTGGAGGGTTGGGATGGCCTGTTTGGGAAGGCAGCAAGCACTGGTTGGTTTCCAACCACCACAGGACCGGTCAGAGAAACACAGAATGGTTTGGGTTGGAAGGGACCTTAGAGATCACCTGGTTTTGTCTGGTCTTTTGCAGGTTGTGGACCCCATCCCAAGCTGGCCACCCATCAGCAGTGTCCCCCCCAAAAATGTTCTGCAAAAACAGTGGGGCTGCCACCTCCCTTTGAAACCCCTGTAATTAACAGCAGAGATTGAGCTGAACCTTAAATCCTGAGAAGGCAGGAGCAGCATTAATCTTTGAACCAAAACTAAGCTGGGAGAAGTCCTGGTGGGCTCACCATGGTGCTGGGTGGAAAGAGAGCGTAGCTGATCCTGCACAGGTTCTCTATGGAGATCTGGATGCTGCCGTTGAAGATCTGGAAGCAGAAGAAAATGGCAGGGCAGTCACGGGGGCAGATGTCCAGCTCGCCGGTGAACGGGGACACGGTGATCACGGGCTCCTCCAGGCTGGACACGGGCTGCAGGCCCGTGAAGCCTCCGTCCACGTAGCGCTGAGGGAAGAGCAGAGAGAGGGTTTGAGTTGGGGACCTTGGCAGTGTCACCGAGTTGGGAACCAGCAGATGAACTGGTGACACTCCTGCCGCGAGCCCATCCCAGCTTGTCCTCCCTTCCCACTTCCAACAGCGTCTCGTTCCACCTGTGCTCTTTATCCCATGGCCAGCTCCTTCCCCTGCCCTGCCTGTGGCACCCAGCCAGCTCCTTGACCGGGTGCTGTAATCCACAGCAGTTATTAAAATGGAAATATAATTCTTTTCCTTCACAAAGCTTTGTACAACAATTTTTGGCAGTCAAGAGCCAATTCAGACATCTCTGAATGCACGGCACTGTATAACTTTCAAGTCCTTAGATTGAGCAGTAGGGCCCCCACGTTTGATAGTTGCCTGCAGATCCCTGGTGGATTCCTCACTGGACAAGGAAAATGTCAACTGCTCTATTCCAAAAGGAATCTGGATTTACCACCCACCTCAGTGGGACTGGAAGTTGCAGCTGATGGAATTCGATGTTCATGAAATAACAGTGCAGATGGGCCTCACAGAGCAATCACAGACCTGGGGATGGGTTGGATGGGAAGGGACCTTAAAGCTCATCCAGTGCCACCTCCCCCCATGGGCAGGGACACTTTCCACTATCCCAGGGTGCTCCAAGCTGCATCCAACCTGGCCTTGAACATTTCCAGGGACCTTAGAGACCCTTCCGGTGTCTCAAGGTGCTCCAAGAGAGTTGAAGAGGGACTTCGGACAAGGGATGGAGTGACAGGAAAAGGGACCGTGGCTTCCCACTGCCATTAGGGTTAGATGGGATATTGGGAAGAAATCCTTCCCTGTGAGGGTGGTAAGGCCCTGCACAGGTTGCCCAGAGCAGCTGTGGCTGCCCCAGCCCTGGAAGTGGATGCACTGGAAAACACTGCTGAGCTCCTCCTTCCCTCAGACAAGCAGAGCATGGAAATGCACAGGCCCGGGGAACTCTCGATGTCTCAGCCGTGCAAATTGGCACCTCAGCCAAGGGATGAACCTGCACTGCAGACAGGCCCTGCCCGGGATAACTGGATTGTGTCTCAAGGTCCCCACTGTGGGCATCCTCTTATCTCACTCAGACATCTGCAAGGTCATCCTCACTCTGTCCATGGGCAAAGCAAGAGGGGGCTCTCCAGATGGCAATTCCACCCAGCTATCTTCTTGGCATGCAGTGAAGAAAAAGCTGAGGGGCTTTATCATCCTCCATCAACTAAAGAAAAAGGCTGGACACACCTATCCCTCCCTGCTCAGGGGAATGTAAAGTTCAAACCCAAGAGCTCCTGCTGGGAGCATGTGTTTTAGTGGAAATATCACTCACCACTCCTCGGTAGGATGGAGGGATGAATCCACAGTAAATAGGAAGAAAGCAGCTGCAGAGGAGAGCCTGGGGAGGAGAGGGATTGCAGAAGTCAACGTTCCTGTCAAAGTTCTTCTGGACAAAAGCTGTTGACTTGGTGCCTGAAAATTCAGCCTTGACAAAGTCTGGAGCCAGGCTGTCAGTGCCACCTGGACTTTGCTGGGGACTGTGGCAAGAAAGGCTTCAAGAAAGGGAGAACATCTGATTTCATTGAAGTGGAAACACTTCTCTGGAGCAGGGCACAACACTGCATTTTTTAATTTTATAGCTGCCAGAATTAATAGATGTAAATCTACATATCTGTGTCCAACACTGCCCTTTGATGGTGGCAAGCTGAGGCTTTGGGGGCAGTTTGCATCTTTGCAGGTTTTTGGACAAAACCAAGACACCCTCACAAGGCATCCTCACCCTGCTGGGATTTGTCAGTGGTAAAGCACGGCTGGAGTGTTGGCAACCATTTGCCACCAATCTCATCAGCTGGGAATGAGCACCCCAGGCTCCTGGGTTACCTGGAGGAGGCACTGCAGGGTGAACTCCAGCTTCTCCATGGAGCTGCCATCCTCTACTGTCTCTCTGGGACAAGGGCCCCAGGACCTCACGGTCAGCTCTGATAGGGCTTTACCCTGGGATTCTCCCCCCAGCAGATAATTTACTGGTTAATGAGCTGCTTGTTGTTCAGCAGCAGCTTTGTCCAGCTCCTTCCTCCCAGGAAAGTGCTGAGGCAACAATGAAAACCATTGCTAGAGGGACTTGGCTGAGGAGAGACCTGTAGGGAGAGCTGAGAGGTCACACCAGCATTGACAGGGCTCTTTGCAAAGTCATTATTAGAGCCCCAACATCAGCTGGATGAGGCTGGAAACAAACCTGCTGCATTTTTAGCATGGTTTGTTCCATCTGATCCTGGAACTCAAATCTTCCTCCCTGCCCCCAAGCTCATGGAGCCCGTTGTGGTGGGAGCACGGCTATGGCAGAGCCTCCTGACTCTCTGCCCATCTCGGGTAGAAAATTGTGCAGTTAAAGCCACCAACACTTGGGGTACCTCCACCCCAAGCAGTTGGTGGAGAGCTTTCTATGGCACCAGAGGAAGGTCTCCATACCTGAATGAGTTCCTCCTTGGAGCTGAACTCCGAGGCCATGACGTTCTGGCCGTCCACCACCCGCGTCAGCGAGATGTGCAGCCGCCCCGAGGCCAGCAGGTAGGAATCCTCCGGCAGCATCCGCTGCAGGACAGCCTTGAGATTGGCCAGCAAGCTGCACTTGGGAGAGAGGGGGCCCAGGATGGTTTTCCTGACTTCCGTTGCCAGTGCAAAGAAAAACTCCTTTAAGTCATCTGAAACAGAGGCAGGGGGAAAGATGGAGAGAAAGTCAATATCCCTGCTTCACTGATAGTTATATTTTAAATCCTATTTTTAACACTGTTCACAAATACAGCTTCTTGCATCCCCTCTGTGTCACCCCAGGATGATACTGCTGCTACAGTGGGGAACGTGGCAGGGCAGAAAGGGGGGCATCACCCCCATAATATCCTCAAAAGACATCGTCTCATTGTGTGACCCCACTGGTGAAATCCCCATCTGCACCAGAGGTAGGGCCTCAAGATGTTCCTGGTGGGGATTAGGGAGAGGTTCCAGAGAGCCCCAGGAAGAGGGACACTGTGTCCATGTCCATGACAACGTGACTTGCACAACGCATTCTTGCCTTCCACCTCCAGTTTTCCATGTGGGCAGCCTCAGGCTTTACAGGGAGCTGGGCCAGCTCCTGGGTGAGGACGAGGGGCACCTCTTCTGCTTAGGGCTTTCCTGCAGGCTGGATGTTCTGGCTCCACATTGCTGGGATTCCCGGCTCACCTGAGGGACCTCTGGGGTGATGTTAATAGCCATGACGTGTCTGCACATCCCAGGAGCTGGGTTAAAGGAGCAGAGCCCCAGAGCCCCAGCCAAGAGCTCAGGAGACTCCGGGTTTTGAAGGTTCTGCAGTGATGGGGAGGAGGAGGAGTGCAGCAAACTCTGCAGGAAGCCTGATCCCATAGGAATTTGGTCCCTTTGCTGACATGGGGAGCTCACCTGGGGGAATATCCCACCCGGAAGGTTAAACTCTTGCAGTGAAAGCTTATCCAGCACCGAAGTGAGCTGTCCTTGCACCCGGGTGGGCTCCTTGGGACCCTGCACCGGCCCGAGGCCACAGGCCTGGCTCAGCACCAAGGCTTTGTAGGGGCAGAGGTTTCCGTGCGGTCACATGGGATTGTGTGGACGGACAGACGGATTAGTCCTGGAGTGTCCTGAAGGCAACTGGAGCAACCCAGGCATTAAGAGGGGTTATGTGTGTTTGAGCGGATGCTGAGGCCACGCGGGGCGATTAACGCTGGCCGGGTTTGCACGGAGGAGATGCCGAAACAGCCGGACCTCCAGGGAGGTGGGGCACCCCCAGGGCACTGTCTGGCTGCTCTGTGTCCTGGAAATGGGGGAAAACATGGAAAAACTGCCCACAATCTGCCGGGTAAGAGGTGAGAGCCAAGCCCAACTTTGCAGGCTTTGGCTCTGGATGGGGCTTTGACTCGGAGCGAGTGAAGGATGACCCTGGCAGCAATATGACTGTCCCTGCCTGCACCAGCTTGGTGGCAAGCATGTCCCCATGAGGTGACTGGTGGGGTCGCAGAGGACAACCTGGCTCTGGGAGCTCAGAGCTCCTCACCCAGCCCAGGGCAGGGGATGGGCACCTGACTGCAGCCACCCCGTGCAGGGACACCAAACACACCTTTCACCTTCTTTTTGCCCCTATCATCCCCAGTATGAATATGACAGAGCTTGTGCCACAAGCCTGTTTGTCCATTTTCCTTGTTAGAAACATAACCAGAGTCATCACTATCCAAAATGTCTTTTCTTCCTCTAGGCAAGATATTTTGGGCACAAGATCATCTCAGCCCCTCTAAGTGGATGGTGCCTTCCACCCCAGGGAAGCAGATGCCCAGTTCAGAACTGGTGCCCTCAGCAAGAGCAGGTGCTGAATGTATTGGTACTGCTGGACAGCCCCAGCTCCATCCATTACAGCAGCAGGAGGAATCAGAAATTTTGGGGCCCTTGCTTATTTGTGGAGGAGCTCATCCCCGTGTGGGCAGAAATGTTCCTTTCTGCCTTGTCTATACATATTTGCCAATGTTTTGAATTATTTTTAGCTGCAGCAGAACAGTTCCAGCATCCACCAGAGGTTTCAGGAACTGTGTGTTCCCTCCCAGCTTCCTCCATCATTATTTGGTCCCTAAAACCTTCTGCTCCTCCTAAATGTCCCCATTGCTTGAAGCAGAACTTGGATCAGCCTTCAGAGCCTTGTGTACGCTTGTTTACACATGGGCACTAATTGGAAATATGGGAGGATGTGATTATTAAAAGTGGATTAACTACTCTGAATTAATTCTACACATGGAGGATCTTGTTGCTAGAGGGGCCTGTTTCCACGTTGTTGAAAGAGGGTCAGAGGAAAACCTCTTTAGCAGCAGTAAGAGGAATCCCAGCCCCAGGTTGGGGCAGACTGCGGTTCCTTCAGGAATACCCTGCTGACAAGCCCTTGAGCTTCAGCCGCAGGGAGAGGTGCACCTGGAGATGGGAATTGCACACCTCCCCTTGTTCTGGGAAGGTTGAGTGGGATAAGCCAAAGTGACATGCAAACAAGGCTGTCAGCTCTGTCACCTGTGTGACAGCCACTCGTGTCCCTTCGTAGCTAAGGATCCCAAGAAACCTGATCCACAGGGAAAAGAGGGCTGTCCATGGGCAAATGCAGCCCCTGCGGCTGCACAGACTGGCTTTGGGACATCTCAGCACCCCTCAGACCTCAGAGCAGAAGGGCAAGAGATCTACTCCTCCAGCAGGAGCAGGAAAAGGAGCCAAAGGAATACAGGTACCTCCAGATTTCCCCCTGTAATTTCTGCCCACCAGCTGAGCCACAGAACACTCAGACTGTGAGAACCGGCGTTTTCAGCTTACACCACCCAAAACTGCTCCGCGCTGGCTGCCAAACGTGGCAACACCTTGGGTTTCTGTAATGCCTCGTGAGCGAGGAGAGTTCCATCAGCCCCACCATCCCACCAGCCCCCCGAGGCATCACCACTGGGTTTATGGAACAAAAGCCCCTGGGTTTATGGAACAAAAGCCCCTGGGTTTATGGAACAAAAGTGCTCCCGTAAGGCCTCGAGGCCGTGGTTTTCTTACCGAGGCCGACACCGCACACGACGGCAGCAGCGATGAGCGACCCGGCCGAGGAGCCGTAGACCTTGCGGGCGGACTTGAGGAGCTCAGGAGCCAACTCCAGCAGGGACTGCACCACCCCAACCTGGTACAGGGCCAGGAAGCCGCTGCCCGAAAAGGAGAGCGAGAAAGGGGTGCTGGAAGCCCGGAGATCCTCCACAGCCATCTCGGGATCAAAGCAGCAAATCTGGCTCAAGGTCTCGGGTTGTCCTTTTTCACCAGGTGAACCTCAGGCTCTCTTCTCTGCTCCGTCCAGGCTCATCTCTGGCTGCAGAGGAGTCTAGAAGATGGATTTTCTGCCTCCTTTTATGACAGCTCCCCGAGGCGTTGAGATTCGGGAGCTATTTTAATTGCTGCCTGTGCTAAAAACAGAAATTTTCCCCTGATCAAAACAGCTCTTATAATCCTCAGCCACAGCCAGCTCGGATGCTCAGGGCTGAATCGGGACTGCCCTCTCATGCCAAGGGGTCTGCAGTGCCCCAGCAGCCCTCCTGGAGAAGGTCCCGGCGTTACTGTGCCCGTCACACTCGGAAACATCCGTGCAAAAACTCCTCTTTGCTTCATGCCTTCTTCATCAAAGGGTGTTTTCCTAAATAGGATTCTCCATCAATCCCAGCTTAGGCACAGCTCAGTACTGAGTGAGTAAAGGCTTGTATAAGACACTTAAAGCCAGAGGGTGTTACACAAGGGGTGGATGCAGGGCATTACAGTGGGTTAGGTTTGGAAATGTTCCTTATATTTGCTCCCTGTTGGAAGGGTTTTGCCCTTGCCTGGCTCTTGGATATTGCTTGCAGGGGGCAAAAACCAAAGAGCTGGATTTGTTTTTCTCTCCCCTCTCAATAAGGCCCTACAGCAGCACCACCTTCCCCAAACCTGTGGTTACTGATCCAAAATCAAACTGCCTTTGGGCTGTCTGCATTGCCTGGGGGATAGTTAAAAAACCAGGGAGAAATGCGGTGGATCTCCTGTATTTTCAGCCTTAATGATCCAACGCTGCTGCCAACACACAGAACGAAAATTGCCATTTTAACAGATGTATTTATTAAGTACTGGTAAATATTGTGTCGTTTCTGTTGTCCAAGTCCATAGAGCTGCACATGAGAGGAGACATTCCGTGGGTTAGAATTCGGGCTGTGTGTATAACACAATGTGGGCATGAGGGTAAGGAACAAGGCTCTCCTTCCCTGTGTCCATGCCCCAGCCTGGCCAGGACAGTACAGGGAACCACAGGATGGTCCCAGCATCCTGATACCACCTTTGCAGTGCTGTTTCAGCCCAGATTTTTATATATTTTTCCCTGTCTTCTCCAGCCATCACTGTGTCCCCATGACAGGAATTGGAGCAGAGCCCCCCATGTTGACAGGCAAAGTGTCCCTGGGTTGAAGTGGCACCAGGAGCTGCCTGTCAGCAGGTGGACATTGCCTGGAACCCCCCAGGTAAATGTCACAGCATGGCCAGGGCTGGTCTCTGGTGCTCCCTGTGTGTCAGGACACACAGGAGGGAGTTGCCAGCTCCAAGATATATCTAATAATTAATGGGATTATCCTGGAGGTGAACACCTGCCTGAATCAGGGCTTTTAGATCCACAGCCTTACTGGAGCCCCTAATTTCTTGTCTTTCCAGTGTCTTATATTTCACATTATCCCCTTGTTGGGTGAGTCTCTCACCTGCCCCAGCCTCTCCATCAGTCTCCAGGATATATCAAAGCTTTGATCTGTGTGATTCATGCCACTGGCTCCTCCAGCCCTTGGGAAAGCAAATCCCTTCATTAACAAGACTTTCTTTCAGCATTGGCAAGTTCATGAAGGACAAAAGTATCACTTGCTGCTGTGACTGGTCTGGACAGGCCAGGGCAGCGGAAGTGCACGAGGGTTTGTAGGCTGGAATGAGCTGTTCCTGTGTTCCCTGTGCATTAACTGTTCCTATTGTTTGGCCCAGGCCCCCAGGGAATCCAGCAGGGTCTGCACAGAGAGGTGCAGGATGCTCCTGCTTCACTCGGTGCTTGCACCTCCTCAGCCGTGCCCAGCCCTGGCAGCCAAGGTTTGGGAAAGGTGTAAAGGATCCCATGGGAGCTGTGGGAACAGCGGCCTCTGTCCACACACGGCTCTGTCCTGCACTGAGTCCCGGGGGCTTCTCCAGGAGGGCCGAGGTGCCAAATCTCCCCTGCACCCCCACCAGCTGCCAACACCACGGCCTGGGACAGCATCCAGGAGGCATCCTCCTGCCTGCCTCAGTTCCATGCTCCTGTGAGATGAAACCTTGTCATCATCCTCTTAGTGACAGCAAATTTTGCATTAATTGGCTCATTAAGTGCCAGGCTGATTTTCTAAGCTGCCCTCCCCGCCCCCAGCACTCCAAAGCAGGATTAGTGGGGACTGACGACTTTGGAGACGCAGGATCCCAGCAGCAGCCTGGGATGGGTTTGGGAGAAAGCCCCCGGCTCACACTGAGCACTGGGTGGGCTGGGGGCTGTGCAGGGCTGTGCTTTGCCCGGGCAGATCAGAGCCCAGATGGCCGGTGTCTGTGATCCGGGGATTTTCGTGCGAGGCGATTGTCCGTGCTGTGGGAAGCCACAACAGGGTGTTTAGGGATGGATGAAGGTAATGCCGAGAGCTGGAAACGGCTCAAACCCCCAGGACTAATAACTTGCCCTTCTTTAAAACCTTCTTAATATCTTCAGTGGCCACAGGCAATCAGATCCCAATTTTATAACCAGGAGATTAATCCAAGGTGCTGGAATTGCTCATGGGATGGGACCTGGGCTCCAAAAGCCACGAGGCCTGGGGTGCTGCTCTAAGGCACCTGTGGCTGCTCCTGACCTCATCCCACCATGCCCAGCTGGAGCAGCATCCCTGCACATCGGGTTGGGTTTTTTTGGGAGCAGTAGCCCCCTGTGGAAGGGGCTGGGCAGGTTTGGCTCCCTGTTCCCCTGGCACGGCTGCCCCGATGGGTGGGAAAAGCTCCAGTGACCAGAGAAGGAGGGTATTTGGTTCAGCTGTGGTGTTGGGAATAGTGCAGGAGGAGGGAATGGGAGTTTTCCTCTCTGGTGTTTCACCTGGCAGGTGCATCCCACATGCTGATGGAAGATGATATCCTCTGGGACAGAGGATATTTGACTTTCCAGTGGGAAGTCAGTGAGGAGACAGAGCCCTTTTCTGCTCCATGCAAATCCCAACCCATCGCTGGCACCGCATGAGCTCAGATGCAAAACAAATTGGGGCATCCTGTGACCCTCTAACCACATCCCCACCACATCCCCACCACCAGCTCGCCCAGCGCTGCTCCCAGCCCAGCACAGGGCAGGGAATGGGAATGTCGGGACTGTTGCAAACAGACGAGGGCAGTTCCAGTTTCTCCCACAGTAAAATCTCCCCTGTTGGTTGCCAGCCAAAAGGAATTGCGGTGCTGATGCTGTGCTTGTTGTTGGCAGGACCCAGCAGTGGGATTTGATGTTTTCCACACTCCTAATTACCCCAGGCTGAATTAGATGGAGCCCCTGCAAGGTGTTCCCCCTCCCTCGGCAGCCGGTGACTCCACCCTGTGTCTGTCAAACACAGCCCTGAAGGCTTTGGGGATGTGGTCTGGGTGGGGAAGGGCTGCTTCTGTCCTGCGAGGGCTCTGCTTCCCCATTTTCATTTACTTTGGGTTTTACAAGGACCGAGAAGGTCAGATCGTCCCGGAGAAGAGCAGACCTGGACAGTCACCGGTGGCCCATGGGGGATTCTCGCCCCACACACGGCAGTGACACAGACCCACGCGTTTGTTTGCCACCACCATCGCCTTCAACCCACAGGAACATCCCTCCTGCACAATGCAAACCCCAAAACTTCATCTCCTTCACCCCAGGCCGGGTCCAACCTTGCAGAGGAGATGCTCCTGCTGGTGCCACCACACTGAGCCCTGGCAATGCCCCCCACCAGCCCTGAGCTGCCTTAATCCATGGCCCTACTTAGGGGTCTGGGCAAAGATTAGCTGGAAACATTCCCAGTGATTAGGGTTTAAATCGCTTTGACATTTCACATCTTCTTAGAGCTCATAGGTGAGACGCTGGCAGCTGTAAATCCCCTCAGTCCTTGAGGATGTTACAGCTCCTGCACCGCTCGGGAATGAGCTTTACCCAGTTCTTGGTGTCAGATCAAGCTGCTTTGGGTAGTAAATCTCCTTCTGCTGGAAAGGGAAGGCCTATAAATTATAAAAATGGCAGGACAACACCGTGTATCTGCTCTGAGAGTCTCTTGTGCCACTTGGAATTTGGCTGGAAAGGAGCACCCCACAGCAGCTGGAGCAAAGCAAACATTATTCCATCTATAACACAACACCCAGCAGACAAGCCTGGCTGGCATTTAGGCACCAATTTATTTGAGTTTTAGATTTTTTTCCAAACTGGATTCTTGGCTGGTAGCAGAAACTACAAAAATGATGTTGTGCATTCACAAATACATTTAGAAAAGCAGGTAAATAAATACATGTACACAAACAGCAGCAACCCCTGAGGTTCAACACAAGCACTTGGCAGGAGCTAGAACACAAATACAGGGTGAAATTTGGGCTCTGTTTGATTTACAGTCTCTTCGCCCCCAGCCAGGTGGGGTTTAAGCATTTCACACTGCTGGCACTGTCATGGGGGGTTTTCCTTAAAAGATTTAAAATCCACAGCTCAGAAGTTCACCCCACGTCCAGGTCACCATCAGGGATTGTCCTCCCACCACTAAATCTTCATCCTTGGGTTCCCAGGCGCCACAGGCCCTTCGCAGCAGCCGCTCTCAGTCTGGGCTGTCACAGTGGTCTATCCTGAGCTTTTCTCTCTTCTGCTGAGACAGAAGGGAACATTCTTAGAATCATGGAATACTTTGGATTGGAAGAGACCTTTAAAGCTCATCCCGTTCCACCCCCTGCCATGGATAGAGACACCTTCCACTACCCCAGGTTGCTCCAAGCCCTGCCCAGCCTGGCCTGGAGCACTTCCACAGATGAGCAGCTGCAGCTTCCCTGGGCACTTGCCCTAACTTGCTGCTGAGAGCTCAGCTCGAGGCTCATCCTCCTCCTTACCTGGAGAATTTTGCCGTAGGGCACAAAGGAATCCTCCAGGTAGCGGGTGCCGAAGCCCATGATCCTGTTCACTGCCTGGCTGCAGATCCCGGCCACCGTGGCGGTGAGATGGACCGTGTAGGCAAACTGGATCTCCTGGGGGTTGATGTTGGGCCTGCTGGCCGTCAGCTCCCTCTGGACGTAGGCGTCAGCCAGGTTCTTGAAGGAGCTGTAGGACATGTCCCTGAAGAACAGCTGCAGCCGCGCGTCCTCCCTCACCTGGGTGGGAGACAAGCGAGTGCACGTCGTGAGGGAATGGCTCCGTGTGTCACCCTCGTGCTGACGCCTTCACTCCTCACCAGGACTGCAGCTGGCAGAGGACAGCCAGCCAGCCACGGTCACACCCAGGCAAGGAATTAAAAGTTGCCATTTCCTTGATTTTACTGAGTGTTTCCCTGCCCCGGGGAAATCAATGGTGTTGCTGTATTTATTTCACAGCAGTGCAGAGCTTGGCCCAGATTCCCTCAGCCCCATGCAGCTGTCCACAGCTCTCCTCTCACCTGCCTGTCCAGCTCATCTCCTGCGCTCCGGAGCAGGGCAACGATTCTCCTGATGGCTTCATCTGTAGAGAGAGACACCAGGTTATCTCCAGCCCTTTCTCCAAGCCTCCCACATCCAGATGTGCTGTTTAGTCCCCAGGAAAAATTCCTTGAGCAATGTTTATCCACCTCCCTCCTTCCAAAACCCATTTCAGCCTATTGCCAAGTGCCTTGTTACCTTTGTTACCCTCAGCCAGCAAAAATACCCTCCTGCCTCTGAATTTTGTCTTTTGTGTGGTCTAGTGGAAGGTGTCTCTGCCCATGGCAGGGGGGCTGGAGTGAGATGTTCCTTGAAGTCCTTTCCAACCCAAAAACTGTTCTGGGATTCTATGAATTTCCCTCTCCCCTGATCAAACCCTGATGATTTTCAGCATCTTCATCCAACTCTGGGGGTCACGAAAGCCCCGGGATCAGGGCTGAAGCAGGGTTGGATCCCATGCAGGCCCTGCAGGGGACAAATCTCGTGCACGTTTCTTGTCAAGGCCAACACTCACCAACGCCGTCGGTGCCGGGAGGCTGTGGTGGCTCCCCACGTCCTCCTGCTGTGCCCCCCCAGCTCTCGCTGCCCTGCACGATCAGCCCGATCTCCTCGGACACTTGTGCGTAGTATCCATCGGGCCGCTCCGCCTCTGCTGGGACACAAACACGGAGCCAGAAGTGAGGATTGGGTTCGTGGGCAATGGACCGGCAGGGCACGGCAGCCGCGGCAGCGACCGGTGCCGGTGCCCAGCCCGGATCAGCGCATTCCGGGGCGAAGGGAGCGGCTGCGCTCCCTGAACCGCGGCCGAGCGGCTGCGACTTGCCCCGAATCCACCAAAGCTCCTCAGAAATCCCCTTGGCAGCGTTTTGGCACGGGAAGGGCTGGGGTGGGGACGGTGTCCCGCGGGCTCTGCCGCACCAGCTGCCCCCACCCGTCCCCAAGGCAAATCTCAAGCAGCTTAATGTTGGCCCTAGAGTGGCTTAGGATCTAATCTCAGGTCTCGAATGCAGGTTTAAACTAAACCACCGTGACCGTTGGTTGCCAGAGGAGGAAAGCTTGTGCTTGGGTGATTACTGCCAACAGCTGACTCGGGGTAGCTGTGCTCAAAGCACGGGCAGAACGACCCTTCCTGGGGCAGCAGGTTGGGAGTGGAGTCTCCAAACCTATTCCAGGCCCCAGAAAACCCTGGGAGGGGGTTAGAAACCAGCACTAAACACGATGGCTTTCCCCAGAGAAGCCCAGCAGGGTCCTGCTGGCAGAGGGGTGGGTCAGGGCTGGGGTGGGGGTCCCACCTGGCTGGGCCGGGGCCAGGACGTGCCGCAGGGGAAGGCAGCTGGGGCGCTTGCTCCTCGCCCCGGATCCCGGCTCTCCCCGCTCCTCCTCCCCGTGCTTCTTCAGGGAGAAAACCTTCTTCAGGCTGGGTTTCTTCTTCAGGGCTCTGCCTGACGTTGGGGATGTGCTTGAGTCTACTCTGTGTTTTTTGGCTCCTTCTGGTTTGGAGCCCTGAGGAGCTTTGACATCTTTCTCCTTTGATTTTTGCCCTGCATTTTCCTTCTGGTCCTCAGGGCTCTTCTTGAGGAAGAGATTTAAGAAACTTTTCAGCCAGGTTGGTTTTGAACCTGAGCATTGCATTTTGCCCTGGGAAGAGTTTTTTGTGCTTTTCCTCTTGGGCTTCAGCCCCTCTTTAGGCACCTCCTGGGGAGCTTTGCTGTCATCATCCAAAGCCTCTTCCAGGTCTGGTGCTTTGAGTCTCTCCTCCTGGTCCTTCCTGGGGCTGGGTTTGGCACATGAGTACGTGCAGAAATCACTTTCTGACCGCTGTAGCCTGTCCGTTTTCCTCCCTTGCCCTCTGTCTTTCTCCTGAAGGGTTTTTTTGGCTGCCATTGAGTTTTCATGGCAGCTCAGTGAGCGCTTGACATAAATCTCCAGCACTTTCTTGGCCTCTCGCCTGTCCAGCGAGAGGATCTTGCCCGACGGCTGCATCCCCATATCCCACCGAGGCATCTCCGCAGCCGGAGCCCGCGTGTTGCTGTGGAAAAAAACAACATTTTCAGTCTGGTTTTTGCCTTCCCCAGGCCACTGCACGGTCGGGTTGGGCCTGATGGAAACCTCCCCCATTCTGGCACCCAGGGGTGCTGCAGGTGTCTGGGGTTGCTTATGCTCCTGGTTAATGAGCAGCCAGTTTTATGGTCGTTATCTGAGTGCTCCTGATGCAGACAGCCCACGTGGGGTTTTACAACCACAGACTCGTTGATAAAGGAACCGAAACTGTGGAGAGGGGGGAGATGGGCTGGGCATGTCCCAGAGGGGGAGCCTGGTCATCACCCAGGGGGTTTCATCTACCAAGGACATCGCCCAGACACTATCCCATTATCCCATGGCAACGTGTTCCCACACTACAATGAAAAACAACACCCCAGGAGCACCTGGTGAGCCACACAACCCAGAATTTAGAGTATTTCCCCTTAAAGTATTGGCTGCTGAAAATCATTCCGGCCCCTGGAAAGGCCAAGGGATGTGGGCTCTTGCAAATGGCCTCGGTCACCTTGTGATGACACAGCCCTTCTGTGAGCTCCCAGCAGCGCAGGGCTGTGAACGGAGCTCAGAGCACCAAGCCCTGCCTTTCCCATCACCCTTTTTCTCTACACTTACAAGCAAAATTCAACCAAAGAGGCTGCTATTGGAAAGCCAGAGAGCCATGATGGTGCCCCTTGCTGGTTTTACCTCCAAAACCAATTTCACCCTTCGAAGAACCAGACCCAGACTTCTCCACCACTGAACAGCACACGGGGAACCAGCACCGAAATCTGGCACACTTGGCTGTACAAAGCACCCTGGAGCTGAGAATCAGCCTCTGCTCAGACCCAAAGATCATCATCACAACACACAGCACACCCACCCACCCCACCTCGGCCTGCTTTTGGGATGAGAAAGGCAAGTTCCCTTCATCCAAGCCAACACCAAAGCCCACCAAACACTCAATAATAAATCATTCCACTAAATTTAATCGCGGCAATGCCTCGACCCCCGTCCTACTTCGATTGATTCCAATACATTGACCACAACATTGGTTATTTGCTGGTTGGGTTTTTACCTTTCCATGAGTTTTTCTGCCCCTTTGGACATAGGTCAAGATGAGCTCCTGGGCCACAGGCGCTGGAGGACCACAGGCTCTCCCGGGAGGTGCCTTTTTATACCAGAGCTGGTGGCTGAGTTAAGTCCTATTTTTAGCAGCCATTCAGGTAGGAGAGCGGCCAACGCTTCCGCCTGGGATTCCCGCTATCACCGCCCTCGTGGCGGAGATCAATGGGCGTGAGTTTCACTGGAGGAGAAAACAATTTCCTTATGACAAGTAGCAGCAAAACAACATAAAACCAGCTGTCACCTGGTGTTAGCACTGCCCTTTGAGACCAGCTATCTCAGGCAGCTGTTTGGCTTTGGGTTTGGTTTGGTCTGTTGTTTTTTACTGGGTGAGATGTCCTAAATGGGCTCTTCTGGGTTGTTTTTGTGAGGGGAAGTCAGAACTTTCTCAGACGAGCGGGGTTTCGGTGCAGGAAGCAGAGTGTCCTGCTCACATCCCAGGAGCTCCCAGCGGCTCCTGTGGGACCGCAGACGCTCTGGGACACGGCCCTGTCAGGTTGTTGCACAGGCGCGGCTGGGCTGAAACATCCTTGAAACCCACCCTGGGGTCCTTCAGACAGCCCGTGCTCCCACCCTAAAACATGAACCAGCTCCCGTGGCTCCCACTCAGCCTCACCCAGGGATGAGAAATCTCCCACCAGGCAGATCTGCCCATCCCAACACCTACAAACTGCACCCGGGCCGAGCAAATCTGACACCAAAGCTCCGTCTGGCCCCACGGCCACCCCAGTGCCCCCTCCCGTGGTTGTGGCATCCTCCGGCAGGTGCTTCCCACTATTCCCCATCGCTGCTTTGCCATCTGATGGCAAAATTCCGCACTGCAGCTCGCAGGGATGGGGCCGGACGCGGGCACGCAGGCTTTGGAAAATCCCTTTTCGGAAAATCCCTCGGGGAGATTTCCGCCCGAGCAGCGCTGCACAGTCTGTTTTCAGCTGCAATGATGTGCAGCCGAGGTGTCTCCTGGATAAAAATGGGCTTTTCCTGATACGCAGTTCAGCTTGCAATCAGAGCACTCCAGGATTATTTTATTTCTCTTTCTTTAAACTCTCTGTGCTGTAATTTCCTATGACTGGGAGAGATCCAGACCACGTCCCTCCATTTCTCCTGAGCCCACACGGCTGAATCAGAGTCTGGTATTGATCAGGAATTACCTGGCTCAGTTTTTCAGCATCCCCATCTGCTGATAAATAATTAAACCCTCAGTGAGGAGCTACAGGCTGCTTCCCAGCTCCTGTCCACATCCTTCCACAAGCAAGTCGATTCCAGGCGGTGAGGAGGAGTCTCACAATCTATTTTGTTTGGTTTTTCCCTCTGCAACATCCATAAAACAAAAAGCCACATCCACTCCAGCCTTGGGGGGCAGTTGGGCCATCTCCAGTTTGGAGATCTTGCTACTGGAGATTACCCAAGGCTCAGTCCAAGCACCATCCCTGCTCACAGAGGGCTCCCCATTATTCAGCTGGGAATCAGCACTGATTTATGGCCTCTTCCAGACACAGCCAGAAGATGGGAGAGCCAAACTCCAGGAAAAATCTTCACCTGAAATGCAATTCAGGACCGAGACCTTTCTCCAAGCTCAGATCCCTCCTGGGATTTGGGACATGTTCAAACCTAATGGGAGAGAGGCACAAGAAAAAGATGGAAGAGACTGAGATAAACCAAAAGCCCATGACCAGAGTGGGGGCAGGAGATCTGCATCCAAATTTTTCATCCATTTTTCTTATCAGTGCTGGGAGAGAACGAGGAAGCTGGCAGGAAATGAGGTCGGGGGGAGGGAGCACCCAGTGCTGGGGTTGGCATCTTCAGGCCAGTGATGTTGGGGGAGAAAGCAGAACTAAACCCCTGGGAACACAGCAGGGGATAACCGGCTTCTGTGCCGGAAATTGCTTCAGAAGATGGAAAAAAACAAGGGAGAGGCATTCCCCACATGGAGCTGCAAGGCGCAGAGGGTGACAGCAGGTTCAGAAGAAGGCAGGGGTCAAAGCACCTGAATTTCTTGGGAAGACACAGGCTGAGACTGGACATCAGGAAAACTCTCTTCTGCAGGAGGCTGGGACAATCTCACATGGGTGTCTAGAGGGGTTGGGAGTCACCACCCTTGGAGGTCTTCTAGGCTTGGCCAGCCAAAGCCACAGGCAACCTGACTGGTGTAGGAGGCCACTGTGTTTTATGTGGACCACAAAGGTCCCTTTGAGCCATCAACCAGCCATGAGCCATCAACAGCAACCTGGGCACAAAAATCCAGCAGTTGCAGATCTGATCCATGATGGGGGTGTTGAGGGGAGAACCTGAACCTGAACCATGGCAGGGGTGTTGAGGGGAGAACCTGAACCTGAACCATGGCAGGGGTGTTGAGGGGAACACCTGAACCATGGCAGGGGTGTTGAGGGGAACACTTGAACCATGGCAGGGGTGTTGAGGGGAACACTTGAACCATGGCAGGGGTGTTGAGGAGAACACTTGAACCATGGCAGGGGTGTTGAGGGCAGCCACTGCTCCCTGCACCAGCCAACACACGGCCTCAGTGGAAATCTCTCAGCTCAGCTCTGCAGCTCCTCTCATCCAAGAGGGTGGTGGGCATCAGCCCCCAAAGCAAATCCTCTTTTCCTCCAGCCCTGGGCGTGCTTTTAGCTGCTTCCCCCCCAGCAGATGAGCAGTGTGCAATGCCCTGCCCCAAACACCAGCAGATGTGGGGCTGCTGAAGGGTGGCTGATGTTCTCCAAGGAATGAAGCACCTGGAAACCTTTGGGAAAGTCCACATAAGGCACCTGCCTGTGTTTTACAACCCCTGAACTCCAGCCATGCCGAAAGTCATCAGCAGCCGTGTGCGGTCCCTCCCCACACCCCCACACCAAACTCCCTGGCACAAGCAGCGGTTACTCTGTTGTTTACTGACAGGGATGGGTCCGTGTTCCAGGAAAGCCGCAGCTTTACAGCCCTCCTGCCTCTGTTTGTCACAGGGAAAGACACATATTGCTCCAGGAGGTACATGAAAGCTTCCTAGGAGCATGGACCAAGCTCCTTATTCCAGCTCATCCTTGCAAAGGTGCCTTGGATTGTCACCCCCCCCAAGACCCCTCCAGAGCTGCTATGGGGGGGTGGCACAAGGGGGGTTGAGGGCTTTTGGCAGCTTCCCAGCCAGGAAAGGAAATCCCCAGCTAAGCCCAGACTGATCTTTAGTCATCATGGGAAAAACAGGTAAAGAGAGGTCACCTCGCACACTCCCTGCAGCACGGTACAAGGACCAGGGCCACCAACTGCCACCTGCTCCAACAAAGCAAACACATGGGTGGGAGAAGCAATGGGATCCTTAGGAGCCATCAGGGCTGTTTCCGTGGCAAGAAAGTGGAGTGGAAAGAGGAGATCAGGAAAAATGCACCCATGGGTGCATATCCCAGGAGTGGCACAGGGCCAGGATGTTACAGTTCCCAAGGAAGGGGAGCTGCTGTCCCCCCAAAGCTGAAGGATTTCACCCCAAGAAAGATTTGGTTTGACTCTTCCCTGGGACAAAAAGCACCCTTTGTGGAGGGAAGGACGAGGTTTGGGTGCTTCACTGCACCTTCCTGCTGTGGTGCATCCCCAGGCTGCAGCTTGGTGGGTGCTGGGGAACCTTTACCCCCCTCTCCTAGCAGAGATTGTGGCCTCCCTTCCTAGCCAGGATCTCCCCCAGGCTGTGACCTTACACTCCTTTGCCTCACCAGAGCTTCTCGTTTCCTTCTCCTCCACCACTTGTATTTTCAAGCACCTCTGTTTTGCCAATGAGCTGCTGATTTTTTCTGGAAGTGAATCTCCTCAGCCAGTTTCCCAGAGATTTTGTACTGCTGCAGCTTTGCCCACCAGCCACCACCCATCCCACCAATCTCTTACTGGCTACTGCCCACTAGCATCTCCAGGCTGCACCAGGAAAGCAGTTTTGCAGGAGCAAGACCAGTTACAGCCAGAGGGACTGTAGTTTCAGGTTGGCAGTGACCAGTTTTGGTGGAAACCTCACGGTGCAACCGTGTGTTTGTGCTGTGCTCACCCATCAGCTGCTGAGCAGCTCAGACTGGTGACCTCTGGCTTAGGAGCTGCCAAAAGATGTTGGGGACAAGATCTGGGTGCCCAGAGGAGCTGGTTTTAAATGAGGAAAGCTTGGATTTCCCAGTTTCAGACCTTCAAACAGCAAGAAGTGAGATTTTCAACCTTCCAGTCACAGCATTTTATTTCCTCTGTGGAAAGCAAAGCGAAAATAGTAGTGGGTATTTTCTGTTTCCACACACACTCACACAGACACCCTGCTTATTTCAGGTATTCCTGCTTCAAACTCAAAGCAAATAACCACATATCTGACCATGAGTGGGGTCATATGGCTTTGTTTCTTTTCACATTATTTAATCAGCTAATTACAAAAGTCATTACCCGGAGGGAAAGGAGTTAAAGTGAATACCAGCTTAGGGCAACCATGGAGCCTGGAGCTTCAGCCAGGCCTGATCCAGGCAGGTATTTCAGCACACTCCTAACCTTACTCCCAGGAGCAACCTCACAGGAGGCAGCGAGGTTCCAGCATGCACCATATCTGCAGTGCCAGTCCGTGTTCAAGTCGGGGAAATGGCTCAGGTTGAGAGCAGCACGTTCCCACCTGGGGACAGCACTCGCTGCCAAAGCAGCGCAGCAGACGCTCGGCCCGGAGCACGTGCTCTGCTCTGCTCAGCACACCTCACTGGAAGAACAGAGGGATCTTTCCCACAAGTTTAAACCTTAAAGGCAAGCATCAAAATTTCAGAGCAAAAGTAACACATTCCCTCCCCAAGGGCAGGAGAGAAAGCAGCAGCAGACCAGCCCACACGTTCACCTGCGCCTTTGGGGCTGGGGGACAGCTTCTGGGTGTGTTTTGCTGAGGAAGCCCCAGAGATGTCCCAGCTTTGGCTCACAGCAGGGTTCGAAATCCAGGCCAGCCCTGTGGCCTTCTGTCCAGGAGAGGCAAGAGACACCAGCGCTTCCCAGCAAAGCACAAGTCTCTGATCACAAGTCTCTGTGATGCACTGAAGTGAAACCTCTGAAGTTTTACTATGGTGAAACCTCCAGTGGGTCTTCCTTCAAATCTTCATGGTCCTCATTCTCCAGCTGCTCCAGTTTGCTGGATTTCTCATGGACAACCTCCCCAGGAGTCTTCAAAAACCTGAAATACGTTTTTGTGATGACTTTAAGGGCACGTCCAAACTCAGCCCCAAACCAGGCTGTAAATGCTGGAGCCTTTGCCCTCAACAAGGCCAGGTCGGACAGGGCTTGGAGCAGCCTGGGATAGTGGAAGGTGTCCCTGCCTGTGGCAGGGGGTGGAATGAGATGAGCTTTAAGGTCCCTCCAACCCAAACCATTCCATGATTGTGTGATCAGCTGAGCTCTGGAGCTCAGAGGGGATTTGCCATCCTCGGGCTTTGCTGAGGATCCCAGGAAGCTCTGAGGTCCCAGCTGGCACAGGACAGAGCCTGGACACAAACCCACTGGGGTATGTACTGGGGAGGATGTTGCTGGATGAAGCAGCTGCCAACACCTGGAGCTCATCACCTTTCCATGCCCCATCAGTGCTGTCCCAGGCAGCTCCTTTCTCCGTTCTGAGAAAGGAAAGGTGCTCCGTTCACCTCACCTGAACAACAGCTTCTGCCCGGGCTCCTTTTTGATGATGTTGAGTTTGTAGTAGTGTCTGAGCGCTCGTGACATCTTCTCATAGGTCATGTTCATCCGGTTCTGGAACGAGAAAAGAATTGTGGGGTGTTAAGCAAAAGCAAGCAACGACACTTGGTTTGGGTCTGTGTGCAGCAGGACCACACGTGGGACATTTGAGGTGGTTTGGGGCATTGTGGGTCTGTAGTGTGGGTCTCTAGTCCAGACTGGCTTCATGGTTTGCTCTCCAGAGGATGAGAAAGTCCCTCTTTAACCACCAGGCTGGCATCTCTCACTAACCCTCCACCCACTGCGTCCCCCTCCCCAGTCCCTGGGCCATCAGCACTGGGGAACAGGTCACGAAAGGGACATGCAGAAGCCCAGGGATGACAAATTCCTTCTCAGGGATGACAAATTTGCTCTCTAATGCATTTACCTTGTGGTTGCCCCAGAGCTGGGCGAGCCCGTTCGGGTTGACGACCCGGAAGACCTTGGCATCCTTGTCCTCCCACCTGATGTAGGGCTCGTAGCGGCGGTCGCACAGGAGCTGGTACACGTATTCCCACAGCAGCCTGCAGTCTGAGCATGGGGGAAACTGGTGGCCACAGAGCTCCCACTGTGCTCCAGCGAGGGTGGCTCAGCAGCGGGATTGCACATTTAGCAGTGACAGTAAATATGAGAAGAACCCAGAGTTCACGCACGGCACTTTTAGTGCGAGATCTCAGAACAATTACAATTTTTCAGGCGGGGAAACTGAGGTGGAAAAGCGTGGAATGAAGGGAAGGGAGACAGATGGGCAGACAGGACAAAGCACCACCTCATTTCCCCAAGGAACAAGGCTATAAATTCATAATTACCTGCAATTTTCCCATCCACTGGGGCCGACAGGCTTGCAGGAAAAGAGCAGATGGCACCTGGCCTGCAGCTACTCTCTGAGCTGTGGTGGGAGAGGTTCAGCAGCTGCGTGTGGCTGTGGAACAGGGGCTGCTCTGCACAGCCCAGCCACGAGGAAACAACTGGGGCAGCCTCAGCACTGCAGTCTGCACCTGCAAAAAAACCCTAATAAACACCCTGTGACACATTAGGGCAGGTCCCAGAGCTTGCAAAGCCCTGAAACAGGGACAGCCCAAGGTGGTTCTCAGCCTGGTACCAGCCCAGGCAGAGGAAGAGGGTGCTGAGGAAAGCCTGGGATTTTCCTAAGGCAGGAGCAGCAGAAAGGCCAGGAGGGTTAGAGGAGATGCCAGGTAGGGTAAGGGTCAGATGCAGAAGAAAAACTGCAATAGGAAAATGTCCCAGAGCACAGGCACCCCCTGGTGAATTGTTGTGGGGACTTAATATGCTAATTACCTTACACATGAACCAGCAGAAGAGCCCAGGAAAGTGCTCCCAGATCCATCTCCACACACATCCAGCCCCTGACACCAATCCAACCCCACCCTAACTCCTAGTTGGGCCCCCCAAGGGCATGAAGAAGCCTCACTGGCCCCCACCAGCCTCACCTGGGGCCTCTCCCCACCGCACCCACTGACCCAGAAGCTCTGTGTAAGCTCAGCCCCGGCTCCTCAGCCCCTTCCCAGCTATGTTGCAGGACTACTCTCCAGCAGGGCTGTGCCTCTGCCTGGCTGTTGACCCTCCCTGATCCAAATCTCAGTCTGCAGGCAGACTTCTTAGGGAAGTCATAGCCTTGCCAGTTTGCCATGGACCCCCTGGTGCTGCCTAGCACTGGTTCTGACCTGCTGCACCACTACAGACTTCCCAGATGACCTGGACTCGCTGGGCCTGGTTGCCTCTCTCAGGTGGTGTGGGATGGTTTCAGCAGGCTGAGCTCCAAGCCCCAGGTTTGTGCAGCCCACTGGGGCTGCAGGCAGGTTCTGCCTCCTGGACACGGCCGTTCTCCCGGGATATTTTTCTCCCATCATACCTTCCTTCGTGCTCCTGGCTTTCCTGAAGGGTGAGTTCAGCAAGGGGCTGCACACCAGAGCTCTTCTTTGAGTCTTAATGAACTGGAGTATTTCATAAAGCACATCCCCTGCAGAGAGGGAAACTCTGCTCAGATGACTTTGGACAAGAGTCCCTCTCAGGTAATGTCGCTGAGATTCTGAACTACAGACTATGGGGTTATTCCCCATCCCAAAGTATTTGCAGCCCAGATGGACCAGAGTAAGGAAGAGTTGTCCTCAACTCCAGCACAAAGCCTGGTCTGCTGGGACCCATCGAGCCCTCTCAGCAGAGCACAGCTTGTGCTGGGATGACGCTCACAAACACCCTGGCACTGGGTCTAACCTGAGCTCGGAGCTCGGTGTCTGAAGTCATCCTTGGTGAGGATGCACAAGGCTTTGCCGTTCATTTCGAACTTGCTCTCGTCAGTCGGCCGCAGGGAATATTCCTTCTCAGCCCATCGTAGCCAGTGGATCACGTCGTCCTTGCTCCACAGTGAGGGCTCGATTCCTGAAACCAGGAGCAGCCTCTGAAACAACGCTGTCCTCAGAACTGCTCAGTGGCAGGGTGGGGCTTCTTTCCATCACCAAACTTTCCCTCTACATTAAACACTCACAGGTCAAAAACACCACAGAGAGAGAAAATGAACCCTGATGATGCCTTGTCCCCCTTGTCAGCAGGGGATGGTCCCTGGGTGGGACACCATGGCTGCACCCACCATGTCCCACCCCATGGGAACTCCTTTTTAAGCAGCATTGACTTGCTTAACCTCTACTCACTCAGCCTCCCTGGAAGCTTGAAGATCTCCCCAGTGCTGATGGGTGAGGGTCTGGCCTGGGATGGGGGTGGCAATGACACTGCCACCACGGGGCTGGAAGAGCTGATGGCCACTTTGCCCTGGGGAAGAGATCAGATACATCAGTGGGGGGAAATTCCCAGCTCTGGTCCTGCCTTTGCTTTGGAGATGCCTCCACCTGCACCGGTATTTCCTAACTGGTTTCTCGTAGCAGTGTGATGTGATGTGCTGTCTGCAGCTCTCCCATACATCTTCCTCACACTTTTCCTCATCCCAGCCCCAGGATGAGTCTCTGGTTGCCCAAGTCAGCATTAGTAGCCAGAGATCCCTCTCTTTCTGCAGCTCTTTAGCAGAGGAACCTGCCCTCATTCAGGCTCTGGATGGGGGTCATCCATCCCCACTCCCCATGGCTGCAGGGAAGTAGAAGACAGAGCCAAGACTGGCAGAGCCTGCAGTGCCTGTGCTGGCTCCCTGTTCCTGCAAGATCCTCAGACGCTTGTTGGATGCTCAAGGTTTTAGGAGAGCACTTCAGTTCTTTAGAGCTGTGAAAATAAAGCTGGCAATAGTGCTTTGATTTTGTCTTAAAAACACCATATGAAGAGAGATCTCTCACTCTACCCCCAGTGATCATTTGGGCATAATTGGAAATGGCCATCCCATGGTTTAGGGAGATGCAAGCTCCTCCTGCTCACTGGCCATGGAGTTCTGGCCCCTCAAGAATTACTTTTCCCCCTCAGCCAGGGCCTGTGAGCCACAAGGGAGCTCAGATCTTGCTTCCAGCCCCATCTAGATCTTGAAATATTACTGGCAGCCAAGCAGATAATGTTTCCCCTTAAAAATCCATTAATGTGAATCCCAGCAATTTCTCAGCTTCACTTGCTGGAAAATTAACAATTTTGCTGTCAAATGGTATTTTCCGAAGCAGTTACCAACTCTGAGCACTTCAGGCTCAGGCAGGCTTTTGGAGGTGATTTAGAGCAGCCACCCCTCGACTGTGCGTGCGGGCAGAGGAGCTGAGCCCTCTGAGAATCAGGGGTGAGGAGATGGGAGTTGGACACGTCTGAAATGCAAAGCTGAAACTCCCAAACTCAGGAGAACAGGAGACAGGAGCAACACAGTGCATCACTCCAGGGAGAAATGCTTCCCTGGGAGTTACAGCAGGAGGAAGGCAGCAGGCTGGTGAGGGGGTTTCATCAGCAGAAGGACAATTTGGGGGTCACTGGCTGTCACTGGGTTGGGTTTAGCAACGCAGACAGCTACATGACACTGCATAAGGAGAACAGTGAGACTCCAGAATAAACTCTCAGCAGGCTTGGCAGCAATGCAATCTGTCTTTCAGATTCACTCTAAGCAATAAGCTATGGGGAAAATAAAAGTGAAAGAAATTAGCAGTGTATTTTGTCTAGAACTATCTAAAAGTTATTTTAATTTTCTCCAATTGGTGTGACTTTCTTGCAAACAAGATTTACAGTAAAACCAGAACAAATCTGGTATTTTTCTTGCTTCTAAAGATGTCTAGGCCTTGAGATACAATCTGAATTTTTATTACATTATACTGATTTTATGTTCTTGCTTTTATCCCTGCTTAGCTGCTTTCAGACATTTCTGAGACGGCTTTTCCTTGCTTCAAGGGGAAATACTGTCCTTGGAGGTGTTCAAGTGGGAACGTGAGAAAAAGGGGGGTGAAAAGGAAAAGGAACCCCCAGATGTGTGAGAGCAGCTTTTTTCTCAGAACCAAATGGGGGGAGCAGAGGCCCCCGGCTGCTCTGGGCTTTGGGAGGCCGTTTGGAGGTGGGGTAGGGGGTCACCCCCCAGGGCATGAACTTCCAGCCCTAACTGAGGGGGAGAAACCCCGGGGGGGACGGGGAGGAGGGAGGACAAGGGCCCGGGCCGGGCGGCTCCTACCTGCATGGCCGGTGGCCGAGGGCGGCCGCTCCCCGCCCCGGTGCGAGCCGGAGCCCGGCGCTGCCGCGGTGTCCGGAGCGCTCGGGTCCCGTCCCCGCGGCCGCTGCGGCGCGATCCTTGCGAGAAACGAAATCGAAACGAGCCGGAGCCCCGGGAGGCCGGAGAGCGCCGGGGGCAGCGCCCGGGGCCG
>VZTE01004151.1:30436-76146 GCA_013397775.1 Eulacestoma nigropectus
CTGAGGGGTGTCTGGGGGTCACAGGGGATGTGGGGGCTGATGGGGTGTCCGGGGGTGTCACAGGGGACTCTGTTGTGAATGTGCTTTGGAGGGGCCTGGGGGATTTTGGGGCTGCTCCGAGGGTGTTTGGGGGCAGCACTGTCTGTGCACTGCGGGGGCCATCTGTGGGCATGGGGGTGTTGCCACCTTTTTAGTGTTTACTTGGAAAGGGGGTCTTTGGGGTGTCTCGTACACTTTGTGTTTGACAGGGGGCTGGGACTCTTATCCCTAGGTTAGTACTGGATCCTTGTGTCCCTGACATGTTCACCTTTTCCTGGGCTGTGTGTGAGTCCAGGACTGCCCAGTGTCCTGTGGAGAGGCTGCTGCTGTGCCCACCACCCCCGGCATGGAACCAGCCTCCCCTCGGGGTGTTGCCCTCCTACGTGTGTTCTGGGGCTGTAGACTGGTGCAATGTTATTCTTAAGCATGTTTTTAGGCTTGAGTTAACCTTCCTTTTCCTCCCTCCTTTCTGGCCCCACTGTGCTTTGAAAGGAGCAGGAGTTTCTAAGGGGTTTTCCCCTTAAGGGGTGAGTAGGTGAGAAGACCTAAGTGGGTGAGACCTCAGCCCACCTCTGCTTATAGGCACATTTTTGTGTCAGCTGTGGTCCTGCCTGTCTCTGTACTGCCATCTCAGTGACCTTCAGAGGCTCTTCAGGGAAGGGATGATAATAACGTGAACAGTCTTGGGTATGAGGTTTAATAAGACCAAGGTGTAGGTGCTGCACTGGGGTCAGGTCAATGCCTGGTGTCAATCCAGGCTGGGGATGAAGAGATAGAGAACAGCCCTGGGAGAAGGACTTGGGGATGAGCTGCTGGACGTGCCTTGGTCACGTGCGTTGGACCCAGAACCCCCCGAGCCCCGGGCTGATCCCCCAGTGTGGGCAGCAGGAGAGAGAGGGATTCCTCCCCTCTGCCCTGCTCATGTGAGACTCCACCTGCAGAGCTGCCTCAACCCTGGGGTCCAGCACGGGAAGGACATGAAGGTGTTGAAGGAGCCCACCAAGATGATCAGAGAGATGGAGCAGCTCTAGTGTGAGGAAAGGCTGAGATTTGGGATTGGTCAGGCTGGAAAAGAGGAGCTTTGGGGTGACTGTATTGTGGCCCTCCAGGAGCTGAAGGGAGCCTGCAGAAAGACAGAGAGAAACTCTTTACAAGGGCCTGGAGTGACAGGGCAAGGGGGAGTTGCTTCACACTGGCAGTAGATTTAGATTGGATATTGGGTAAAAATTCTTCCCTGTGAGGGTGGTGAGGCCCTGGCACAGGGTGCCCAGAGAAGCTGTGGCTGCCCCATCCCTGGAAGTTCTTCAAGGCCAGGCTGGATGAGGCTTGGAACAACCTGGTCTAGTGGAAGGTGTCCCTGCCCATGGCAGGGGATGGAACAGGGTGAGCTTTAAGGGCTCTTCCCACCCAAACCATTGTCGGATTCTGTAAACCTGGGAGGTTGAGAACCTCTGTAGGGAGAGTGTTTTGAATTGTTTTGCCAGGGTTGCTGCAACCCAAATCCTGTTGTAGCTGTCGATTATGGCTTTAAGGCAGAAAGTTCACCTGTGGTCCCTCCTCACCTCAGTCCCAATCCTTCCTGCTGGCGTTAGCAGCAGTCACGAACAGTTCATCGGAAGGAAGTTGTGTCTGGGAATCAATGGGAAGGCTGAGCTTTCCCTGTTAAGGTGTGTCCTTGTTTACCCTGTGCAGGGGCTGTGAGGCTGCACTGCTCACAGTCACCTGGATTTGAGGGTTATAAATACCTCAGTGCTCAGTTCACAGAAGCGTTTTCAGTGATCTGAGCATCAAAACAGTGAATTATTGGAGTCAGGAACTGTGGGTTAGTGTGTAGGCAAAGCTGCTTGTCAGAGTTATTATTCTTCAGACTGGACTTCCATGTGCTTTTATTATTATTTATTCTGTTTAGGGAAGCAATCACCTTTTATTAAAATAAATACACTGTTTATAACATAACTCTGTATTTATATCACTAACAAATGCTCTTCTGCAAAGCAGCCTGTACAGCAATTGTCTTTATTTTCCATAATAAGATCCATGTTCTGATCTTACAGCTGAAATGCAGCAGCTTATGTAAACCAAGTGAACCCTGTGTGGAAGACTGTGTCTAGACTTATTTCAGCTTACCTTAAAGCAGTTAAGGACAGGTTAAAGTAAGTTCTGCTGTCATGGAAATAGGCATGTGCTGATTTATTGGTGTTTGTTTCAAGACAGACTAATTTGCAGCACATGAAATGCTTTTTTGATATCTTTTGATGCTGTCTTCTGCTGCCAGAGTTAAAGGGGATGAGCTTTGTGTTTGTTTTGGGCTTGAAAGAAATGATCTTTCTGGTAGGAGTTCATTACATCATTTTATTTTTGGGAGCTTTCTGTTTTGTGGTTACGCTAAAAATGAGTGGAGTTCAGGGAGCTCAGTCAAGCTGCAGGGACAGCTGGAAGAAGTTGTAGGTGAAAGAACCAAACTGGTTATTTCTATCCTTCTTAACAGTAGTGAGAACCAAGTAGCAAAGTAATTTGAGCTGTTTGATGTAGATTGCATCATTACAGGCAGAGAAAACCCCATATTCACTTTCTTTGGGTTGTTTATTTTCTGGAAAGGTTTTGAGACAGTTCTCAGTGTGGCAGATAAGATAGTAATTCCAGAAGCCTCATCACTGGTTGTGCTAACAGAAATGTATCATCTAAGATCCATCTAGGGTTGTTGGATGTGTCTGGTATAAAATCACTCAAAGTTACACTTTGTTTTCCTGTGCTCCAGAGATGGCCTTACCTGAGCTCTGCACACCAGTAATCTGTATTTGCATCCCCAAAGTATTTTTAACCATTGGACTTGAGAAACCCTCTTACTTCAGCTGATTTGATCATAAATCTGATCTTACCTCAGTCTCTTTGAAGTACCTTCATGTTTTGGCATGTTCAGTCCTGCCTTCTCAGAATCCAAGAGGTTTCATAACCACTTGCTTGGAGTTTTCTGTTCAGGATATTGTAACATTTTTTGTGTGGTGACTCAGTCTGTCTTTACAGGTCATGAGAAGTAAGAATCAACATCTCATTTTATTGGTTGATGCTTTCAGCCTTAAGTTTGGGCCATGCTAGGATGTGTTTGTCACTCAACCTCATCTTGAACTCATTCCATGTGGCCCTGACAGGCAGCCAAGTGTTCAGTTCACTGTGTAGCAGTGCAGTCAGGAGAATCAAAGTATAATATTGTTTAAAAGTCTTGCTATTAATTCTACTTAAACACCTGAAAACGCATAAGTAGAAAATTTGGGTGTAGAGAAAAGTAAATAGCATTTCACCCTTTGTAATGAATTTGCCGTAAGGCTCCAGTGCTGTAGTTAACAACACCTTTGTCCCCCTTTGCCAGAAGCTGTGATCACAAAGGGACACTGGCCAGGCAGTGGGACTGGATTAATAATTGCATCACAGAGTTGCAGAGTCTGTTAGGAAAGTCACTGCATGATGAGAGGCCAACTCAGCAGCCAAATAACTGGGGAAAGGAGCCTTGCAGCGCTCCCTGAAATAGCACCTGTGTGCTCTCTCTTTGGTGCCTGTGCTTGCCAAAGCCACTGTCAGGAATTCTTCCTCCTTCTAGAAAGTCAAATCCTGCCTAATAAATGCAAAGTGAGTCTCCCTAAAGCATTAGCTTGGGATGGACTCTGGAACTGCTATGTTCTGCTTGGAGATCCCAGAGGAGTGTGTGGATAATGAGCTCTTTCTTTACAAGAAAAATGCTGAGTTGGTGCCTGCTGATAAAGGTCACTTGAGCTGTCTAAAGGATCTCCTGATTTTTAAATGAGTTTCTTAATAAAAAGTCCATTTAGCCAGAGGATCATTACTGGCTAATTTAACCCACATCCAGACAAGCAGCATAATAAACACCTTTTTTGTGAGGGAAAATGTAAAATGATGGGGAGCCATCAGCATTTTTTTCTTCACTTTATTCATAAATACCATAACCAGAGCTAACGTAAAGTTTAGAAATCTGGTAACATTAACATTTTTATAGAAACACTGTGATTGCAGTATCTGGCCTTGGGGAGACCTGGCCAGGCTGCTGATGAAAGCCACTTTGATTTCAGGTTTCTGATCCCAATGTCCCCTCCGATTCCAGCATGACAGTCGGGTAGCACTGCTGGACCGTCTTTGCCAAGGTTGGTACAATTTTGGGTCTCTGGCTTTTGGATGCCCTTGCCATGTGAATTGTTTGTTGAACAGCCTCCCTGTTCTGAGCCATGACAGTACAGAGAGGCTGGGACTTGTAATCCAGGTACTGGGGAGGGGATGTGTTTTGGGAGTGTTACAGGGCAATAATTACAGGTGCTGAAGTAGCTGAAGTCCTGAGACCTGCCTTGCCTGTGTTATTCCATCAGTTTTCATGACCATTTCTCCTCCTGTGTCTTGCTCCATTTCTAATTTGCCATCACAGTGTGTCCTTCAGCCTCAGCAGAGACTTTTCACAGACCCCTGTGGGTTTTGGTTCCACTGTTTGGAGTACAAAAGAGGACTAAGGACTTTTGAAGGGCAGCTGGTCCATAAGCATAGGCCTGAAATTGAGAAGGAAAATCAATGACTGTTAGTCTTGGAAGCAGCATTGAACATGGGCTGTAGTTGCTGAAGCTCAACATTCAGTAATTTCTTCTGCAATTTGCAATTGTTTTTTTCTTCTTGCCCTCAGAACAACCTCAAATGTGTTATGTGCAACTATTAAAAATGGTGTTAATCCATGGATTGCTCCTGGGAGCAGCAATGTTCAGTCACTGCTTTGGTTTTGCTACTGAACACACAAATATAGAAATACCCTTGTGAACTGTAAAATGTAACAAGTCATGTGTATCCCACTGTCAGAGTGACTCGAGAATTACTCAGCTATTTACTGCGAGAATAAAAAGCTGCCTGAGATTCAACACAGAAATAGCCAGAAGAAGCAATAAAAAAGGGGTGATGGAAATGGACTAAAGATAGAGAAATGAGAGCACAGCTCCGTGTCAGGTCTGCCTCTGCAATTTGTGGACAAATAGTCTAGATTAGAGTTTATTAGTCAGTCATTCTTTCAGTGGCAACAGCATATGTTCCCAGAACTGTTCCCAGCCAGCTCCCATAAAACAGTGCTACGTCCCTGACCTGTGCTGGGTGTCAGAGTTTAGTCCACTGAATCAGGAAGTTTTCAGAAGGAAGCAGAGCTTGAGAGCCATAAAAACAGAACTGAACCTTGCAACAGCAGTGAGAAGCGGTGTGTAACAGTTAATGAGTGCTGCTGCCACACGGCTTGTATAAAAAGTTTTGGCAACATAGCTTTGCAAAACAGATGAGGCAGATGTAAATAACAGGGCCATGTTTGATAAAAGAGGGGTTTTCAATAAATGTAATTCTTGGTCTAGAAAGCACAGCTGAGTCCCTTGGAGCCCAACGCTGTGGCTCACTGTGCTGGGATGGCAGGTGGTCATGTTTCCTGAAATGATTCTGTGAGTCCACATGATGCCATTGGATGTCCTGTAAAGTGCCAGGATTAAGCATCTGCCCCAGTCTGAGCGATTTGCTCAGTTTAATAACCATTCACATTATTTTTCTCTTAAGTGGTGGCTGTTTTATAACTGAATTACTGCAGTTCTCAGGTTATTCTGGTAACTCGGATAAACTGGAGTGAGAGGTCCACAAAAGATGTGAGCAGGGAAAAGGCAGGAAGAGAGAAACTGATGGCAGCAGCAGCAGAGTTTCTGATGGACTGGAGATGAGTGGGGTGGATTTTCCAAGTCCCTCAGTTCATGTGCTCAGTATCATCTGCTAGTTCAACATAACTGGAACAAACGGAGAAAAACAGAATAAGGAAGCTTTAACCTCCATGAAATTGAGCTCATTTCTTTTTCCTCTGGGTGAGTGGATTAAAAATCGTGGTGTTACATAATCTCTACCCACAGAAAAGCTTCTGTCTGTCTGGAATGTTATCTCCTGTGGCAGTTGGTCGTTATGAATGAGTTCCCTAATCCATTGACAGAAGTGTTCCGGCAGGCACTTGCAGACTTCCCTGTAGTCTAATGCTTGTTGAGAAGCCCTTGGTCAGGTGTCGGGCTGATACAGCCTCAGGAGATGGATGTGTACATAGCACAGGCCTTTAAACTGATAGGGGTTTTGGAAAAAAGACTTTACTGCCTGTGTTGGGAAAGGAGTCCAACTAAGGAATAGAAAAGAAACAGAGATTATTAAAATTTCAGGTTTTGATTTGCTGTTAAAATTTGATTTCTTAAATCCATGGAGTTTCTCTCGTATATATGAGCACAACCTGGCCTTTTTCTATAGGATCTAATTTTTCTTTTCCTTTTCAGACTGACTAAGTTACAAATAGGAAAAATCATAAGATTATTCAGTCATGTGCAAATCAGATGATTCAGGTATATTTGAGAAGTAGTTCAGCTTTAATATAAAGCACCTAAAGACCACAAGGTTTTGCCCATATCCAGGCTTTGCTGATATCCATCCTAAGCATGTGTAAATTAGCTAATGTTTGAGTCACTTGGGACTAGGCAGGTTTTAGCTTTTACTCTAAATGCTGCTGATCCCTGGACTCAGCTGTGCTGCACAGTGATTTCAAACCTCCCTTTGAGTGCGGTTGAAACCATCGATTTGGATGCTGCACTAATGGAGAACAATATTGATCGTGAGCGTTTCTTGGGCACGTGGGAGAGGAGCTTTCTCATTCCCAGCATTCTCTCCTGTTTCACATCCAGTAATGGGGCTGGAGCGTGTCTGCCCCTGTCCCACCTCAGGCTCGGGGTGAGGCCGTGGTCAGACGTGCTGGGTGGGGTGGGAAGGGCGCTGTGACAGCTCTGTCACTGCTCCCAGTGTTCTGGGGATGGAAGTCCCCTCGCAGGGCTGAACAAGGTGGCTCTCAGAAAGACCAAAATGATGTATTTGATGCAAGGAGCTGTGTTTACGTGCAGTTTTGCTGTCAGGCCCAAGGAGAGTGATAAACAGCTGGGTTAGAGGAGGTCAGCTGGGAATGCACTGCACAAGATACTGAAGTGAAACCAATCTAATGATTTCTGTTACCTTGTGCTGGCCGAGCAAGGGGGAAACTGGGTTTGTTTATTGGTAATTATAAAGCTGTGGAGAGCTTTGTGCATTGGGGCTGTGCTATATTTAAATGGTGTCCTGTCTGTCAGATGTCCCTATTACAAAATGTTCTTTGCCAAGATCATGGGCCTCTCCTTTTAAAAGTTGGTTTTGAAAATCAATTGTTTTCAGAAAATTGGTTAATGTGCCATGGCTGTGGCACCTCTATGTGTCTTCAGTTTGTGCTGTTAAATCATTCCAAGAGCATTTGAAAGGTGTTATGAACAGCTATGGGGAATGCCACTTCACCACTTGGAGAGTGGAATCATTGCATTTCTGAGAGATGAAACAATTCTTAATGCAGAAAATAGAGTGTTCTCCAGCCTCTCACCCTATGTGCTGCAGACACTTAGTGCTATCTTTAATTAGAAGGCTGTCACAGCTGAAGTAAAAATAACAACTCAAAACAAAACCTCCTGTGAACCAGATTGAGAGCCATGAGCCTTAAAGGGTTTACTCCTCCCTGGAGCAGCTGGAGCCCTGACAAGGAGCATTCCAGCCCCTTGTGCTGCCCAGGCCCTGCCTGGCACACGGGGCTGGAGGGAGCATTCCCCTGCTGGGACTTGTGCTCATGGGAGACGTGCTCCAGGTTTAGCAGCAAGAGGGGATGGTTCGTGTCTTCAGCCAGACTGACAAAAGCCACCTCATTTCATGCATCCACTTTAAGAGCTCTAAAATGTCACAGTGTGGTCACATCTGGTCAGGACTGAGTTGAAATCTTTGGGTTAGAGGGAGCTGCTTTTTGGACATTTATAGACTCTTTAATTAGCAGACTCTGCAGGAAAACCTGTCTTCTTGTTAAGGATTTATTAAAATCACGCATAAGCGCTATTGCTGGGATATGCTAATTTATTTGAGAATCTCTTGGATTATTCAGAAGGAGGGTGAATATTCCTCACAAGGACAGGCTTGCAAGACCATTTCCTTGAAATAAATAATTTTTTTAAAGTCCTGGCATTTCTTTTGTGTGTTATCTTTGAGATAGACACGAAACCAGCTACAGTTTTGGCTAGAATATTGTTGATTTCTTGCTTGTCAAGGTAAAAACAAACTGGGGAGGCCTGTTCTGGAATACACTTCAATTTTAGAATTTACCCTTTCAAGAGTGGCCTTATCCAGGGCCCAAATGGGCACCTTCCCTCAGCACAAACACCTCATTATGTGTGTTCAAATAGGCATCTTCTCTGCTTTTTCAATTTTGTATATTTTTTTGTGGCATTTTCCCTTTTTTACTCCCACAAAATATGGCTCCAGTTCCTGGCTAATTGTGCTGTAACGCACCACTAGCCAAATATTTTTGTGGAAGAATTATTAGTCATAGAAGAAAAAATGCAATGGAATATTCTTAGAAAGTGTTATAACTATGCTTGACATGTAAAATATTTATCTAGGCATGTAAACAAAGCAAGAGGTGTCTTGCCAATGTCCCCTTGTAAACCTTGGTTGGTTTGAAACCATGAACTGTTTTTCAGTTCTTGAAAATAAGGTATCAGGTTCTCTGCTGACATGAATTGCCAGTGCTAATGGTTGGCCTCACCTAGATGAAATTGTAGCCCCTGCTCTTGCCTCCCTCAAAATAAATCAGGAGGTGTTTTCCAAAGAGCTGTAATAGTGCTAAATAAAACTCCTGTGTTTATTTTGGTTTCGGATTACTCAGTATTACTTGTAGTTACTAATGCAGCTGCACTGTGAAAGGAGCCTTATGTTTGTTTTGTGTTTTCTTATTGTCTGTAGCTTAATGAGAATTAAACCATGTGTCTGATTCGGAGAACTCTGTTGTTTCTAAGGACAACACTGATAATGTTCCCTTTGTGCCTCAGCGCCTAAGAAGCATCTCTGCCCTTCCACAGGAAAATTCAGCTGTGGCTTTATCTGAACAGGCTTCCAGCAACTGTTGTGGTGAGATAGGGCAGTGCCCCTGGGGATGGCAGATAGTGCCCCTGGCAGGGACCCCATGCCAGCCTGAATCATCCCAGACTTTGGGAAAGATCCCCAGTGCTGGGTGAGGACACCTGAGTTTTGCCAAGCCTGGTTCTGCCCTTACACACTGGACACAAACTGCTGCTGGACCTGGAGTCTGAACCTCTTTCTCAACGTGGCACTATTTCCTTGCAAATTTAATTGCAGTCCATTGCAGCCTCCCTGGGTTTGGTTTGAGTTTTTTCATTGTTATTATTTTGAAAGCTCCTGTAACTGCATTCAGCTTTCAAAAATGTGCCACCTATTGTTAGTTTTCCGAGCTGCTGCCGTGCAATTGGTTAGAAATGAATGGCAGTTGGAGTTGTAGGGCAGAGTTGTAGCAGATGAGCTGGGAATGAGTGAGCTGTTACTTGTTGGGAGCTGGGAATGAGTGAGCTGTTACTTGTTGGGATCCCTTCCAGAGAAGGAAGGTGGAGTTTTGAGCTGCTCGCAGCCTTTCTAAAATAAGAGTCAGAACAAGTAGGTGCTTTTTGCCATGGGTGAAACGTCAGATAACTTTTTGTAGCAAACTAAAAGCTCTTTAAATGAGGAGAGGAGTTTTGGTTTCGGCTGGATATTGTCTCTGCTGAATTTTTAATTTTAAATTAAATTAATTAAAACTTGTGTATTTCAAAACACACTGTGATAATACACCAGTGCTTGAGAGATCCACAGTGGACAGTTGCTGTGCTAAAAACAAATAGGGTAATTATAAAAGCTAATTTACAAGTTATACATATACAAATTATATAAATTATGTATAAAAATATATAAATCTATTCTTTGTCCTGATGGTGGCCACTAGCCTCACCTGGTTGGGACAACACCTCTTGGTGATTAGAGGTTCTTGATGTTTACATTCCCCCAGCCTCTTTACCAGGCCACAGGTGCTTTATTGTACGTCTATCTAGACAGATAAGATAATTGGGCATTAAAAAAAAAAACTTTTCCCCCAAACCAAAGTAATAGCAAGTTTTTGCATACAGAAGTTAGTAAATTAGTGACAACTTGGATTTTTTTGTGTGTGTTGTATTGCTTGGTTTGTTTTTAATTAAGAGTCCTCTAAAGGCATCTTTCATTCACACTTTCAGACTTGTTAGGATACATGTGCTTTATCACTGGCATGAGTCAGGAGGAAAATAGTTTCCTGCTTGTTTAGACTATTTGCATTAAAAATTATAAATTATTGATAGTGTGGGATATATTTAATTCTGCTGTTTTGCGAAAACTTATTTGGGGCAGTCTCTGAGCAATCCAGCTGTATCTTAGGGGAAAGCAGTAAGAGAGAGAATCAATTGATTTAATATTTGAACTGACGGAGGGTAACATTTCCAGGTGCCATAAACATGTAATGCCTTGGCCATGGCACCTGAGCACTGAGGGAAAGTGGTGGTTCTTATTGGGGCTATTTAGTCCCAACTGATGTGTCAAAATAACTCATTTTAGCCTCAGTTACTGTAAATTTGTTTGGGCCCAAGTCCTTGGACTCCTGGGCTTGGGAATCCATGTGCACACATATTTATGTACATAACCAAAAACTCTGGTGGCTAATTCCTCTGCCTGTCTAAGGGATGTGTGGCAGCAGGGTGTTTTACCAAATGGCATCAAGGGTTTAATAAAACTGAGCCTTTTCTACCACACAATTCCTGCAAAAACTGCCCGAATAAGGAATCTGGAGAGAGGGCGATTCGGGAGGCTTTTACTGAAAAGAGGAGACTTTAAGCTGATTACATTCAAACTTTCCATGAATCAGCTGGAGGGACTTTTAACCTGAAATATTTACATGAATCAGCCGCCCGGGCTTTGGGGGAGTGACCATTGCTGCTCAAAGAGTTTAAACCCCGAAGCTTTGCTGTGCCTCGGTGTTCCCTCTGCTCCAGCAGGATTTCGGGATCGTGGTGCAGGGAGCACTGAGCACGGATGAGCCGGCAGTAAGTGAGGGGTGCTTGGCAGAGGGTTTGCTCCAGAGGTGCACCAGGAAATGGGGGTGATCAGTTCTGCTCAGAAGTTCTGCTGGTTGCAGGTGGATCAGATTCTGCGTTAGAACTGGTCCTTATGCTGTTTTCTGCATTTATAATTGAAAAACTGGACTTCTCATAATATAAATGCAGGAACTGAAATCGTGGGAATTTGGAACCAAGTTTGATTTAACTGCCTAAGAATAAAAGTTGAGAAATAAAAGCTTTTTTTAAATCCAAAGGGATAAGGCAGCTCTTGCTTTTATGCTTTGCTGAAGTGTGTGGGATTTTCTGAAAGCTTTATAAGTACTTTTGCAGAAAATGGTAGAACAGAGAACACAGCCAAACTCCGTTGTCTGCAGCACTTACTCCTATTGCAGGCTTTTGCCTAAGTGTTTGTAGCTTAATTTAACACAAGTGAAGAGAAAGTGTAACTCATAGGTGTCACCTGCCTTAAAACTTTACTTAGCTCAGTATTGTCTATTTTAGCAAGGAACATTTGTTTTTCCTGTCTCCAGAGAAAAATATCTTGCTTATACTTACAACAGCTCATCTTTTGCCAGAGTTTTTTTCTCTTTTCCCTTATCAGATCTGTCCACCCTGACCTTCTGCCAAGGAAGGAGGTGTGTATTCTATATGGGGATAGCCAGCTTTATTTAAATTGCTGAATTTAATCAGATAGCACTGGCAAAGCTGCCATTGCCACAGTGGTAAGAAGCTCTTTATGAGGATCAAATATAATTTTTCAGATGACTGTCTTTATTCCAGTAATGTGAGGAAATACCCTTTATAGTTTGCTTGGTTTTGCTCTTTACCATGAACACCCTGGGCCTGAGAGGGAGGGAAATAAAAAAGCAGGAACTTGTTGCCTTGGTGAGGAATTTTGTTCCCTTGGTTGGTGCACTTTATCTGTCCCGTTGATGAGGCTGCCACAGTGTGACCTTTCTATTTCGGGAAAGTCTGTAATAGGTTACATCCAGTTAATAAATCTCCATTATTTTTCTGCAGATATCAGTCTTGGTGTTTGTAAATTGGCAAAGGAAAAGATGCTTTGAGTGTGGGGCACTGCTGAGGGGTCAGTTCAGTGCATAAACTGAGCGCTGGTGGTGACAGGAGGACCTGGTGACCACTGGGTCTTAAATCAAGGTGTGCAAGTGCAGTGTTAAACCCTTAAACTCATATTGCCAACTGGAGTTTTGAATTGCATTTGTAGAAACAGTGGATTTTTGTTGGGCCTCGAGTAAATGACTAAGTCAGTAAACTTTGCTAACAGTGCAGCACTATGCACAGAATGGGAGAAACAATCAAGCATTTCATCAGCCTCCTTGCTGTCTCTTGCCAACATTTTCAGGCTGTCCTGCATTGCATCAGGCCTGCTGGACATTATTTTCCATCTATCGTTTGAAGCCAGATGGAAAATGAATCCTCTGTATATTGATAATGTTATTTCATGACAAGGGAAAAGCTTTTTGTCATGTGCCTATGCTGGTTCAACCTATAAATCAGCTTTTATTGTCTGCTTGTGTTTGTGTTGGGAAAATGAAATGAGGATCAGTAGGAGGTTTGTGAAAAGCATGTAAAGGCTGCAGTTAGATGTTTTTCTCTCTGGTGCAGTCCAGGTGAATGCACTTCCATGTTGTTCTCCAATGCTCCAGATGTATCCACAGGTGCCAGGGAGCGGCAACTCCACACCTGCCAAGTCCCACCTTGCCCTGAGCATCTCTGTTGGTTCAGGTGCACAGGGCGGTGCCTGGGGCTCAGCCTGGAAATGCCGATTTCCCTGGTTGTGAGAGACCTGTGCAGCCAGGCTGGGAGAGCTGGGGATGTCCAGCCTGGACAGGAGAAGGTGCCAGGGAGACTTCAGAGCCTCTTCCAGTGCCTAAAGGGACTCCGAGAGAGCTGGAGAGGGGCTTTGGATAAGAGCCTGGGGTGACAGGTCCAGGGGAATGGCTTCCCACTGCCAGAGGGCAGGGTTAGATGGGATATTGGGAAAGAATCCTTCCCTGGGAGGGTGGTGAGACCCTGGCACAGGGTGCCCAGAGACGCTGTGGCTGCCCCTGGATCCCTGGAAGTGTCCAAGGCCAGGCTGGATGGGGCTTGGAGCACCCTGGGATAGTGAAGGTGTCCCTGCCCATGGCAGGGGGTGGGACTGGGTGGGCTTTAAGGTCCTTCGTAGTTACAGAATGAGCCATCAGATCTGGTCTGAATTTTTAATAGACGAGAACATTTCACTTTTTGCCTTTCTTCCTACCGGAGGAGTTCCTGTCACTCTGCACAGCCCTCTGGAATGCCTTCCTGCAACTGGGAAATTTTTATTGCAGCTGAACTGAGCTGACCGGCAGAATGGTTTATTTTTTCTCTTTTTCTCTCTCTCTCTGGGGAAGTCTCCATCTGATGATCAGAAGCAAATAGTTACTATGAAAATTAGAAGTTGGATTGCTACCTACTTGCCAATATTATAATTTTTCATATCAAGTGTGATGGCTGCTTTTTTACTTAGCCAATGTTACCCAGCCCAGGGGAGATCCGTTATCTCAGTGCTGCATTCCCTGCTGTGGTTTATACCTTACAGTGATTCCCCTAATCCTTATGTACAGGAAACACTTCTCCTTATTTATCTTAAACCCATGAGGTTGCCCTTTTTCTCTCCAGAGTAGGAAATCAATCATTGCTAATTTGTTTCTCTGCTTTTATGTTTAGAGAAACTTCTGGCATATTCTGAGGAGATCCATTAAGAATTCATGCTGATTTTGGCTGATATAAAGTTAATTTTCTTCCTAGTAGCTCATGGAGGGTTGTGGTTTGGATTTTTACTGGAAAAAGGGGTTGATAACACAGGAGTGTTTTAGTTATTGCTGAGCAGGGCTCACACAGAGCCAAGGCCTTTTTTGCTCCTCACCCACCAGTGGGCTGGGGGTGCACAGGAGCTGGGGGGGCACAGCCAGACCAGCTGAGCCAGGAATGGATATTCACACCTATGGCATCATGCTCAGCATATAGAGCTGGGGGAAGAAGGAAATGGAGGGGATGTTGGGAGTGATGGTGTTTTTCTTCCCAAGTGATGGACCCCTGCTTTGCTGGGCTTGGCTGAACACCTTTCTGCCCATGGAAAGTAGGGAATTAATTCCTTTTTTGCTTTACTTGCATGCACAGCTTTTATAGAGTCATAGAATGCCAGACTGGCTTGAGTTCGAAGGAACCTTAAAATACATCTTGTTCCACCCCCTGCCATGAGCAGGGAGACCTTCCACCATCCCAGGGTGCTCCAAGCCCCCTCCAGCCTGGCCTTGGACACTTCCAGGGCTGGGGCAGCCACAGCTTCTCTGGGCACCCTGTACCCGGGTACCCTCCCAGGGAAGAATTCCTTCCCAATATCCCCTCTAACCCTGCCCTCTGGCAGTGGGAAGCCATTCCCCTTTGTCCTGTCACTCCAGTTCCTTATGAGCAGTCGTTCTCTGGCTGCCTTGGAGCCCCTTCAGATCCTGGAAGGTGCTGTGAGGTTTCTACACAACCTTCTCTTTTCCTTTACCTGTTAAAATGTCTGGATCTCAATCCACGAGTTACTCTTCCAGTTCTCTCCCCATCCCACCAGGGAGCAGTGAGCACGTGGCTGTTTGGGGCTCAGTTGCCATCTGGGGTTAAACCAGGACAGAAATTAAAGCCAGGCTTTAGCCATTGTGGAAAGACGTGCAGTTCCATTAGAAATCCATCTTGTTCTAAGTGTAGGACTGTGGAATTAGGTCAGGCACACCCTGCGTACGCGTGTTTCCTGCTTGCTCATATTTCTGAGAATAATTGTACATGGGAATGTTTTTGTAGACTTAAAGGAGTGTTGTCACCTTAAAAATGAGTTGTTTGGCGTTTTATTTCAGTCCTGATGGTTAGGCTGTGGTTTAGGAAGAGGGGAGGATTGTTCACCAGCTGATTCACTCACTGCTGGTCCTTCCTCACTGTTTGCAAACCAAGTGGTGAGGTAAAGGCAGTCATTTCTACTATTTTTACTCTCTTACACCTTCTCCCTTGCCATGCCAGATGACAGTGAGACCCTGTGTAAGCCATCAGGTCTTTATAGCAAGGGCTTTTCTCCTCAATGGATTTTGGCAGCTAGGCTTTTCATGATTTTTCTTTGAAGTTTCTGTGAAGTTCTTCATACCTAAAATACTCTATAATGGCTCTTTCAAAAAAATTCCAAGGATAAGGAGTATATCTTTATAATAAAATACTGTATTTATATAATACAATAAATAAAAAGTAGAAACATCAGCACGTTTGTACTGATGCTTTTGTTTTCTTTTGCTTGATAAATGTGCTACATCTAAGTGGGTTTTCCCTACTGGCCATGTTGCAGTATTTGAGTTTCTTTTCGTGGCACACACCACCTTGTTTATGGTGGTCTGTGCAAGTGAAGCCATTCAGCTCTTCCAGTAGCGAGGTGAGAACTGTATGCATTGGAAAGTGGCATTGGATGTGCCTCAGATTCCTTAGGGTGGGGAAGGATAATGTGCTGCAGATCGTCCCAGCCTCTTTACATTCCAGAACACTTCCTTCTTACAAACTGCAAAGAACAAGGATTATCTCTGCAAAGCATTTGCAGCATGAATTGTTTGTGCCAAAGGTTCATTGCTAAATAAAAGTGTTTCCACTTTGTGATTAAAAACAATTTAAATATGACTTCCGTGTTTTTCCCTCAACAAAAGAGAAGACTCTAGACAAGTGCAAATAGAGATGATTTCAGTGGGACCACCAGCACAGGGTCTGGAGAGCAGAGATGTTTGTGCAGTTGCACAGCTCATTCTTGACATTGTTGTGTTCCAAAGGAAGGAGGGGCCCCCATACTCCAAGTATGGCAAAACCAGTGGCCAGAGGCAGATGGGAATTTTGATTTTTGCTTCTGTCACTGGGTCCCTTTAAAACAATTAAAATCCCAGCCTTTCTCTGTCTGGAGGAGCTCTTTCTCTGATCTTTAGTGCTGAATGTGACATGGAGCTTTTTCTGCTCCTGAGTGCCCAGCTCCCACAATCCAGCTGTGAGGCTTCAGCTCCTCTGTGGACTGGTCCTTACCTGACCCTTCAGGATCTGAGCACACAAACAAGTCACAAACAAGTTCAAGAGAAGTGAGGAAAGACATCAGGATGCCTGTTCACTGCTCATGAGCCATTCTGTGGTACCAGCCAATTTACACTTCCCAGAGGGTGAGAACGTGCATGGAAGGAGCCCTCTAAGGACGGTGGTAACCTGGGAATATTTGTCCTGCTAGCACAGGGGAGTTGCTGGTGCATGGCCAGGGAGCTGAGTAGTGAACGTGCTACAAGTCAGAGTAACACCTGAGTAGGCAGTGGGCCTGCTGCCCTGATCCTGAGGATTAGGTCTCCTCCTGTGTGTCCCTGTTTTCTCTCATAAAACACTTCCCTGCAGTGCTTCCCAGGGCTTTTAGGAGCAATGAGCAGTTAATATTTGTAAAAAGCTTTGAAGATGAATAGTGCTAATTATTATTTATAGGCATTCATTCTCACCACGGGTAGTTCGCCTTGATCCTGGGCATGAAAGGAAACCAGGACATTTGTAAGCTGGTCAGGCAGGAGTTTGGCCTTGAAGTCTTTATGTACTTGTTTCCCCACTGGGTTCTGGGTGTGTTTGCAATACATTTGTCACGTTAAATGACCAGTTTGGGGATTTATTGTACCAGCCAGATGTGCCAAAAGATCTCTCATTTCCCTCCATTCTGCTGACACACGATGTGCAGGATTTTGGCAGGCCAAGAGGGGCCAGGAGACAGGGAAATGCCATCAGCCTGAGCCGGGTCGGATGATGAGCAGGACTGGGTGTTCCACTTCCAGGAAAGTCAGATCTTATGCTTGAGGAGAGCCACCACATTGCAAAGAGCAGCTGGTTTTAGCTTGTTTTGCTGGTGTTCAACTTAGTGTAACAGAAAAGAACAAGGAGAAAGGTGTCAAACAGCTGGGGCATTTTTTCCCTAGCAATCCTACTTAGCAGATTAAGCAGCAAAACGGGGGGAATGAGGAGGGAAAATTCATATATTGTAGTTCCTGCGTAACTGGTGATAGTTCTGTAAGTAATTTCTCAGCTGCTGTAGTTAAGGGCTGTGCTGGGGGGTGTGCAGGGTCTCTGCATTTAATTCAGAGCTTGAGGTGATGAACGAAGATTTCAACATTCACCCAACCCAGTTTGCTTGTTGTGAAATTCAGTCTGTTGGTGTTTCGTGCTATTTGACATCACTTAAATGGGGCTTGTAAGGCAGAGCTCCGGGGACGTTATGGAGTCTAAGTGTCCCTGGATAAATTTGCTCTTTGCCTTCATATACTCTGCTTATTGATCTGATTTCCTGCCCAAATTCTCCTCTCTGCTGAGTAATGCATTAAATAATCAAGAGATTGTTCAGGCGCTGCAAGGGGAGGTTGTTGGCAGAGCTGCAGCAATTGAGCACTCCTGGAAGAAAGAGGCCCAAGAAGTAAATTTTATGCTTATCTTGTTTTCTTAATGGAGTTCTTGTCAGCTTGCAGAGCAAATTCTGTTCTGTGGTGAGTGTGGTAGCATCAGTTTTATCAGGGATATTGTTTCAATATAGGAAAGTTAAGGCGGGAGGAAAAGAGTTCCTGAGCCACAGCCCAGTGTGGTGTCTGCTCCTCTGAGCAACCTGGGCTAGTGGCTCCAACCCAAAGCATTCTGAGGTTCCTCCTGACAGCTGGCAAGTCTCCAGAATGACTCCCCTTAAGGGCTTTCCCTTAGGGTTTGGGTTATGATTATGTATCTGCTCGACGAGGGTATTCTTTTCCTCATCTCAAAATACTTTTCCCTAAGTAAATCAAACTGCATTTTAAAAAACAAGTTTTGGCTTTCAGCGCAGTTACCAAATTTTAAAGCGTTTTGGTTCAGATCACAGATTGCAGAATGTTCTGAGTTGAAAGGGACCCACAAAGATCATCAACTCTTCAGAGAGTGGCCCATACAGGGATTGAATGCACAACTTTGATGTTATCAGCATCATGCTCCAGCCAGCTGAGCTAATCTCAGGGTCAAAACATGCAAAGTAATAATTCAGTGAATGTGTTTGAAATCACAGTATTAGTTGTATAAATACTTTAACATTTGCAGTCTTGAAAAATTCCAGTTCCTCACAACAATTACAGTGCTATAAAACAGGGGAATAGTTGACTTCTTGTTCCACTGGACATTGTCAATTCTGGAGTTGATTTAAAGGCTTTTGGGGGGGTTTTGGGCTTTTTTTCCCTCCAGGGTGTTTTAGAGTACATGGGTTTTCATATTTAGATTTACCTCCACACCCCTGTGTCCTACTGCCCAGCACTGCTGGACTTTACCACCCCTTTGCTGCTCTGACACATGAGAGAAGAGGGCAGAGGATTGCTCGGGTTATTCACAGGGAGTTTGTGTTACCTTTGCTCAGGTAAAAGATTTGTTCATGTGTGACCAGGTCCATCCCACTTAAGATGTTCTTTTTAAAGCTCTTTCCCCAGAGGGTGCTGGGGCACTGAACAGGCTCCTCAGGGAATGGGCACGGCCCCAAGGCTGCCAGAGCTCCAGGGACAGGGTGGGATTGTTGGGCTCTCTGTGCAGGGCCGGGAGCTGGACTCTATGGTCCCTGTGGGTCCCTTCCAGCTCAGGGTATTCCATGATTCTCCCTGGAGCATGCTTGCTCACACGGTTTAGTTGTAGGTGGTCCTGTGAGCAGCAGGGAGGCTGACTCTCATACTGATGTTCTCCTCCAACTGCAGGTATTCCATGAGTTTATTCCCAGGTGCAGGGCAGCATTCACAGGGACTGTTTGGTTTCTGGTGGGACTGCTGAGAGGTTTCTCCAGGCTGCCAGGACAGGAAAGCAACCTGGAAGGTGTGAGGAGAGGGAGTTTTCCCACACTGGGTATTTTGGTGAGAGCAGAGGGGGAGGCAATGCTCCGGGTGCTGTTCAGGTTGCTGGGACTGAGATGACCCTTGGGGGCTCCTTGTGTCACTGGTCCTGCTAGCCAGAGCCTTTTAAAAAAGGAAATTGTTTTGTTGTTGCCAAAAATCTTCCTTTGGATGACCATCACATGATGTGTAAGCAGCAGATTTTCTAAAAATATACAGATATAATAATGTTGGCAACTTATAATTGGGTTTACAGAATAAAAGGAATGAACTGTTACTCCTTTTTTAAATTCTCATTAAGAATAAAATGCTTTATTCAGACCACCAGTAACGATGGGCTTGAAACCCACCACTGAACTGCTCATTAGGCCTTCACCCTCAGCAGGTGCTGGCCAGAAAACTCAGCAGCTCTGACTTGGCATTTTGCTGTTTTATTAGTGCTGTGTTTTGTCTGCTTTGTCTTTGCCATGGCCGTGTTCTGCCAGGCGTCAGAGGTGGCACCCGCGGGCCCTGCAGCCTTCATTCAGCCAAGGGAAAGACACAGGACAATTGTTCTGCAGGGGGGAAATTGGAAAAATTCATTAATGAGGAAATTGGTGTTTTACATTTGAGAGAGTGAAAGGAAAACACTTGATGCCAAGAAAGGAGAGCTGGTTCTTGTCCAGGGCAAAGCAAATGCCAGAGAGAATGAGGGAAAGAGGCAGCAAAGAGATCTGATCTGTTAGGAGATACGAAGGAGTGAAGTGGGTCTTAAAGACAGAAACAAGGAGGAAGAATTTCACTTGGAAAAAATGGGAGCTGTGTCTCTGCATGTGCTGGAAGAGTATTCCAGGTTTGAGTGGCATTGGTTAAAGCATCGTGTGTGGGGCTGCTCCAGCCATGGCTGTTCTGCACCGTACGAGTGTTTGCTGTGGGACTATCCTGGGTTAAATACTGGGGGGAGCACTGTGGGATGGCACGGGATAAATCAAGAAGAAAGAACCAAAACCAAGCAATGTACTGGGAGCAGGGAACCTCCTGGTCAAACCTCAGAGTAGTTAAGAGGCAATGCCTGAGCTGTTAAATGGGAAAATGTTATATTTGAAATATGAAATGTGAATATATGAAATGTTACAACAGGCTGTTACCATGTTATAGAGCTCATTTGGCCAGGACTGGGAGTCAAGAATATAAACATTTCTAAAGGGCTCTAGAGGTCTGGAGGAGTTGCCAGGAAGGTATTTGCAGGAACACACATGTGATCTAAAGACATCAGTGGCTTTAGACCCAGCTTTAAAACAGTAAAGGTCTATAGATTAAATAGATTTAATACACCCCTGATTACTTTAAAACCCTTTTTCCCCTCTTCCTAGGTGGGGATAGGGGCATAACTAGCACCATAAGCCTCTGAAACACAGTTAAATACCTGAAGAAATGCCTTTTGAGCCTGAGGGGGACCTTGGTTGTGGTACCAGATACAGGGATTTGAACTTCATTGCTTGGGAGTTTCTTCCAAAACTGACACCCTGGATTCTCTCTCCAGCTCTTCTCTTAGGAAACGCCACCAGCTCCTCACAGCACGGAGGCCCAGCATGAATGGGAACTGTGCTGGGGGCACAGACTGGTTGAGAAATCTGGAGTCCAGTTGTCCTGTGGAAAACAGAACTGTAGCAGCGCATGAGTCGGGAGAAAGTTCCGTGGTGTTAGGAGGTCACAGCCCTGTGACAGTTCCCAGGACTGAGGGTAAGGATAATGTCCTCAACCTTGTAATATTTAAGGGAGATTATTTTTTGGGCTTTGAGGGGTGTTCTGTTTTGGAAAATGTTCCAGTATCACAAGGCAGTTTGCACTGAGGAGTACGTGCCCTGCCTGTGCCAAGCTGTTCTAAAGGGCACAAGTTCACAGCAGAGTTCAGCATCTTGGCAAGACCATCCCGTGGGAATGCCCTGGCCAGCCAGCTCCTCCTGGGGCTGTCCCTGAACAGATTCAGTGGAGGCACCTGGACAGTCCCGTGTGCCTACCACGGACTGGCCCTGGGCACTGCTGCCTTACCACCACTGTGGTGAGGTGTGTGCTGCTGCTCAGCTTCCTGCAGGGGTCCTGCCAGTAGTCTGGGTCTGTGTTTCTGGCCTTGTTTAATTCCTGTGCTCCTGCCCTTTTCACCTGAATCCATTTTGCTTTAGCAAGGAACATTAAGCATCATGGCTCACCAGAACATCCAGCTGCTGGTTCAGTTCAATAACAGCCCAGTTTGATGTCATACAGCATCACCCTGACAGTTATGGCTGTTGGCATCCTTAATTATTGCATGACTCAGTTTTCTCATTTCAGTAGGAAGTGTTACTATGAAATGATGTTTTTCAATAAATTCTCTCTTCCCCTTGCAATGTTTGTGTCCCTCAGGTTTGGATTCTGAATGCCGACACAACACTTGCCCAGTAAATCCTCAGATCAGTAGCATGCTGTCTGCTCCCGAAGAACCTCACAACTGCCATATCCCAGATGGAAATAAGAGACAGCTGGAATATTTTAATACCCAGGAACGCCATGGGTGCTGTGCATTGTCTTCAAGCAGCAGTTCCCAGACAGTAGCTCCAGAGAAAGTGACCCTGGTGGTGGATGGCACCCGCTTTGCAGTGAATCCCCAGATTTTCACTGCTCACCCTGACACCATGCTGGGAAGGTGGGTCACTGCCGTTACTTTCAAGGTACCTCAAGACAGCCTAAATTTTTTTTTAACGGAATAAAACGTGTAGTGTTTGTTTTGTGATCTCATCTGTTCACATGGTGACCTCAGTAAGAATTTGGCTGTGAGTGAGACCCAGAAGACCTGAGCAGATGGAGAGCTGGTAGTTCTCTAGATAAGTCTCCCTTTGGTCCACTTCCATCAAAAAATGCACACTTTTAGCCAAACGTGGCCTCCTTTTGCCTTCTCCCCAAGTGTTCGCCTGATCTGTCAGCAGTACATCTGTCCCTGGCTGATAACCTTCCTCCTGAATGGGGAATATGATAATGCTCCATCCCTTCCTGCTGCCACCTCTCGATACTCTCCCGAAAGAGAAGTTACTCAGCTCCTGCTGAGAGGTTGGAGCCTGTTGCTGCACCAAGAAATCCTTGTGTGCTGTACTGCCAACACTTTATCCCCTCTGTGACCAAAGGGTTCTGTTGGGTCACTGACCCTTGCATGGGTTATTGTGTAAAACAAGGCATCAAAAGCCACGTGGAGTTCTTTGGTGTAGGTCAGTGCAAGGGCTTTATTGTCAGGGGATTTTCTGCCCCGGGACTGAATGATCTGTTCCTTTGGCTTGTTCCTTAGAGTGCAGTAGCCATAGCAACAGAGACCAGGCCTCCTCTTGTGCTTATTTACGATGGAAGAGATTGGCGTGGACTTTTAAGTTACTGTGTCTCTTGTGTCACTGCTGGGCTTCATCACAGAATCATGGAACGGCCTTGGTTGGAAGGGACCTTAAAGCTCAGTTCATTCCACCCCCTGCCATGAGCAGGGACACCTTCCACTGTCCCAGGCTGCTCCAAGCCCTGTCCAGCCTGGCCTTGGACACTTCCAGGGCTGGGGCAGCCACAGCTTCTCTGGGCACCCTGTGCCAGGGCCTCCCCACCCTCACAGGGAAGAATTTTTTTAACTCCAGAGCACCTCTTTGTCTCTGGAATAAATGCATTTCGATGTTCTTGTGCACTTACATAGTTCTTTACCTCTCCAGAATGTTTGGACCAGGCAGGGAATACAATTTCACCAGGCCAAACGAGAAGGGCGAGTACGAGATCGCAGAAGGGATCAGCTCAGCCGTGTTCCGCACCGTGCTGGTAAGGGCGGCTCTGCAGATGGGGAGAAAAGAAAGAAACAATCTGTTTGTCACATGTGCTCAGCTGAGCCATCTCCAAGGCAGCTGCACTCCCTGGGACATTCTGATTTTACAGTTTGCATTGTGATTTTTAAAGAAAAAATATAGCAGACCTTGGTGTAATTCCACATTTCAGATATTTGCTCATGTTGCCTTTTACCTTTTCTGTGTCCTGCTGTTGTAATTCCTGAGCTGTGTCCTGACCTTATGGTTGCATATAAATGCATACTGCATATGAGATGTTATGAAACCCTGTGCCTTGGAAAAGTTTTAACTGGAGCTCATCATTTATCAGACCCTAGAGGATCTGCAAAGAGACACAGATTCTCAGACAAGCAGGGCTGGTTTACTGTTCACAGAGCTATAAATAGCTTCAGTATCTCTCCAATATTAGTAAACAAAACAAAGAACTAATTAGGAATTATCATAGTCCAAGATTTCTTGATTTTTCTCTCCAAAAACTGTCCTTTTATTCACAGGATTATTACAAAACCGGAATCATTAACTGCCCTGATGGGATTTCCATCCCAGACCTTCGAGACACGTGTGATTACCTCTGCATAAACTTTGATTTCAACACAATCAAATGTCAAGATTTAAGTAAGTATGGCGAGAACTCAGCTCTTAGGAGATCATCTGCAGGGCGTTGAGCACTCTGATCCTGATTCAGTGCAGTTCTGATTCTTGTGCTTTAGTTTTAAGCATGAATACGTGGATTTCCCTGAGGCTCAAGCTGCATTTGAACAGATTCCTTTTGGCTGCTTCAATCTAAAGTGAAGTGACCGAATCCTTCAGAACACAGGCACCTTGCTCCAAGAGCAAATTATAAACATTTTAGTCTCTTTTGTAACAGAGGGTGAGCAGAGCTTGCTGTTACTGCCAACAAAATGAAGGCTAAGAGCAGGATTATAACCCCTATCCAAAATGTACCAGAGAATCATGAATAATTTAAGATAAAGGCTGATGGGCAGAGCAGGAACCAAGGATACCAAATCTGGAAAGTAGTAGAATTCCTGGTCATGAAGGGATTTGATTGGGAGCAGCTTTTTGGTGGGCAAAAAGAAGTACTTTTAACACTGGCAGGTCTGTGAAAGGCACTTTACCAACATGGGGGGGTGTGGTATCATAACACAGGCTGTGGGTGGAATTTCCTGCCCTGTTCTCTGGTGAGTGATCACAGAGAAGGCAGCAAAATGTTCTTTCAAGGGCAGAGGTTGTTGCTGGAAATTCAAGTTAAGTATCATAATGAATTAATTATTCAGTCTGTTACTGTTTCACTGTATTGATTGGAGCTTGGTGGGTTTTAATGGGAGTGGAATGGTTCTGCAGTGCAATTTGCATCCCATTTGAAATGCAGTCTGCACTTCTGATTTTGCCAGTTCTGGATCTGGAGGCTGTCGATGTGTCTGAACATATGTTGCGCATTTTGTCTGAAGAAGGATTCTGGCAGTGCTCTTGGATGGATCTGGGAAGTGCAGAGCTGAGACATATTTTCATACTGTAGCAAAGCTCCTGTGCTTTGTGTCTCCTCAGGTGCTCTGTTACACGAGCTCTCCAATGATGGGGCTCACAAGCAGTTCGACAGCTACCTGGAGGAGCTGATCCTGCCCATCATGGTGGACAGCGCGAGGAAGGGGGAGCGGGAGTGTCACATCGTCGTGCTGACGGATGAAGACACCGTGGACTGGGATGAGGATCATCCACCTCCCATGGGGGAGGAGTATTCACAAAGTAAGGGCTTTGCACTGTGTTCCACACACACCCAGCCATAAGGAAAGGACACGTTCCCAAACTGGCTTCCTCCAGGAGGAGACTCTGGCACGTGGAGCCCTGATTTGTGTGCTCTGTATGAGCTGGTGCTGCTGCAGGCGGGATACCTGGCTAGTTAGAACTGATCCCAGCACTCACTGCACTTTTCTTCTATTTCTCCCTCCCCCTCAGCCTTCTCCTGGCTCCTTCGTGAGGGAATACTCTTCGCTTTACACTCCCATCACCACCCAGTCTGTCGAGACTTTGATGTGCATCTCTGCCCTCCCACAGGAAGGAAGTACAGTTAATCCCGGGGAGGAAAGCAGACACCTGAAGTAATTTTGGAAACCACACCTGGCTTTTGGCACAGCAGGGCATGTCAGAAGCAGGGAGAAGGTTCCTCTTTGTAGATTCTAATCATCCTTTTTGTTTCTCAAGTCCTTTACAGTTCCAAGCTGTACAGATTCTTCAAGTACATCGAGAACCGGGACGTGGCAAAAGCTGTGTTAAAGGAACGGGGCCTGAAGAACATTCGCATTGGCATCGAAGGTAAAGTGCTGCTTCAGCAGGGGAAATGCAGAACCAGGTGACTCCACAGTCAGTAAAGCCTGGTTTCCTCTGGACTCCAGGCATTTCCTTGTTTACTCTGTGTTTTACATTTATCTTTATGAAACCAGTTGAAACTCAACATGTTCTTCCTTTACCTCAACCATGTTCCACTGAAATTGGCCGGTAGGCTTAAAAGTTAAAGGAAAGTAAAAGGTACATAACATGTAGGAGGAGGACTTGTCTCCTTAGGAATGAGTAAACAGGAAACAGGAGTCAAATGTTTCCACCTGCTGATCCAAGCATTCCCTTAGGGAGCTTAGAGAATGCTGGGCTCTGTCCTGGGAGGCTGTCTTATTTTTATAGTAGCTATATTTGCTCACAAAACGGCTGGTGCTGTGCAGCACCTGTAGACTGACTACACACAGTGCTGCACCCTCTTATCAGGGAATCATGGAGTTATTTTGGTTGGAAAAACCCTCTGAGATCATTGAGTCCAACCATTTGCCCAGCACTGCTAAGCCCACCACATCTCCAAGTGCCACATCCACACGTCTTTTAAATCCCTCCAGGGGTGGTGACTCCACCACTGCCCTGGGCAGCTGTGCCAGGGCTGGACAACCCTGATGAAGAAATTTTCCCTAATATCCAATCTAAACCCCCCCAGCACAGTTTGAGGCTGTTTCCTCTTGTCCCATCCCTTATTCCCTGGGAGCAGAGCCTGACCCCTCCCCCAGCTGCCCCCTCCTGTCAGGGAATTGTGCAGAGCCACAAGGTCCCCCCTGAGCCTCCTTTTCTCCAGGCTGAGCCCCTTTCCCAGCTCCCTCAGCCGCTCCTGGTGCTCCAGCCCCTTCCCCAGCTCCATTCCCTTTCCTGGACGTGCTCCAGCCCCTCAATGTCTCTTGCCAAGAGGGGCCCAAAATTGAACAGAGTACTCAAAGGTGCCTCAGCAGTGCCCAGCACAGGGGGACAATCACTGCCCTGGGCCTGCTGGACACACCATGGCTGGTACAGCCCAGGTGCCCTTGGCCTTGTTGCTCACCTGGGCATACCTGGGCTCGTGTTCAGCCTTGACTCCTCTCATTTTCTCCCCACATAACCTCACGACATCCTCATAGTCTCCTGATTTCTCTGCCCCTTTTTCCTTCTCATCCTCACTGTGTCTCTTGGCACATGGAGATGACCTGCTCCTGGAGCTTTACGTTCTCCTTCTTGAAGGATGTCCAGCCTTCCAGGACTCCTTTGCAGGGGGAGAGAGAACAGTCTTTTGCAAGCCAATAATGCTAAATGTGGAATCAGAGCATTTGTCTGCTGAGCTGTGTGTGTGTGTGTCCCACCCTGACCCCACAGTCACTTCTCCCTGGATGTTCTGGAATCCTGTTGTCCCTCGGTGAGTCAGAGAGGTGCAGTGGAGCTGACTGGCTGGCTGTGTTTCCAGGGTATCCCACCTGCAAAGAGAAGGTGAAGAGGAGGCCCGGCGGCCGCTCCGAGGTGATCTACAACTACGTGCAGCGGCCGTTCATCCAGATGTCCTGGGAAAAGGAGGAGGGCAAGAGCCGCCACGTGGATTTCCAGTGTGTTCGGAGCAAATCCCTGACAAACCTGGTCACGGTGGGGGATGATGTTTCAGAGGACCACGAGGTTATAATGCATCACCCCCCGCAAGTGGATGAACTGGACAGGCTGAACGCCCCCTTCTCCCAAATGGTTGTTAATGATCTACCGGATTAGTGTGGCTCAGGGTGGAGAATCCTGCTGGATGTGGGAACCTCTCGCCGTAGTTTCATCCCAGGTGATGGGACACAGACTCCTGCAAGGTGCTTTATCCTCGTTCATGCTCTTACTACGTTGTCATATTTCAAGCATGTTAATAAAGAGCCACACTCCATAGTCTTAATTGTGCAAACAAAAGCAACGTCTCCTCAGACAAAAAGAAATGATCTGTTGTTTCTACTACAAAGGCTTCTGGATTGTAGGTGCTGAATATTTTATCTAAACTTCTGAAAGAAGAGCTCAAGTGTGTAGAAACATCTTGTTTGACATGAGAGAGGAAATCCTGGGCCTGTCAAGACAAAGCTTTCCTTTACCATTAGGCACAGCTTTGTTTTTGTGAGGATCAGTTACAGAGGAGTGAACATCAAAGCAGGACAGATGATATTCTTTATCAACCAGCAGAAATGTAGCACAGTGTGACAGCAAAACCCTGAGCATGGAGGAATCTGTTTGCACTGCCACCTGGCTTTGGATCCAGCGTGGTGTACTGCTGCCCTAGGGAAGCAGGAACCAGTTCCATAGGAAGCATATGCCTGTTCACAGGAATCCCCGATCTCTACTGCTCCGTGAGATGGAATCACTGTTTTTAGGGATGTTTTCTGTTCAGTTCAGTAAAATGAGTAGATCATGCTGAAGGAAAACCCAAAAGAGACTGTAGCTGATATTTTACCAACAAAGTAAATCTCTTAATAGCCAAATAGGTCTAAGAAGCTTTCTAGAAGTGACTGTGCATGCTGAAGACTTTGAGTTGTCTTCTCCATCCCCCTGCTAAGACAAATAAAGCCAGTGGAGGAGCTCCCAGTTTACTACTGGAGTAAAATCCTTGGTCTCATCAGCCTTAGTCAGAATTGCTGTAGACTCTCCAAGGAGCTGCTGCTGCAGCTTTAAACAGCCAGCTACTTTCTTCCCAGTTTGGAACTGACTGGACCATTTTGCTGTCAGGCAGGTAAGAAATACCAATAGTAAAGCAGCCCTCAGTAGACAAAAATGCTCATAACTGGGAACAACTCTCCTTTGCTGCTCTGAGTGTATTGTCCTGACCTATGTGAGGCTCTGGGAATTTGGGTTCATGGCCGACAAAGCTGTGACTGTAAGAACAGGCACACTCCAGGCTGGTTTAGCTCGGTAGATTGGAGCCTCCCTAGTGCTGCTCCTGCAGCACTGAGTTCCCTGTAGGAGTTAGGTGTAGGAATTCCCTGTGGGAGTTCCCTGTAGGAACTGGCTTAACCCCTGATGAGCACACAGTGAGTTCAGCGCTGCCCCAGCTGAGCTGAGGACACCCAGAACGGGGCTGCCTCACAAAGCCATCCCTTCTGATGGCTGTGTAAAGGCTCTGTGTACCCAAATCAGAGTTTTTAAACATGGTGCTGATGCAAAGAAAAGCTGAAATCATTCAAGAAGAAAGAGAGGGACAGAGCTCCTCACAAAGCTGCTCAGGTCAGTGGTGCTCTGGCAGTGGTGTTGAAACCTGGATCACTTGGGTTTTGAGTTACCTGATCAGACCTGGCAAAATTGAGGTGTGGGTATCAGTCTGGCCCTAGAAAGTTTAATCCTTTTTTGGCAGGGCTGCAACATCAAGCAAATTTGTATTGTTCTCCTAACTGCCAAGTGCATGGTGGATTGAGCAGTGAAGTTTGCTGCTGGTTACTGCTAAGGTGTTGGTGGTTTTCAGTGCAAGTAACGTAACAAGATCAAGCAGAAATTTTTAGTTGCAAGTAACAAATCTCTGCCAAGGCACACTTCAGTTTCTATTAGTATGGATACAGGTTCCATTTTCTCAGTGTTTCTGTTCTTAGTTTCTTTCCCAAGTGCAGCAAATAGATTTCTTCTAAAAAGAAGTGCCTATGGGAAGATTTCAGGACCTCCTAAGAGTCCCAGGGGTTCAGATGCCCAAATTCCACTTGACTACTTTTGAAAAATCCTCCCTGTGTGTCATAGGGTCAGTAGAGAGAAGTGTCCTTTGGTGCCTGCACAGAGCTGGGGTGAGGTGCAGGCACTCCATTGTTGCTCCAGATGAATTGCTGTTTATGTGGTAGAGACAGGAAGGCACATGGACCATAAACCTCCACCAGGGGCCAGACCAACCCCATTCCTTGCCTTGGTGATGAGCTGTTCCCTCAGGACAAATGGAAGCACTGGTGAGCCCAGCAGTGGTGGAATTTGTCTCTAGGCCCTGAGTGCCCAGCAGTGATGGCCCCCAGGCCCTGTGATTATGGTTTTCAGTGTGTATTTATTTTCCCAGCAGTCAGGTTTAATTAAATGAGTGTTGGTATTGCCCAGCTGAGCTGGAATTGGAGGTTCCACACATTCTGCTCTAAGGACTGAAGTGTGGGTGTTGTTCAGAGCTCCTCCTCAGGACTGTGTCAAGGCATCAGGTGCTGAGCATTGCACCTCGACGGCACCTTTTGGGATCTGACAGCTAAAGCCATGTCCAGCCAAAGCAAATCCCACCCAGTGCACCCCTGAGCCCAGGCTCAGCTCGGCCTCTGGAAGGATTCAGTTTGTTAAACTGCACCAGGCCCTCTTGGGAGTTACACACTGTCAATGCCTGTAGGAGCTTGTGGTTCCCTGTGCAATCAAGTGGACCTTCAGCATGGGATGGAGATACCCAGTTCCCATGATTTCCATGCAGTTTTTATCACTCACCCACTGTAGTTTATTGGCTTTCCCAAGTAATTACTTGTTTTGGATTTTAAATTTTGGTAGTAGAGTGAGTTCCATTGGAACACTGAATCAATTTTTAAAAGTGTTTGCTTTTCCTCCTCTCATGGTCACCTACTTCAAGTACAAGGTCAACTTTTGTCTTACTCTAGATGTACTGAAGTGCTCCCTGTGCTGTGTATGAACCCCAGATGTATGGTCTCTTTTCTGTATTAAAGTATAAATTATATGTGACTTGTTTGGCTCCTTTAAGAATTGTTTTAAATGTGGAGTAGAAGAAGGCAGGGGATAGAGAGCTACAAGGTTTCATTTCCTTGCTTCATAAACGAAGTGTGGGTTGTGATTCCAAAGTCTTAGGAGAAGTTTGGCATCAGACAGAGCCTGGTTGGGCAGAGAAGTGTTCCTACCATTTGTGCTGAGAGGACCTCAAACTTCACTTCATCCCTACACCTCATTGCAGCGATGTTCTAAAGGCAGCACAAACACTCCTTGACCCCCAAACTGTGCAGCATCTCTAACAAGCCCCAGTCTTTTTGGTCAGTGCTGTGAAAAGTGCTCTCCACTTCTACCTACTTATCTTCAGAAGAAAACAGCTTTGGAGCAGGTCTGGCTTTGATTTCCCTCTTCAGCCTTGGATGTACTTCCAGGCTTCTCTTGATGAAGGCCAGGGAAGGGCACTAAGAGTTTGAAAAAGGTGGGATGTGTGTGAAGACCTCACAGCATCTTCCACTATCTGGGGGGGCTACAAGAAAAGTGGAGAAGGATTTTTCATCAGGACCTGGACAAGGGGGACTGGCTTCCCACTGCCAGAAGGCAGGGTTAGATGGGATATTGGGAAGGAATCCTTCCCTGTGAGGGTGGGGAGGCCCTGGCACAGGGTGCCCAGAGCAGCTGTGGCTGCCCCTGGATCCCTGGAAGTGCCCAAGGCCAGGTTGGACGGGGCTTGGAGCAGCCTGGGACAGTGGAAGGTGTCCCTGCCCATGGCAGGGGGTGGAACTGGATGAGCTTTAAAGTCCATTCCAACCCAAACCATTCCAGGATTCTCCGATTCCTGTTTGGAAAGCACAACATACCAACAACAGTATATTTACTAAGAGGATTTTATTTACACAACACAATGAGATCGCTCCATAAAAAGTTGACTACACCTGCCAAATTTTACAGTGCAAATTTGTAACAGCTTTTAAATATTTACAGAACACTTTTTCAACTTAGAGGTTAAGGCAGAGTCAGGGCACAGTGATAAGAAACACTTAGTGCAGCTTTGTGCTAGGCATGATACAGAGATGAACTGGCAGCATAAGCTGTTCAGATCCATTGGAAATTCAGACTGGAATTACTTCTAGAAATCCAGCAACTGCAGTTTAAAAAAAAAAGGGGGGGGGGGGGGTAAAAGATACTAACAACCTCAAAACACAAGAAAAATGTAAAAATGTTTGGCTACCATGAGAGATGTAACAGGCATACAAAATCCTTACTGTTAGCAGTGAAGTATGGATCCTGGGAAGGAGACACTGTAGGAGACACCTTTTTCCCTAATGTTGGTGAAAAACTGGAACAGGAAGCAGGCTTACAATGCACCTGGGATACAGAACCTCCCACTGCAAGGTGTGTCCAACAGGACTGGATTCAAAGACGTCCAACTTCTGCTGGAAGACAACAGGAATGAGGTACCCAACTGCTCCTCATGCCTTTGAAAACTTCACCTTGGACTCCAATGACACACCTGAGGGGTCCCACTTCAAACACAGCACTAAAAATGCACAATACACAGTACTAGAGAGTTGGTTTTTCACAGCAACTTATCATAACTTAAAATTGTTTTGCTTCTTCATCTTTGGTATTTTTAAATAAAAATGCTGGTCCCTTTCAGTAAAGGGCTAAGAATGCAGCTATTATCTCAAAATCATTTGTTCCTAATCCACAGCAGCTTTAAAGGATTCTGATTTTTGTTTTTATTTTAAGGCAGTAACTAAGCTGTTAGGAATTGAAAAAAAATGGTCTTCTATTAATTCCAGTGGTTTATAAGGCAACATTTTCAAATGGCTAGAAGAAACTGCAGGATAAGGATGGAACAGTTTGAGAAGTTGGTATCAGTCCTTCATGCAAAGTCAAAAGGGAGCAGAAGGTGATCTAGGGACGAGTTGATAAAAGCCTGATCCTATAAGTCATTCCTTCCATTAGCCCTTATTCATCCGAGTGAGCCCTTCTGACTACAGAGATCCTGGGACTTCTAATTAAGGCTAGTTTTGCATTTCAGCTTGGTAGGATCCAACTGCTGTCTAAACTGCTTATGGCAAGTCATAAACTCGTAGAACATGTACAAAAAGCACAGGGGTGGTGAGGGGAGGACCCTGATGAGTTCTGTACAGTACTGGCAGTCCCCCGTCAGTCCTTCGGGATGGCACTCGAGTCAAGAGACATCTGGGTAAACATTCCCTAAAAGCACCTATATATAAAAAAAGTTCCACTACAAATCCATTTTGTTTCATTTTCTAATCAAAGTCAGGACTAAACAGACCTGGAAGCCTTTTTTTTCCTGTGACACATAGCTGGAGATTTGTCTTGTCTGTACTCCAGAGTTAAGTGTTCAGCACCAAGAGAAGTGTGCAGGAATCCAAGACAATTTGAATTGAGACATGCTTTTAGAAACCTCATTGAATTGTATTTTTAATATCTGATTGTAAATTCCAGACTGGAACCAGGCAGGCCCAAGGGTTAATGCCACCTGCCCCTGGAAGTGCAGAGTTAACTACAAATGGGCACAAAGTGGAGCTCGTGCTTAGAAAAAGGAATTAGGAAAAGCTCAGCTGAGGCAGAATCCTCCCTCCCAAAATGCTGTTATGTTCTGAGAGAGGCTTAGGCAAGGAAAGGCACTCTGGGGCTCTCCTGGAGAGACCCTGATCAGAACTGAATGTACTTTTATAAATTAGAGGAGGCAACAATCAACAAGTGGACACGGTGGGTTCCACTGCCCCAAAAGTGACCCCATGAGGCACCATCCATGGAAGACTCTGGGTACAGACGGTACAGCCAGGACAGCAAGACAGCTGTGGGAGGGAACACCAGACAGGCCTCCATCAGCAACCTTCTGATCCTGTTCTGCTCAAAACCAACAGCAAAAAGGCCACAGAAGATGGGGTTTTGCCTTTAGAGCACTGAAGATGCAGCAGAACTCAGAGGTGGCTAAGAAACAGCAGCAGCCAGCCTGGGGAGCCTCGGGGCTGGCCCAGCTGTGCACAATTTGCCCACCAAGGATCAGGTTCCTGGAATTTCCCTGCCTCTGCTCTAATTCCAGACCCGCTTGTGTGACCAGCTGTAGTTTACCTGCGTTGTTTATGGATCCATCCTGATATACAGTAACCAAAAACTCAGCGCTCGGTGGAGGAAATGGCCCATTTCTCCTCTGTTTAGGAAAGAAAAAGTGTTGCAAAACTTTTTAATTTAGAAAAAATATTAAATGGCTTGAGGTTCACTTAGTACCAAAAGTAAAGTGCACCAGAACTGGAGGCCACAGCGACAGAGCTGAGAAATGCTATTGAAGAGGCTTCCAAGGAGCATTATAAAAACAGCACTACAAAGTAAGGTTAAGGCAATCCGAGTTGTGTCCTTCTGCTAGACAGTTTCCTGGAGAGTTGTCTGTCTCAAGCTTCAATTATTGCTTTGTTTCCTCTGTCCTGGAGTCCTCAGCTACTGGGCAAACAGTGCTGGCAGAATTGGCAGAGTGAGTTTGTCACTTAATGCGGGACTGGACGCAGTCCTGTAGAATCCCATGCTTTGCAATGCCAAAGGGAAAGTTTGCTCTCATCTCCCGATGGACTGGACAGTCTGGCAAAGAATATTAAAAAACTCTTGCTCCTGAAGCAGCAAAAGGTGCTGGCAGCAGAGATGATGCAAACGTGGAATTTTTTAATGGCGCAGGAAAAAAAATCCTTAATAACAACCAGGTGTGTAACAAAACAGGGTCCTGAAGTCTTCTGTAAGAGTTGATAGCCCTCAAAAGTTTTCTTTAAAAAAAAGAACAAGTTCTTTTATGGGTATAAACCCAAAGTACAGCAACAGAATTCCACGGCTCAGAAGTCCCAGGTAAAGCTGTGTTACTTCCCTCCTTTCATATAGGATGGAATTGCTCCTCGGGCTGTCAGGCCCTCAAAACGCTTGTAGGTGTAATTGATAAAAACCCAGTCTTTGTTCTTGTAGTCAGTCTCTGGGTGGTTGCTTGTTGCCACTGGGAAGACATAGAAGAAATAGAATTATCCTTTGGAACTGCAGAGTTTGTTTTCATAGAAAACACTGCATGTGGAATACGGCAGAATACTTCTAAAGGAAAAAATATCTTAAAAGCAAGATGCAGCTTCGTGCTTCAACCCCAGGAAAGAACTGCTGGGACACAGGACATGGCACAAGTGTTTTAAGCTAAAAGAGGATAGATTCAGACCACACAGAAAGAAGAAATTTTTTACAATGTGGGCTGTGAAACACAGGCACACGTTGCCCAGAGAGGTGGTGGATGCCCCAGTGTTCCAGGCCAGGTTGGACAGACTTGGAGCAACCTGGGATAGTGGGAGATGTCTCAGCCCATGGCAGGGGGTGGAATGGGATGAGCTTTAAAGTCCCTTCCAACCCAAACCAGTCTGGGATTCTGTTTTTAACCTCATGAAGCGAAGGTGTGACTATGCTGTGATCCTTTAGAGATTCACACCAAAACATCCCCTTCAGTTCCACCCTTCCCTACCCCTACCCCAAGTGCCAGCAGGAATTGGCACCAAGGAGAACTTGCAGCATTGGGCTCCCAGGCCTTGCTGAGATTTGAACTTTCTGGAAGCTCTACTGCCTCTTGAGAGCTGCCCTTTCTCAGACAACTCCCACATCATTTACAAGCCTGCATCTCCTGGAACCCAAATTCCAGCTTGACCCCCTGCACCACAGGGCTTCCAAGCTATTTGGTCATGATAAAAAAAAAAAAAAAAATCAGCACCTAGTAAGATCTGACTAACAGGAAAGATTATTCTACAGGAGAAGAGGAAGGTTTACACAGAGAATCAAACAATCATTTACCTGTTGGTTTAAGGATATCAGATTCTGGAAATTCATCAAAGTTTGAGGTATCATCAATGCTTTTAATTTCTATTGAAATTGCAGCAGGTCTCTCTCTGCCAAGAAGAGCAGATGGAGCATTGAGATTTCAAAGGCAGACAAAGCAGGATTCAGCCACCTTCCATTTCTTAACAGAATCAAGACTGAAGGTACCTAAACCTCAGCAAGCTAAAGGTAGAGAACAAAATGCTCTCACCCACAGCTGGATATGATAAATTCCAGTCAGCTGCTCCCTGCTGCAGACCAGGGCTGGCCTGAGCAGTCCCTAGAGAAGAGCAGTTGCTTTTCTGCAAAGCATCTTACCTGATGTGCTCCCAATCAACCCCTTCAAAGAATGGGTTACTCTTTATTTCCTCCACACCAGATGCACCAATTCTGTGCTCCCATTCACAGCAAAATCTGGGATGGAAGGAAGAATGAAAATGAAGGGAGAATGAAAACGAAAGCATTCCATCCAGAAATGGAACAGCTTTCTGAACTGATACTGCTACAGTTTCTTAACATATAATGGAGCAGACTAAGAACTCCCACAGCAAAACCAACACACAAAGTTATGTTTAGGAATGTCGTGTCCAATGCCACAGTTAAGATGTGCTATTCCTTCACAACAGAATAACGTGACCTTTCTATTTCAGGACCAGAGTAGAGCAGGAGAACATACAAAGCCTAAAAAGCCAGACATTTACATTTCTGTCCTGAGAACAGATAATGAAGTACAAATGAGTCAGCGAGCACTGGGATACATTTGTATGCTCCAGTGCATACAGAGGCAAAATCACTGCTGTTGTAAGAAGTCAGCTCTGTCAAAAGGATTGAACTTGCTTCCATGAGAAGCTTGCAGGCAAAATAAGGGGCAGAAACATTTTGCCAGGGTAGTAGCACTTCCATGGGAGCTCCTTTTTAGCACAGTTTAGTCAGGGAACCACTAAATGGCCTGAGAGATGAAAGTATTTGACAAGGGAGTTCAGCATTTGATGCACATGTGTAACAGGTCATAGCATCATGGTTTTTCCATGTGAAACAAGCCATGAGAGGCACAGAATACAGAGACAAGACAAGAAAATTAGTGCTGTATTAACTGGCAAACCATGGGGCTGGCACCTTAAAATAAGGTCCTTTGCTTTATCAGAGATTGGAACTTCTGGAGGAAATGTCAGGGTCTCCTTCCAGTTCATCACCTTCTTATACGTCTCTTGAGGAGTCTCAGAACAGAATGGTGGATAACCTGAAAAGAAACAAAAATATAATCTTGGATCAAGCAAAAATAATTCGTGAAGTCAGAACACACCTGACAGACCAGGCAAGGAGTGGATGCTCTGAAAACCTGACCCCAAGCACAGAAATAGGCTGCCCAGAGAAGCACTGGCTGCCCCAGCCCTGCAATTGTCCAAGGCCAGGCTGGATGAGACGTGGAGCAACCTGGGATAGTGGGAGGTGTCCCTGCCCATGGCAGGGGGTGGCACTGGATGAGCTTTAAGGTCCCTTCCAACCCAAACCAGTCTGGGATTCTGGGATTCTATGAACACAGCTGCTGTCCTGCTCCACCACAACCCTGCCCTGCCCGTCCCTTACCAATCAACATCTCGTACATGATGACCCCTAGGGACCACCAGTCACACAGCTTGTTGTATCCAGTCTGCATGAAAACCTCAGGAGCAATGTAATCTGGAGTTCCCACCGTAGAAAAAGCCTGGAACAAACATCATCAGTTATGTGCCTGTAGGGAAAACTGCCTGACATGGAAATGGGAACTTACACAACAGTGGTTATTTTGAGAAAGACACCAGATTGTCTCTGAGCTCCTTTAGCAAAGGTGTTTAAAGCCTTTCTTCCAAGATACATAGAGACAAAATCAACATCTTCATGTGAAGGAGTCTTAAAATAGCATCAGGAAAGTGGGGAAGGGTATCACTGTCCACATACACCTTGGAACGGGTCAGCAGCCCTTTGTTAGATTGGAAGTGGCAAGAACTGATAGTTTTGGCTGGAAGACTTCACATATCCATGTAAGTAATTATGGCAGTGCTATCTCTAGCACATATGTCACCAGCTGTTCAGCAGATGGATGAAGGACAAACTAGAGTCATTCCTCTTCTTTTTAAAAAAATGCCTGAATCTTTTCCTTTCAGGATTGTCCAGAACTCTGAGATGCATTAAAAACTTCCACGTAAATCCATGTTCCATTTGGATGCAACACCTCAGCAGGAACATTTCCAAGCAGGTGGAACCTACTTACCAACTGCCGGCGATTCCTCTTCCACGTCTCTGCTTTCCTTTTGGAATTCATGTTCTGGAAAGCTGAAGGAGATTCAATAGCTGGGACTGAATCCTACTGGTCACCCAAGATATTTTTACCCCCAAACCATTTCACTAAAGATCTCATTTAAGATGTGTGTCAATATCCCAAACCTAAACCTCCCAACTTCCAAACCTATGAAATATGGGCAACATCTAATCAAGCCTTTCATTAGCAAACCACGCTTTCAGGGTTTACATAACTCCATGATCCAAGTTATTCCCCTCAAGAATAATCCTGGATACTCAGAGACTGTGCTGGTTTATTAATTTCAGTAACACTGGAGACCCAGCCAGCAGCTCCCAACTCAATGAGTTCTCACTTCATTACACATGCAAAGGGCTACAGCAGAGTCTGTTTCAGAGACAAACTTCTGGAAATGAAAATGGGTTTAAAGTAACTGAAATTATTTTTATTTTACAGAAAATGAAAATCCACCTCAAGATGTAAAATTCCTTATTAGACTCCCCACTGCAGCCACACCCTCACACTGAAATCAGTTGTGTCAGGCATCAAGAGCAACCACCCAGATACCCTTTGGAGCCAGAGAACTTACTGAAGTCACTGGGAAGACTGTGATTCAAGTTCCTGTAAAATTCTGTCCTGTGGGCTTTCTTCAGTCCAGTACAGAGACCAAAATCTGAGAGTTTCACGTGGCCCTAGAAATAAACAAAAAACCCAAAATCCAAAACCAATATAAGACATTATCATAGTAAATCACAGCATCAGTAAGGTTGGAAGAGAACCCAACATCACCATCAGCACCTCTAAATGATGTCCCCAAGTGCCACATCCAGATGCCTCTTGAACACTCCACAGACTGTGACTCCACGACCTCCCTGGGCAACTTATTCCAATGCCTGATCACCCCTGCATGAAATAATATCTAATCTGAACCTCCCCAGCACAGCTTGAGGCCAATTCCTCTCTTTCTCTCACTTGAGACATGACAGAAGAACCTGACCCCCTCCTGGCTGCACCTTCCTGTCAGGGAGAGCAAGAAGGTCCTCTCTGAGCCTCCTTTTCTCCAGGCTGAGCCCCACCTGGTCTCTCAGCTGCTCCTGGTGCTCCAGACCCTTCCCCAGCTCCATTCCCTTCTCTGGACACGCTCCAGCCCCTCAAATTCCTTTGCCTTCCTTGTTTAACCTAGCACTGGATGTGTACAGGGAATGAAGCCATCAGTGCTTCCATTGCTACTCCACAGAGAAAGCCCAGTGACCATTTACTGCAGGAAACCTCTGCTCTGCGAGTTCCCAACCACTTCAGGGTGAAAGGAAATGTCTCCAGAGGCAGCTGCAGTCCCTGGGTTGTGTATTGGTCCCAAGAGATAAAAAACACCCTCAGTTCAGTGACTGAATCTGTCCTGGTACGTAACGTGACCACACTGACTATGTGCAATTTTTAGAAGTATATCTATAATATATATAGTATACATCCTTTTCAAAGTTTTAAATGTATTCATGTCTAGATGTAAACATTCTGAACTGGCACACTGCTTGGAGAAGCTGTGGCTGCCCCAGCCCTGGAAGTGTTCCAGGCCAGGCTGGACGGGGCTTGGAGCAACCTGGGATAGTGGAAGGGGTCCCTGCCCATGGCAGGGGGTGGCACTGGATGAATTTTAAGGTCCCTTCCAACCCAAACCGTTCTGGGATTCCGCAGTAATTCCAACATGGTAGTGGGCAAGTCATTATTTACTGCTGGCAAACTCTTTCCAAGCAAGCTTGATTTTAGGTGAAATTGGAGCGAGCAATAGGAGGATACTGAAGCAATCAGGCTTTCTGCAAAGTGCCTGCAATAACCAGGTAGCCTGGCCAGCCCTCAGGAATACACCCTGATCCTGAGGGAGATTCTCCATCCTCAGCCTGGCTACTGGAACAGCCACATCCTTCACATTTGGTACGACCAGAGCTGGCACTGGGGAGTGTAACAGATGTGAGAGCAAAGGGAAACAGCTTTGCCTAAGAGGGAACTGAAACCACGTGCTTTAAACTGCATCTGAAATAGCCAAAAATAGTTTAAACAGCTGTCAGAAGAGCTCAAGGTCTGAGTGGAGCTGGGGTCTTTCCTGGCTTGGGGATTTTCCCCGGCAATTTGGCAGAGATGCCCTTAAAAGCTGGCAGGAACAGGGCTAAATAAAGCACCATCTTCTTCCACAACTGGAAGGCCTATTTGCTCCTCCCCAGCCAGTGGTCAGTCCATACCTTGCTATCCAGGAGGAGGTTGTCCGGTTTTATGTCCCGATGGATGAATCCCAGCTGATGGATGGAGTCGATGGCAAGCACGGTCTCAGCGATGTAGAACTGCGTCTCCTCTTCTGTCAGAGTGTCCTTCTTCATCAACAGTGTCATCATGTCACCTGGAAACCCCCCAGAGGTGAACACACGAGCTCCACTCTCACTGATTTTGAAGACATTTATAGAAAAAAGCTACTTGTGCTGCATTCAGCTAAAACCAACAGGTTAGAGGTTGCCAAACCTGGATATGCTGTGACTCTATAGACAGCCGGGGCACAGCAAAGGTAGGAACTAGAAGAATATTAAAGCCAAGTTTAACTACCTGCAGCTCAAAGACCCAAACAGGAAACCTCAAGCCTGCCCAAATACCTCAGTACCCCAAAAGCAGAAGTGTTGTTCGCTCCCAGATGTACAGTACAAACACCACTGCAGGGCACCCACGTGCACTCCAGTCCCAGACTGCATTTGTAACGAAGAAATTAACAATCCCCAAACAAAAGGAGAGCAGCCCTTGCATTCCAGAGAGTTACCTCCAGGCAGGAACTCCATGATCAAGTAGAGGTTTAGCTTGTCCTGGAAACTATAGAACATCTTCACAACCCACAAGCTGTCTGCCTCCACCAGGATGTCCCGCTCCGCACGGATGTGGCCAACCTGGACAGACACAGTGCACTGGATTAGTTTTATTAAATGCATTTATTTCACAGGCAATTCAACTGTTATTCTGAACAGCATCAAATGTTGAGAAGAAAACAGTCAAACTTCTGCACGAAGGCAGAAATACTATCAGAACTTCAACATATGATTGATTATGTACATATATTTTATACCTATTACATATACACCTAGTAAACCTATATATTTTATAAATCCTATATACAAAAATCTCAATTCTTTACAAATATACCTAATCATTAGATCTCTTTATGAAAACGTAAGAGCTTCATCCCAGTGCTGAACAAGTGACTGTCCCAGATCATTATATATCCAGAAATACTAGCAAAGGAAAGCCTTAAAAATGTTAAATGCTGCTACTTTATGTCTCTCAGTCTGAATTCCAGCAGTTGTGTCTCTGATATAAATATCTGATCCTGTGAGTCATAAATGCAGTAAAACAGTGGCCTTGAAGTCTGCATTGAATCATTTGCACAGGACTTCGTGTTGAAAGAGCCCACTAGAAAACAAGTCCCTGTGAATTCAGAGGTTTTTCTGACTGATTTCCTCTACAAGAACGGAAGTAAAAAACCCCAGAATTTTTAGCTACTAAACCTAAAGCACAGATGCCTATTCCTCCTCTGCACACACCACAATGACCTCCCAGAGTGATCCACGGTACAATTCCTGCTCAGAGTGTTCCTCACCTGCTCCTTCTCAAGCATATCAGCTTTGCGTAGGATTTTCATGGCATAAACGTGCCCCGTGTCCTTCTTCTGCACCAGTCGCACCTGGGGGCACAGAAAGATGGGATCAAATCCAGCATTCCCAGCACAACTCTTGACAAAGTTGGGTATCAAGGCCTTGGCTTCCATTTCATGAACTCGTATCAGATTATAAAATACAAGAAGCATTACACAGTGCACAGTGATGGCCAAAAGTCCTGTTAATTCTAAGAGCTGCAGTTATTTTAACTGAGAGGACACTGAGCAATTCACACCTAAAGCAGGTGGTCCAAAGCCCCTTCTCTGAAGGCCACCAGAAGAGACTTTGCAAGGGCCCTCCACCTCTCCCTAGGTCCAGCCTCAGAAGTTCACCTTTAAAACCCACTGCAAACCTGTATTTAGCTGCCCATCAGGTCCTTTTCAACATCATTCAGTTTCCTTTAAAGCACAGGATGTCTTAAACCAGCATTTATTAGGTAAAAAAACAGCTGCACATGACTGTTCAGCTACAATCAATCTGTGGTTGTTCCATTTACCTTTTGCTTGTATAAACTAAGCAAGTCTTTACCAAACACCAGAGCCAGTTAAAAACACATGTAGTCATTTTCTTCTGGACTCACCTCTCCAAATGCTCCTCTGCCTATTACTTTTAGAGACTCAAAGTCCTCCAGTCCAAGCCTGGTTCTCTTCAGGCGAAGGAACTCCGTTTCCTTTTGTGCATGTGCCGACCTCCTGATTCTTTTCTAGAGTTTAAGAGACCCCAGTGAGAATTCTGCAGGTGGGTTCCATAGGGACCATAGCAATTCCAAGGAAAGACCCCAGATCTCCATTTAGAAAAGAAAATTTCCTGTATTTAACCATTAAGATAGTTTTTCCATATTTATTACCTCTTCATCTTTTAGGCCTTCTTCTTCCATCATTTGTTCTAGTTTCTTTTGTCTAGAGCAGAGACAAATTAGAAAAATACAGGTTGAATCATTAATCTTGCTTTTTAAATCAAATTAGAAAAAAACCAGGTTGAATCATTAACATTGTTTCTTAACAAGGTGCACATATCCACCACCTCTGGCCTGTGCCACCAAGTTACGAATGTAAAGATGTACAGGAGAGACTCAGACAGGAAATTAATTTTGAACAATCTACCATCCAGTTTTATCATTCCAACCTTGTCCTCTCTGGTTTTAATAAACTAAACCTGCCTTGAGTTTCCCAAGTTATTCAAGTGTATATTTTTGCTGTACACAAATACAAATTGAGAAGATCTGGGTTCTGTTCTTGTCTCTCTCTGACAGCTGGGCAAGTCACTTCAGGCCAGAGCCATAATAAACATCTAAACACCAAAATTTCACTTATTCCAGGAAGAATTGGTATTCAAACACATTTAAAATTTCTCTGCATCTCAAACTATTCACATACAAGATGAGAAAAGTTACTTTAGATTTCCTAATCCCTGAGATACTCAAAATATTTGGGAAGAGGAAACTTGTCTGTACATGTTCTCCCCCTTAAGGAATCAGAAATATTTACAGCCTTAGAACAAAAGGATTATCTGGGAGAAAAGAAAGGAGGAAGCAAGACTTCAGAAGGGGAATGACTTCAAGGGACACTTGTAATGATTATCCTCTGGGAACTTTTTCCCAGTGCCAGTCGTATTAACAGCTGGCTGAACTGGGACTAGTGGTTTGGGACATTACAAATGTACTAAAAAATTCCTTCTCTTTCTGCAAGTCATTCTTCACAAGATCCTCTTCCTGTCTCCTAGGGCTTTCTGCAGCTGCTGCACCGTGATAATATTTGGGGTTATTGCTTCCAGAATCGGGCACATTGAAATTGCTCTGCCCTTGCTCAAGTACCAGTGAGCACTGCCCAGTCATCCCAATCCACACTCAAACCAGCAACTCCAGCAGCAAAAGTCTGTGCAATACACAGAATTAAATGGCTCAGCAGGACTGAGTGATGCCAAAGCCATGCTGAAATTCCCCCAAATATCCCTAATAGGCTCAATCTGCACTTCAGGGTACAGTGTCAACACCATTTAAACTCCAAATTACACACCCACAGACATCTGTTGTTACAAAAAACTTGTAACTCATAAAGTCCAGTCTGTTTGTTCAGACAAGGCCTTGATCCTAAACAGAAAAAAACGTTGAGATTTGGGGAGTACACAACAGTGCTTATAATAAGTAAATAAATTTTAAAGGCAAGAGCTGTGTGAAGAGAAAGAAAGGAATTACATCAGTGATATTTTCTGCCTGAATTGGATCTCAATCTCTCTTTGCTCATTTGAAGCTTTGAAGAAAATATCTTTGCAAGTTAATATTTATTTCTAAATTACTTTCTCATTTCTGCAGCTCTTGTAGCGAGCAGGCAGCGAGGAGCTCCTTGGGGAGCTCGTTACAGCTTTGGCAGCAAAGCCAAACCAACACTGAACCGTTTTCCACATTCTGGTTACAGACTCCATGGCAAGCTGGGAGAACAGCACAAGTCCCAGTGCTACAACTTGAGGGTATTCAGCAAATTAGTGGGTTCCAGGCAAAGGAAAGTCACACAGCTCAGTCCAGTCCATTGTTGTATTGGACTGGGGAACTTAAAGAGGTGCCCCAGGTTCAGGTCGGTGACAGGCAGCACTGAGTGAATCCTCACAACACCCCCTCCCTTCCACTGTCTTCCTGTAGGTCCTGCACATGGATTGGGGCAATCCCAGCACAAACACAGAGAATGGATTGGGAGCAGCCCTGGGAGAAGGACTTGGGGGTGCTGATGAGGCAGAGCTGGACAGGCCCTGGGCTGAGCCCCCAGCGTGGGCAGCAGGGCTGGGGGGATTCTGCCCCTGTGCCCCACTCAGGTGAGACCCCACCTGCAGAGCTGCCCCAGCCCTGGGGCCCAGCACAGGAAGGACCTGGAGCTGCTGGAGTGAGTCCAGAGGAGGCCACAGAGATGCTCCCAGGGCTGGAGCCCCCTCTGCTCTGGAGCCAGGCTGGGAGAGCTGGGGGTGTTCAGCCTGGAGAAGAGAAGGCTCCAGGGAGACCTCAGAGCCCCTTCCAGTGCCTAAAGGGGCTCCAGGAGAGCTGGAGAAGGACTTGGGACAAGGGATGGAGGGGCAGGACAAGGGGGAAGGGCTTCCCACTGCCAGAGGGCAGCATTAGATAGGAGACTGGGAAGGAATTCTTCCCTGTGAGGGTGAGGAGGCCCAGAGGCCCTGGCACAGGGTGCCCAGAGAAGCTGTGGCTGCCCTTGGATCTCTGGAAATGATCCAGGCCAGGCTGGACAGGGCTTGGAGCAACCTGGGATAGTGGGAGGTGTCCCTGCCCATGGCAGGGGGGGCACTGGATGAGCTTTAAGGTCCCTTCCAACCCAAACCATTCTGGGATTTTATTATTTTTGCTTTGGCTCAAGAAAACTAAATTCATTCCATATAAATTTTGGCTCTTATCCAGTATGGAAGGGAAACAAGAAGGATTTTTACCTCATCTCTCGCTCCTCGTGCTGGGCAATGAGGTTGCTGTAGAAGTTTTCCAACGTCACCTTCGTCATCGTAACTCTCTCCTTGGTGTGGTTACTCATGGACGAGCACGGTGTGGGGCCTGTCATGGCCATGGCTGGCAGGAAAGGAGAAGGGAGGAACATCAAACATTATAAATGACAAATAATCTTCAAACAAGAGCCCAAACCCATTAAGTGATGCTGAATCACAGAATTCAGATTTTAACAACAAATATCATCAGTCTTAACTAAGCAGGGAAAAGTCTTACAAAATAAAAGGTGCAAGTCAAACTTCCTGTTTTGAACAATTTTGATCTGAAAATTAGAGGGAAGGAAACTTAAGAAACATGATGCCTCAAAAACCACAATTTCAGCCAGTACTGCAAATATTTATTGCTCCCAACATGTTCTATCTTTAATGAATGTTTAAAATTCAGGAATATCACACTGAAAAATCTAATCCATGAGTTATTCTTCCCCTAACCCCTGCAGAAATAATTCCACCAGCTGCCTACTGGCTCTTCTGCTGTGAAATTTATCTAAATCCTGAAAGTCATCCCAATAAGAGAGCAACAGCGGAAGGAGCAAAATGGGCATTTAGTTGCCCTTAAGCACTTTTACTAGATGTTTTCACACAGAAATTTGGCCAAATCCAGAAGATCGCTGCCTTTTTAAACTACAACTTGCTAGTTGTAGTTTAAAAAACAGCCAAAAACCCAAACCCTAGTGTAAGTATCTGACACATTTATTTCTAAGAAAGATATCTGCATTCAAATATCCTTTCTATTTCTGAGAATACCGTACGCAAATATTGGAGTGTGGCACCCCCAACCAGTAACAGTTTCAGCATATTTGACACCCCAGCTCCATGTCCTGATATGCATTAAAAAACTAAAGATTTCACATCTACAACTCTGCCTTACCCTGGTTCTCCTGGGCACCACGTAACTCGCAGTAAGGTAACAGAGTTTTGCAACTATTACTAGAAATTGCAGACAAAATAGGTGAGACACTTCCCATTTTTACAACTCTGGGCGTTGCTGACACACTCGAATGACTCTTTCTGTTCACTTTTTTGCAGATCTTTACGAGGCATCACCACTGGGCCCTGCAAACCACCTCCTTCCCAGACAGCAGCTACGTGTGCGCTGCCTTTACGGATTCCTCAAGGGACAGGAGCTGGTGAGGATCTCCAGCTGGGTGACTTTTGAGACGGAATTGTCTTTATGTGAGGTGGAATCATGGCTTTATGATAGCCGCTGAGAGTGACACACACGAGTTGGGGGGTCACGCTCTGCGAGTACCCCTGGATATGGAGTTACACCCCCAGAAATGGGGGGTTGCACCTTGCGGTTGTGAGTGGGAGATGTAAAAGCCATGGGCGGTTCTCACCTCCTAGAGATCAAACCAGGAAAATTATCTGACAGAAGGGGGTCCGGGCTAAAAAGGGAAGGGGAAAAAAAGATAAAGTATCGGTGCCAAACCACCTGTTGGTGCTCGGGGCCCCTTCCACGGGGCTGGGCGCTGAGATCCCACCGACCACCCCAGGGGCCGCGAGACGGAGCGGGGCTGGACGCCCCCACACCGGGGCTCGACCGGGGAGGGGACACCGGCGTGGCACTGGGGTGGCGGCCCCGCGGCCCGACCGGCGGAGGGGCCCGGCAGCATCCCCGGGAGCGGACAAAGGGGGCCCGAGCCACCAAC
>VZTE01004151.1:76754-88594 GCA_013397775.1 Eulacestoma nigropectus
CGGGTGCACCCCCGCACTTGGCATCAGATCAGCCCTTGCTCTCCCCTGGGTCCGGTCCGAGGCACCAGCGCTGCGAGCCCTGGGGTGCCGGCCTGCCTGCGGTGTTTCTGGGATGCTCCTGGGGTACTCCTCCCGGCCTGGGAAGCCCTGTCCCGCTGCCTTCCCAACTTCCCTCCTTCCCACAATGGTGCTGTGGCCTGCAGCCTCCCAGCGCACAGCCTGGGCTCACCGTCGAGGGGAGGTTGGTTTTTCCCATCCCCAAAGAGGTGATGCACATCACCCCATGCCCACAGGAGCAAGGCGTACCCAGGGACAGGGGCCACCAAGCCACCAACAGTCACCTCTGCCTCCCAGGGATCGAGGAAACAACCCCTCAGTCCCAGAGGAAACTGCATCTACAAGGACAGAGAGGCTGATCCACAGTGTGCTGGGCAGGACATGGCCATTTCCCAGAGGTTTGAGCTGTCACAGTCAGGTCCCCGGGGTTCCATCCTCTGACTTTGATGAGGAAGAGCTCCCACATCCCAGCTCAGCAAACTCATTGTACAGCTTGGGCTGTACAACGCCTTTTCATCTCTCCCCTCCTGCCTCTTTGGGAATATCTGAAAGCATCAGTTTCAATAATGGTTTGACTGGCCTTGGGAACCTAATAGGGAGCTGTGAGGAATGACATAACAAAAGAAATGTGATCCCATATTCATCCCACATGTGTGGAGACATTGGGAAAATATAATTTTGCTTCATTTTATTTACATTTCTACCAAAAAAAAAAAAAAAGCAGGTGCAATTAAGAGGGTGAAAAGGGTTGTTATTATTGACAACATCACTGAGAACCGCATTCAGCACAGTTGAAGTCTATCAGCAACAGAGGAATTTCGGGATTTAAAACAGTGTGTAGAGTCCCTACATGATGGAAATGCTGATATATTTGTAACACACATGACAGATTTCATTTCTGAAAGGCTGATTTTACAGTTAAACTGGACCTTGCTTTGCTTAGACAGAGATGGTCAGTTTGTTATCAAAGGTGAACAGCAAAATCCAGTGGTACCTCTCAGCAAACACAGGTGGCTTCATGAATCTGTTTTCCTGATGCTGTGGGAGCTCTTGGAGAGGATTTCACTCGAGGAAAGAAAAGGAAGTGTGGAACAAAAGGCTCAAATGGGGACCCTGAAAGCTCATTCTCATCTCTTCCACCAGCAGAACAAGGTGGATGTCCAGGGCTTTGGCTGAATGGGGATCACTGCCAACTTCTACCCGGCAAAACAAAGGAAAACCTGAGGGTCCAAGATGCTTAAAATAGTCTGCATGCTGAAGGAGCAGGAAAAACCCTTTGTAACTACAGTATAAGGAAAGTCATTACTTGAGCAGCATGAAATTACTGCAGGCAGGTGTGAATGGAAGAGAACCTGTTTTCAGAGGTGAAGTTCTTCAGGAGTCAAAACATTAGGCTGTGAATGAGCCTGTGAATATGCAGATTAATGACCCAAACTTCCTGCTACGTGTGAGCTCCAGGAGCTCCAACAGCCTGCAGCATCCCTAAGATATCCAAGACAGACGGGGGGCCCTGGTGAGGGAAGAGAGGGACCCATCTCACAGTCAGAGTGCTCAGATGGGAGAGGACCTGCCCTGTATGAGGGTCTCTGTGAACACCTGGAGGAGTGAATGCAGTGAGGGTTTTCATTTTGCTGTTCACCTTTGCGCTGGAGCTGTTCCCTCCAGCAGCACACGTGTAAAGCGAGGGACAGACGGCTGGGCTGACACCTGTGGGATTAGTCAAAGGGGGTCAAACAGGCGGTGTGGGTTCCAGTTACCCTTTGGGATCTTCCCATCCAGCTGCTTTAATGGGAGGAAGCCCTGAGCTTCCGTCAGTTCCAGCAGCTGCTTCATCAGGCTTGAAGCCTCGTCTCTGTCGATGCTGTTGAAATCTGAGGGATCTTCGCTCTTCTGCGCATCCCACCTGGCATTTGGGAGCGGGATATCCCTGCTGCTGGCCGTGTGCACGGCCCCCAGGGCGTGGTGGAGCCACATCAGGCGCTTCAGCCCTTGGAACGCCCTCCCTTTGTCGTGCATGAGCTGGTGCTCCGTCACTGCCCGCCTGCTGCAAGGGAAGGAACGAGGAGTCAGGGACGGGAGATGCTGATTTGCATCCATCCATCCCAGATGCTTCTCTGCACTGAAGAAGGAGCGCTGGAGGTGCCTCAGGCTCCAGCCGTCTGTCAGGAAGCCTAAAGATTCCTGCAGATGGGAAGTTGAAATGCTGTGCTATTCCCAAAGGTGTACCTTGAATCTCCTCTTTTTTAAAGGAGGTAAACTGGGGAGATTGACAAAATGACCGTAGCAGACTTAAGGAGCTCTTACAGGGATTTGGTCTTTCCCAAATTTAGATTCTTTTCAGAGGTTTCAATAGCAGCATAAAGTTCCCTTTCCATCACCTCAGTGTTACAGGACTCTTGGGTTTTCTTTCCTTCCAGAGTTGTAACTCGGGAATAATTTACCTGAAACCACTGATGTCCATGAAATAAAACTAAACCCCTATTTTCTTCAGATATACCAAAATTTTGGGGTCAACTGTTAACTGAGAAGGGCAGGCTAAATCTCAGATGAAAATATTTCAGATATTATTCAGATAATATTCAGATTCCAGGCTGCTTAGATAAGATCTAACTGCAGCTGTAGGCTCCTACTGCAGATTTGGATCTGATTGGGAACCTAAATATGGAATTTCAGCATGTGCCATCTCCATGGCTTATGTTGAACATCCTTACGTGATTTGCTACACTGTGTTTAAAAGTGATAACTGAAATGTGGTACATGTTACACATCTAAAAATGCAATTGGTCTAATTTTATACTGCAGAGAGGGTGAGGTAAAATGATGCTGTATCAAATACATTGAATTTTTCTTCTACCGTGCCTGGAGTAGCCAAGAGCAGTGCAGAACACAGCCCATGAAATCAAAAGTGAGCAGTTTTCTAATGATGTCAATGAAGTAAAAAGGTAATATTGCTTACTTTTCAATGTCTTGACACATTGCAAAACAGGCAAAAAAAAGAATTGCCAAAAATGTAACTGTCTGCAGAGATCTCTGGGGCAGGAACATTTTCTCTCTTCTTTAGATCAGCTCCACAGGACCAGAAGCTGATGGCGTGATCAGAAATCTTTTCCTCTGCCCTTTCTTTCACCTGACAAAATGAATTTCAGCCTTTAAGCAGGGTTGAGAGTGGAGCATTGTGCTGTGGTAAAACATCCCAGGACCTCCCACATCATCCCAGACCCATGGATTGGTAACATACAGCAGGAAAAGACGGATAGGATGCACGGGATATTTCTACATTTCCTTGCTTAGAGTCCTAAATCTCCTTTCCCACTGTTGCCTCTCGATATAACATTTTGATCTCTTGTGCATTTGCAAGCACAGGAAATAATTTCAGGACTTGGAAGAGACCCTCCTGATAAAAACTTCACAGCAGTTTGACAAAAAATCAGGATTGCTGAAAAACATGAAACCCAAAAGGTATTTAAGGCTGGAACAGGAGTGTCAAGTTAAAAGGTGTTCACAGCCCTGGGCTTTGGGCCTTCAATAACACAGCTTTTTCCATGAGCAAGACAAGTGCTGACACCCAAATATCCAGGATTGTATTAGACTGATCCTGGATTTCTTTTCTGTGAATAAGTGGATTTCTGGCTTAGGGAAGGGACAACTAGAAGATGTAATTGTGCAATTATTTTAATCTAAGTTATAATTTCATCCAGCTCTATATCTGGTCATGGCATTGGTACACCCATACCTACCCATCCCTTCAACCCCGCCTCGCCTTTATTGCCAGGTCTAGCCCTAAAATTTCTGCATTTTTGGTACTTATGACTGTACCCTGCTTTAGGATTGGCTCCAGCCTAGCTCTTTAATGATTTACCAGCAAATCCTGTATTAATTGTTACATCAAAACCTGGAGGGACAACAAAAGTTGCAGCATTTAAATTGTTATGCAAGAGTAGTAAAGACAAGTTCCTGTATAATTTTTTGAAGGAATATTTTTTTATGTGCAGAAGAAATTTGGGATAATAAAAAACTCAAACGACTTGTCTTTATACTGACTTGAATATTGTCAGTGGCTGGATAAAAGAGCAAATCATACATTAATAGAACATAAATACACATCAATTCTGTATTTGCTTGTGACAAGCTTGTTCTTAATAAGTCTGCCCCAGTAATTTGTGAGTAATTTTCTTGGGCAATATGTTGAAATCAAACTAGATGTGAAATAACAAGTGGATATTAGTTCTGATGAAAAACGTCTGTATTAAACGCAGATACATGCAGATACGTAAATACACATAGAGATGTGGGTGTGAAATGCTGAGTGGTATTTTGAGTTATGCTAATGCAGAACTGCTCAGACACAATAGAGAAATGACACTTTGCTACTGTGATCAACAGTAAACTATACATTAATTAACAGCATCTCCCAGTCACAAAAGGAACATTATCCACTTACTGATGGTGTTGTTTGGATCCCAGTGAAGTCCTGACCTGCAGAGTCTCCTGCCAGCCCCGTGGTGATGTTCCAGTGCGGTGACACTGAGTGCCCTTGACCACCTTTTATAGCAGCCCAGAGAGCTCAGGAACAATGGGAATGGGCTCCACAGCGCTCTGTGACTAAGACCTTGTGTCAGGGAAATGAGACAGCTCCAGCAATAATAAATCTTGGATTTTAAAATATTCAGCTGTGACTAAGGAAAAGATCACAGCTTTGCAGGCAGTTTCTTCTTCCTTTGCAGTCTCTCCTGTTTTGTGAGAGCTTTTGATTCTAACACAGCTTTCCCGTGCCCTAAGATGACGGACAAGGGATATCCAACTGTTTCAGGGTTGATCAGGAAAAGTGTCTCTGGTGTGGAAATAGATTTTCCTTCTTTCTTGTCCTTATGGCTCAGTTGTGGGACCCTGAGTTGGGTAAGAGGAATCTAAATTAACAATACTGGTGACCCCTGCAATTCACAGTCAGCAAAACCCAGTTACTCACAGAAAATCTCAGGAGCTGGTAAATATGGAATCCCAGAATGGTTAAGACTGGAAGAGACCTTAAAACTCATCCAGTGCCACCCCTTGCCATGGGCAGGGACACCTTCCACTATCCCAGGTTGCTGCAAGCCCTGTCCAACCTGGCCTTGGACATAAGGGATGGGGCAGCCACAGCTTCTCTGGGCAACCTAAATAAGATCCTACTGGATTTTAATGTTCAGTACAAATTTCATTTAAATCTGTTGTATGTATGGTAAAGAAATTTATTTGAAATCTTGGAAATGGGAGAAACTCACTAAACAATAGAAGTGCAAGTGGTAGTACAGGCAAAAAGCCAAATTCTGATATGTTTTGAAACCCTACAAGCTGACACCACATAAGGTTTGATATTCACTGTATGATCTCTAACCAGGTAATTTCAGTTGAATTTGGATACTCAGGATGTGGCTGGATCATTAGGCTGAAACTCCTTAAGAGGACCAGTTCCTACTTCTCAAAGTGAAAGACAGTGAATGTATTTTTCATCTCTGAGGAGCAATTCCCTGGGAAGATTGGAAAGATCATTTGCTGAGTGTTTTCAGAAGCGATGGATTCCTTTCCCACAGGCACAGGGCAGTGTTCCTGATAAACCCAGGCTCAGGTGGATGCAGACACGTTGTCCTGCAGAGACAGGCCCTTTGCAAGGCTTCACAGCCTCGTCTGTTCTCGCAGCTTCCATGGACACCAAATTGCTTTTCATTATGCTCCTCAAGGCAGCTTGTCTGAGCCTCGCTATTTCTGAGACATCCAGTAAACGTTCCTGATTTCATTGCCTGAGTCTTGATTGCTAAGGAGAGTGTCACCCATTAGAGTGCGTCACCAATTAAAGCTGACATTTGTTAAATATTGGTAAATCAGGGCCCAGCTTCAAATCTGAGTATCCAGGGCAGCACTTACGCTGTGGTTACACCAAATTATCTGCCCTGGATCCCTTGGTTACATCTTCGAGGATTAATAATTGTTGGCCAAAGTCCTGTGTAAAATATCTGGGACAATTCATCCATGAACTTTTTGAGTCTCCAGTGTACAATGGGTTTCCATTGGATGCAGTTATCAGCATCTCCACTGGAAAAAACATCAGTTGAGTGACCACAGGCAGAGATGGCAACGTGGGGTTGGCAGAGGAGCACTTGGAGCGTGTTCTGGTGGTCACAGCACACTGCCATGGCTACAGCCTTCTACTGGCCATTTCCTTCCACCCAAGGACTCAGGAAAAGTAAAAATAACCATGGTCGTGACTTTGTGACATCTCCCGGAGGTCGAACTGCGTCAGAGTTACCCTGTATCCATGAGAGATATAATATTTCTAAAGAAAACATAAAATGTGTCAATTGCACACTTAAACCCCAGCCACACACCCAGGAGGAAAAGTGCCGAGCTGTAGTGGGGTCAGTACTGATGTCACAGGGGGAAATTGTACCACCAGCACTCCCAGGTGATATTTTTAGCTGGGATAAATTAACGTCTGTGAGAGCCCTGAGCGGTGCAGAGTGGAGTAGGAGCCCGTTCTGCCGGGGAAGTAACGAGGGATTCGGGCTGACCAGAGCTTGGTCCCCTCGAGGCCTCACGGCATTCTTGGAGCCATCAAAGGTTTTAGCCTTGGCTTCCAAGCCTTCGCTCGCTCCCTCCCTCCGGCTTTTCCTGGTCTCTGCATGGGAGGGGCTTTCGCTGTTCCCTCACCTTCAGCGGGAGTTTTGGAGCAGGAGGGTTGTGCCAATTATCGTTTCCCAGGGAGTGATTCTTTTGTTTTGCTTTCCAGTCCTTTCCCCGGGGAGCCAGGTGGGGGAGGAAGGGAATATGGCTTGCTGCAGAGCATGAAAGAAAAAGGGAAGAGAAAGCCTGGAGGCCCAGTTGAGGGGGAAGAAGGAACTGGGGGAGGGAACGAAAAGCAAAGCAAATGTGCAAATAGCCTCGTTAGGGCAAGGGGGATCCTCTGGCCTGGGATTTGAAAACTTAATTAAACAAAGACTGTGCTGCATCAAAGGGATTCTCTATCTGCAGGGAGATGGGCCGAGAGATCAGAGGAATTTTTTCCATGTGCTGTTCTCTGTTACTCACCAGTAACAGGAGTGTGGGCTCCAGAACGCTTCCTGCTTCCCTGACGAAAACATCAACTCTTTTTTTATTATTATTGTTTTTGGGTTGCGTTCTTTTTTCCCTTGCTGCTCTTAGCCCAACAGACCCGAATTCCTGTGAGCTGCTGTGCCGTGTGTGGAAAGCCGGGCACCGCCCTGCCAAGAGGAAACGCTCTGACCACACTCGTGGTAAACAGAGCTGCCCTGAGCTGCTGGGGAAGCAGCAGCTGCCGAAGGGCTGTTTGCCCTCCCTGGCCTCCCTCACTCAGACATGGGAGGAAATGGCACCTCACAGCAAACCACGAAGGTTTTGGCACCACCATACCTGCACTCGAGGTGCTACAGGGGCATCACCAGCTCTCTGTCCCCGGGGAAGGAGCCAGCAGATCCATGGCTTCCATAACCATTTCAAGAGGTGAAGTTCAGCTTCCAGGAGTGAGTTCCAGGCTTTCCCTCCCTGAGGGTGCTTTTAGCTCTTCTGTGTCACCTCCTTTTTGCTGGGGACAGTCCTGTGCCATCTGGAGAGGTGCCAGCAATCGCATTTGGGAGGGGGGCAAGCTGTTCCAGGAGCAGTTTGAAATCCTGGCCCCTATGCACTATGTACTGCGTCATTCCAGAGAAAACTCCCATCTTCCAGGGAATTAAAATTAGAGTTGAACAGCAGTGACTCAGGCTTGCTGTTTTCATTTTCCATTTTCTGATTTCAAGCCAGTTTTATAGAAGCTCCTGGGACTCACAGCTCTGAACATGATAGCAAGGGTCAGTGTTTTGTCCTCCAAAACCTACCCTGAAGCCAAACCTGGGGCTGATTCTCTTTTCTTCCCAAAATAGTCTCCAGATGGAATATTTTACGTGTGCAAAACAAATTCAGGTGAAGCTGAGACAAAGCCTCAGGTCCCTTTTGCTGCTTCTGTAACACCCACTGGGCTCTCTGAGCCTATCGCAGGCTCCACAGCATTGCAGAACTCTCCTGAGGACCTCACCTGAGTGAAAACAAACAAAAAAGAAGGGATGTCTCCCAGTGCCATGGGCTCTGTCTCCATAAAAAGGAACTCTCTGGGATCTGCCTCTGCAAGAGAATGTCACTGTGGTGCCCATAGCTTAGATGTGAGACCCCAACAGTGGCAGAAGCCTCACACCTGGAAAGGTGGGGATGAAGGATGAGCAATTAAATGTCATTCAAGTAAATAAACTTCTCACTAATTAATCCCCAAGTGCTGAGTCTTGGGGACATGCTGTGCCCCTGTGCTGCGTGCTGTGTCTTACTTTAGGCTTATGATATATAAATTACAGTCTGTTGTTTCACTCTCCCTTTACATGAAGTCTGAGGTAGAGATAAAATCTTTCACAGTGTAAAAATACATGTTTTAAAAGTGAGGAAATAAGGGACTTGTACCTTGTAAACAGAAGAGTTTGTGGGAATAAGCTCATGCACTGTAATATATCTAAAGATCAGGCTTGTGTAAGTCTCTGTTTCTTCAGAAAATGGCCTTCACCAGGGTTGGTCTGTGGGCAGGATGTGAAAATGGGGCAAATCCACAAGAACCTCATGACAGCAGGCTCAGATGTGCCTGTGTGCAGTCGGTTTCTAACTGAAGATGTGTCCTCTCCACCAGTTCCTGTTGTGTTCGAGCAATGACGTTTCCCAGCAAAAGGCCTTTCTGTGGGCAGAACTGTGCCAGTAAATAACTGGTTTTGTTGGTGTCTGGTTTTGCTTGAGGAGCAGCTCTAAGAGATCCTCTTGCAGATAGAAGTATTCTCCAGTAAATATTATCTGTCTCCTGAGGTATCCAGAGCTCCGGGAGCGTTTGGACAATGCTCTCAGTCACACGGTGGGATTTTGGAGTGTCCTGTGAAGGGCCAGGAGTGGATCTTTGATGGTTCTTGTGGGTCCCTCCCAGCTCAGGATATTCTTTGGTTCTGTGATCCCTTAAATTTGGCTCACAGAGCTGAGGTTTCTTCGAAATCATGATGTCTAGAATGTGTTTGTTTTCCTCTGTGAGACTGAAATCTCAGAAACCATGACAGCAGTTTCACTAGAACACCTTACTCCAGGTCAGTGTGGGCTTGGATCCTGGTCTGAGGGTGTTATAAAACATTTAAGCAATGGTATTGGACACAAGTGGCATTTTCTTACTGTAAAACCCAGCGAGTGCAATGCAGGATTTTCCGAACACTCACAAACTTGGAATAAGGAGGGAAGTAATGCAGCACAAAGCAGCTTCCACATATGTGTGCCATCCACATGTAGTGCAGCTCAGGGCTGGTTTGGGGACCAGCTTTGGGAGGACAATCAAATCGCTGACTTTGGAATGACACAAGTGCTGTGTGGCTGTGCTGGCACTTCCCAACTCTGGCTCTGGGAGTTTGGCTGAACACTCTGACCTCTGCCTTGTGTCCCGATGATGGGCCATGTTCAGTTTCTGAATAATGCCAAAAGCAAACTGCAAATGGATTATGGTTGGATGACATGATTTTTGTGGACTGTGGTTTATAAAATGCGGTGACAGGCTTAACCCCAGGGAAGAAGTGCTTGAATAGAGCAGGTAACATATCCTAGGTGAGTGCTGAAAGCTCTGTTTGCTTTGCAGGAGGTGAACTGACTTCTGAATTAATTCTTTGTTCCCGAGTCTGTCATCTGGAATTATCTTCATACATCATGTGTAACTTTGGTATGAAATTAAAAGTTCTGTTAGGATTACAAGGTTGTCCAAGTTGCTCTCTAATATTTGTTCTGTTTCTTTTTTTAAAACAATATCCATTATTGCAAAATTTACATCATGTTTGAAATGTACATTATGTGATATGAGCAGGGTCTAGGAATGCTGCAAACCCCCTTGGAGAAGGGAGGCAAGTACTGGAAATCATTGTCTCAAAGAAGTCACAAAGTGAAATGGCTGAACAGCTCCAACCTTCAAATTATTTCCTTTTGTTTGTGTTGCCTCAGGAAATTAGCCATCAGCTAATTTAGATTACAGTAGATTAGATTTCCTTAATTAAAGGCAGGTAACTCTCAGATAACTGTACACACCATAAAGATACTTTGGAACATCCACTACCACAAAATCATTGTTGTGTTTCTGTCCCTTGGCCAGTTTTGACCCTTGGAGGATTTTACTGAGAAAAAGCTCTTTAAAATAATGTGAGATGCTGCAAAAGATTTTGGAAAATTCCAATTAATTATATCCACTGGTTGTTTTTAATTCCAGTTGGGTTTCTGGAATTCTGGTAGACTGAGGATGCCCCATCCTGTGCCCAGTTCCTGCTTGGAAGGCATAGTCAACGAGCATTAATTCGTACTCAAAATGCCTTATTGTATATTATATGATTCAAAGTATTATTAATTATACTTGTACCAGATAAATTTGTCTCCTCTGGCCCATGGCAAAGAGATGAGGTCTGGATTAAACCCAGTCTGGCTGCGAAGGGAGGTTTTTGGGAGGTTATTGCAGCAACAGCCCTGGGTGGGTTTCTTGTATTACCTAATAACCCAAATCAGGTTTGTTATCTAAGGCAACCCCTTTGGAGCAAGTTAATTGTTTAATTAGAGGTTAAAACTCATGTTGTATGTACAAATGTCACGTATGAATGAGAGTTTGGCAAAGCACATCAACAGCACTGCGTATCTGGAACTTAAATTCCTCTGCTCAAATCCTCTCGTTTTCTCAAGTGCTACAAAAAAATTCAGTTCCGTCTTTTGTGCCTCAGTAAGCAAAGCTCAGACATAAAATTTACCAAAAACTCTGGCTAACAGCCGTTTCCTCAACACAGTTAATAACAGCTCACGGGGATAAATGGCTCTGAGAGGATTGAAACGTTCTAAGGTGTAAGCCCTACCTGAACGGACCTCACTGAGCCAGACACACTAGGAAATAAAACTTTAGTTTTCATTTTAGCCAGGAAAAACAACAGTTCTGGCGGCGCTGTCCACTCCCTGATTTCAGGGCCCGGGCGGGGCCCGCGGGGCCGCCTCAGCGCTCCCGCCATTGCCGCCACAGTCCCACCCACCCGCGCGCGCGGTGACGCCCCCTGTCAATCAGCGCGACACGCCCTCTGATTCGCTGGCTCCTGGCATCACGTGGGAGGGGCTGGCCCTATATAAAGGCGGGCGGGGTAGGCGCTGGCCGCCATTTTGTCCAGTGAGGAAAAGCGGAGCTGGGGTCTCGCTGAGGGTCGAGTCGGCTGAGTTTAGTGCGGGCTCCCTTCGCGCGGCCTCCCTCTGAGCACCGGTGAGAATCTTCACCCCGGAGGGCTGGGGGGAGGCGGCAGCTGCGGTCTCGCCGCCTGGCAGGGCGGATGGAAGCGGCGGCGGCGGCAAACAAAGAGCCGCCGCCATTTTGTAACGTCGGGCCTGGGGCGGTGGCTGCCGCGGCCCTGATCGGAACCGGGCAGGGAGGCGGCGGGGAGGCCGCGGGTTGCCGAGAGGAGCCCGTTCTCGGCCTGCTCGTCGCGGCGTGTGAGGCGAGGCGGAGCGGGAGGCGCCGCGGGGGCGGAGTGGCGGCGTCTCGCCCGCCAGTGGCAGCGCTGGTCCCTCACGCCGCGCCGAGGAGCAGCTCCGGAGCGAGTCCCCGGGCAGTGCCCACGGGGCTCGGTCGGAGATGGCGCTGCCCCCTCCCCCCCTTTCGTGCGCGGATCGCCCTGATCCTAATCCCGATCCGGGAACAATGGAGCTTCCCCCGCGCAGCCCCCCCCTCAGACTTCTCC
>VZTE01004151.1:88615-105971 GCA_013397775.1 Eulacestoma nigropectus
CCCCCAACCTCAAATCTAAACCGTAAAAGTAAACGGAAGTTCTCCGAAGTAGTGAATTTTAATCACAATGCGGCAGCGCAGGTCTCTTTTCTTGTTGAGTTTTAACACTCTCCGCCCACCCCTTCGACACAATGTTTCCATCAGCTCGTATCGCTGCTGAAGTTTCAGGGGGAAGCAGCCACTAGAGTGACTTCCCTTGGAAGCGAGCAAGCACATGCGCTGTGTTAAATATATGTGAACTTCTCTTTTCTTGTCCTAGCAATGCATCGCGATTCTTGTCCGCTGGACTGCAAGGTTTATGTGGGTAACCTTGGAAACAATGGCAACAAAACGGAATTAGAGCGAGCTTTTGGCTACTATGGACCACTGCGCAGTGTATGGGTGGCGAGAAATCCTCCTGGTTTTGCCTTTGTGGAATTTGAAGATCCCCGAGATGCAGCTGATGCAGTAAGAGAACTAGATGGAAGGTAAAGTGTGCTTGGCTGGTGAAAATATGAGACATTGTGGGAGTGATACAATTATAAATTGTGCAGCTTAAACTGCAGGACTAAGGTCTTGACACATTGGTTATGCACTATTTATTTATATGGTAGCATAAGGATGTTTTTATAGTGCAGAAATAGAATCCCAGGAGCGTTTTGTTGGAAGGGACCTCAAAGCTGATCCAGTCCCACCCTCCCTGTGGGCAGGGACACCTTCCACTATCCCAGGTTGCTCCAAGCCCCGTCCAGCCTGGCCTTGGACACTTCCAGGGCTGGGGCAGCCACAGCTTCTCTGGGCACCCTGTGCCAGGGCTTCCCCACCCTCACAGGGAAGAATTTCTTCCCAGTATCCCCTTTAACCCTGCCCTCCTTCATGAGCAGCATTGTAATGGTTAATTTTGCACTTCACAGTTGAACTCCCAAGTTAGAAATTACTTGCATCTCTTTGTGTGTTAATTAAATTGCAAATGGTGTTACTACAAAGAGGGAAAACTGATAATGGAGACTCTCCTTGGTTCCTTCCCTGCCTGCTTTACTGGCACAGCAGTTTGGAGAAGCAGGCAGAGACCCTTTTGTCTGCCATAGAATTCCGGAATGGTTTGGGCTGGAAGCCCATCCAGTTCCACGCTGTGCTATGGCCAGAGACACCTTCCACTAGATAGATCAGGTTGCTCCAAGCCCCGTCCAACCTGGCCTTGGACACTTCCAGGGAGGAGTCCACCACAGTCGTGCTGGAGCTGACTCTGGACACTGTGCATTGATGACAGAACATTTTTGCCCTTATCTGTTCTTTCTCCCTTTTCTGGGTTGCGTATGTTTTATTCCATGCTGCTTTCTCCCTGGAAATGCTAACCAGTGTCAACCTCTCTTCCCAGAACCCTGTGTGGGTGTCGCGTCCGAGTGGAGCTCTCCAACGGGGAAAAGCGGAGTCGGAACCGCGGCCCCCCTCCGTCGTGGGGCCGGCGCCCTCGGGATGACTATCGCAGGAGGAGTCCCCCTCCTCGGCGCAGGTACCTGGGCACAGCACAATCCTAGAGCTCTTGGCACAGTTACCACGTAGCATCCTAGAAAGCAGGCTTGTTAAAGGCATGTTGATGGATAACATTCATCTATCTGATCATGATTCGGAAATGACAAATGCCAAAAAAAAAATCCAAAATCAACCCCCCACAAAATCGAGGTGAACTTAAGTTGTGTTGAATGTTGTTGGCTTTTGTCCTTAGGTGACTGTGCAGTTGGTAGTCAGTGCCCTCTGTCCTGGGCTTACCCTCCTTCCTCTTAAAATCTGCTCATCTTCTAGTCACACTTTCCCTTTCTTCCCCATACTTCAACTTAGGCTGTTCCTTTCCTTTACTCCATAATGGCAGAACATGACATACAGCAGTTTAGCATTTCCATACCAATGGGCTTTTCCACTTTGTTTGCAGAACTTAAATACTTCCCGAGCAGGCAGCTGTTTAATAATAGATTGAGTAACAGTTGCTCTAAACATCTGGAATCTTGACACTTTAGTGTTAGCTTGGAATTAAAAGCATCGCGTGACGATCCTGTCACTTGAGGTTTGCAAACCCAGCTCTAGCATATAGCAGGATTTTTGGGAACTGGCACGTTCTTGGACCCAGACTAGTTTGTCTGGCAGTTTAAGTGTGCAACGTGGTTTTTACAGGACTGAATTTACCTGTGGCAGGTGAGTGAAGTCCTCCCGAGTCAGGGTTTCAAGCTTACCCTTTTGCTGTTGAAAAAAATAACACATTAGGAGTATTTGTTAGCTAATAGATGGTTGTACTGATGGCTTGTTTTTCATTTTTTTTATGCTTTTTGGTCCATCTATTAATAAAAATGAACCCGTTACAGAGTCACCATCATGTCTCTTCTCACCACCCTCTGAGTCTGCATTAGCCAGCCAACTAGCCCTTTCAGCGTCATGTGACCAGCGCGCCCCATGCAGCTTGGCTGGTGTCGTTTCACATGACCCAGGCATGGCCAGTCGTCAGGTTGCACCGCCCTTTGGTTCCCGAGCATGCTGTTTTCTCTCAGCCTTCTCTCCAACCTTAACCAAATCGGCAGCAGCCACCTCGACCGCCCACACATTCCCGGCCAATCAGCTCAGCTGTTTATTTACCAAATGTCTTCACAACAACTACAGCAGCAGCCTTCGGCTAACAAAAAAGCAGGAAAAATCCACAACACCCCCTTCGCCAACCAACTAAATACAACGCAACATCTGGCAAAACCTTTTCAGCAAATTCTTCTTGGCAGTCAGTCCGGCAGCCTCACCTCACCATTTCTAGCTTGTTGAAACCAAAGACTTGTAAGTTTTTCCTGCTTATACAGTTTACTGCTGGTTAAAATAAGGAGTAAGCGGCTTATAAGTAATTACTTTTCTCAATCAAAGGCTGGCTGTGCATAATTGAGTGGTAACGTACATATGTTGCTTGAGAAAACTTTTAAGGGTGATATGGAAGCTCTTACACTGTGAATAATGTAAAAACCAGGATATTTGCATGTGAGATGCCAAACTAAATTTTTAATGAAGCTCTAACAAATGTAGCTTTTCCTTGCCAGAAAAATCCTATCACCTTTAAATGGTTTTACTAACAGTTTTCAAAACTTAAAACAATTACTTTTTGGGATGAACTGGGCCGAGCTAAGGTTATATTTTTAATTTTTTATTTTTTATAAGAAAATAGTCTAAACACACTCTATGGCATTAAAAATGACAATCACAAATATGCAGTTCTAATGTAGCACTTAATGGCATTATCAATATTGACACTGAGCGCATTTTCACTTTTTTTTTTCCACTTGATATCTCTTATGTCTTGTTATGGACCTTTTTGGCTTGCATGGGTTCCAAAACATTTGCTCTGTGCTATTTTTTTTTTTTTGGAACCATCTGTGGGACTTTGGTGTGGTGTTCTGGGCAGTGTATTTAGTTGAAATGGAAAGTGTTGCATTGGACAACTCTGCTCTGACGCATTCTTAGTTAAGTGAATTCGTGGTTGGAAACGTGCTGTTCACACTGAGCTTGGTTTTACTGCCTAATCTTTCCATGCCTTTTACTGGATGATGGATGCCAGTTATTCTTGGCACGTTCCCTGGGCCCAACAGTGAGTTTGACAAGTTGGGAAATGCCTCACCCCATTAAAGCTCAAAGAGTGGATAAAGTGCCTCACATTTGGTTTTCTGGTTCTAGATCACCACGAAGGAGAAGCTTTTCCCGGAGCCGCAGCAGGTACGAATCCCTTCCCTACCCCATGGACTGCTCCAGCCTGGAGGGTTGAAAAGGAACAGCCCAAAACAGCTCCATGCATGGGCTGTGCACTCGGACTGTAGTTTGGTAAAAGGGAAACAGACTTGCTTCTGTTGTATTGCTTGCCTGGAATTACTGAGCTGTTTGAGATTCCAGGGATAGCAATGGAAGGATATTGAGAACAGAAGTAATTTCCGTTCTGCAGCTGCCTGGGGTCTTCTTCAGTTTTCCCCAAAGTTTAAGTGTTAATGTGCTACTCTCTCACAGATACTGTGAGCATAGGGTCATAGAGCCCTGAGATAGGAAAATACCTTTAAGATTGAGTCCAGCCATAAATCAGGATGTGATTATGTGGGATTCTGCAAAAAAAAAAAAAACAACCAAAAACTTCTCCAAGTACTGCATGCATGTTTACAGCACATTATAAGCTGTTGCTCAGGCTGATTACTCTTCCCTCGAGAAAGGGTTAGTAACAGCATTGGTAACAGATTTCCCCTGGTTGAATAGTTAAAAACCTTCACTCCTGAAGGGAAGCTCCTCAGGGAGCCCCGTTGGCCTAATTGAGCTTTGCTCTGATGGTGTGGTGTTGTGGTCTGTGCCAGGTCCCTCTCCAGAGACAGAAGAAGAGAGAGATCACTCTCACGGGAGAGGAACCACAAGCCTTCTCGCTCCTTTTCCAGGTCTCGCAGGTAAGAAGAGTCTTCAGTGTTTGTGTGTTCTGAATAAATGTAAAAATGACTTTCTGTGCCTTGGTAAATACTGAAGAAGGTGGTGGGGGAGAATCACCTCTAGTGTCGTAGGAGATTCTTCACCCTGAACAATAAAATACTCCGTTTTATTAAATGAACAGTATTTTTAAAATGCTTAAATATCACCTGCTAATTGTGGCTGTGGGGCTTAAAGGGAAATCTGCTGCTCCCGACACCTGGATCCTAACCTTACCTGTCTGTTGTTCTTCAGTCGCTCCAGGTCAAATGAGAGGAAGTAGGACTGTGGGAAGGAGCTGTGTACAGGAAGTCATGAGATCCGAGGCCAGGAGTATGTACAGAACATTGTTTTGTTTTGAAACTTCATAAAGCTTGGTGCATTTTTAAAATGTTTTAGCTGTTGAACTTGCTTTGTTTCTTGTATCTTGTAACAGGTGGCAAATGTAAAGATGTGAATCTGTATATGGTTCTGAGCAGATCCTATGATTTGTAATATTAATAGTTTTCCAGTGTACCATTAGACACTGTGTGTGCGTGTGTGGAATGGCAAATGGTCCGTGTTGTGCTGCTGGGAGAGCAGGGCTGGGCTGGGGGTTGCTGGGGCTCAGCTTGAGGAAGTGTGCAGGGATGGCGTGTTCCTTGTGGAATCAGGCCAGGAGCAGAGCGGGACATGGGTGCTCCATAGCCCAGGTCTGGGAAAGAGCAGTGAGCCAGTGGCACGGGGAGGGAAAGGGTTGGGCTGCAGCTTCATCCAGCTCCAGTTCTGACTGAGCTGCTTTATATTCCATGAAATAAAACTTTGTAGCTGTAGGGTCAGTTAATTTTGTACTTGGTGTGAGTAGAGTCCTTAATTAGCTGATTGTTGATTGACCATCTATTCCAGAACCTCTGAATAGACCAAATCCACAGCAGAACTGACACCTGGAGTGCATGTGTTGTGTCTAATGGTACATTGTAAACATTAGAAATTAAACATTTCTTTACTGTACAAGAATTTTCATGTCACTTGTAAAATGTCTTTTGTGAGATCCTTGGGATTAAAGTTTTGGTTACAACTCGTTGTTCAGTATATAACTTGTCCCTGACTGACAGTCACCCCACCTGGCTGTAACACACCTGTGAACTGTCCAGCACAGCTGTACCTGGCCGTGTCTGCTCACCTGTCCATGGCGAGGTGCAGGGTGTCACTCTGCCATGGCAGACTAATCCCTGTTTTACAGGTTCAGCCAGGGTAGTCAGTAGCTGATGCCACCTGACTTCTTGCCTAACAGTGAGCCCTGTGTGATTCCTTGGAAAACCAGCTGGAGATGCAAAGGTTCGCTATGGGCTTTGCATGCTGGCTGTGGGTTGGGAACAGCAGTTAAGGTATTAATCCTATCTCAGTTTGGAAGTTGCTGGTCTGGAAACCAAAACTTACCCTGAAGATTCACTTCCTCTAAAACTGCAGCATGGCTGGAGAGCAGGTGGAGCTCCCACACTGCCCAAGGGCTACCTTGGTCTTGTGTCCCAGAGAAGATGTGATGTGTTCATTGGTTCAGTTGTGTGGTTTAGATTAAATCCCTCATGATGAACACTGGTGGTGGAGTTTCCTTTGCTTGGTGGTGTCCAGGCAGGAACAAGGTGATGGTGAAGCTGTAGGGGAAGGATGTGCTTGTGCTGCCCCCTTGGCTTGCTGAGCTCAGTGTCTGGATTTTTTTTTTTTAATTACTTAGTGTTATTTATGGTTGGACTGGGTATTGAAGGTCTCTTCCAACCTCAGTGACTCTACGGTTCTGTTGATCAGTTCAGCATCGTGTGTTGCTGTGTCACCCACCTCGTGTCACAGAAACGCGGGATGGCTGCAGGTGCTGCGGGAGGCACTCGCAGCCTGAACTGCCCTGCACCGGGATTCAGCGGTGAGCTGGGAAGGCACGGCCCCGTTCCCGGCTTTTGCCGGGCCCCATTTCACCTGCGGAGGGTGAAGGAGCAGCGGGTGGGAGCGGCTCGGGCCGTGCAGTGCCGCCGGTGCCCGGCAGAGGTCAGGGCGGCTCCTCCGTGCTGGGGCCGGCTCCTGTTGGCTCCACAGACGCCCCAGCCCCGCCCCGGGCCAGGCAGCGGGGCCCAGGGGCTGCCCGGGGCCGTGCTCAGTTCCGTTCCCTTTCCCTACGTGCCTGTGGCAGTGTCTGATGTGCGGAAGGCTCACAGCTTGCGGTGCCTCTGCTGGCACAGATGTTCCTCCTGTGGTTACCTGGGGGAACAAGGAGCCTTCAGTAGTTCAGCTACTGTAGGGAGAAAAATCTGAAGTGCCAGAGACAGTGGGAAGCAGGTTGTGGTTTTCTTATGCAACACGGTCTTGCAGAACTGGAAGCGTTTCAGTTTCAGGTTTCTGACTATTTTACTCCTCAGCTGAATGAAGAAGTTGCCCTCTTAGGTCAGAAGTGTGCTGGTTTTATATAATCCGGGGAGGTTTGAAGGGGAACACAACTAACAGCTTCTAGAGAAAGATGGAAAATGTATAAATATGTATGAACACTGACTGGACAGCCCTTCCCCCAGGGCATAAGTATCAAGAGTTATTTTTGATGTAGCAACACGTTTGTGGATTTCAGGCATCCCATTCCTGTCGGAGGGAGTGACCAGCCTGGGAGTGTTCGTTTAAAAAGTTTACTCTCGTATTAAATGTACAAGGAAGTGTTGGAGTTCTAAGGCCAGGGACATCCTTCACCTCTCCCCAAAGACTCTGACCCCAGGAAGAGTCACCAAGCAGTTTGTCCCAGCCAGGGGAGGACAGAAGGACACTGTCTAAGGCTCCGTGGCAGAACCTCAGGCACAGCCCTGCTCTGGAGACCCCTGGGGTGATGGAGCAATTGCTGCTGCCTGACACCTTCCAAATTGTTTCAGGGCCTGGTTTCATGGTGCTGACAGTAATGATTTATGCTGTGTTTCTAATTTGGGGAGAGGTTTAGCTGCCCCTGCTTCAGGCAGAAGCATCCTGGGGTTAATTCTCAGAGGTCCTCAGCAGTGCCTGAGCACATCCCAGTTATTTTCTACACTCTCCCTGGGGAGAGCATTGTGTGCAAATGGGTTTGCAAAGAAAAGGATCTTGTTTTTTTTTTTCTTTTTATGTACATGCTGCTCCTTGTTTATGACCAAAGATCATGTTAAGAATATGCCTTGCACTTAGAAAGTGGAGAGATTAAGGATGTCCTTGCTTTTGTTGGGATTTGTTCCACTGGCCTTCAGACGGGGTTGTGATTGGGTGAGGAGTTGTGATCCTCCCAAACACTGACAGTGCTTCTGGTTAAACTGCTCCATGTACAGGATGACGTCCTAACATGTCACGTAACCACATACACGTGCTAGTTATGACAAAAACTGGAGAAAAGGATTGCTGACAGATAATGTTAGAAAAGCAAGGAAAAAATATCCCTTGAAAAATAAATTAGTTGTTGTCTGTTCCACTCAAATTCAGCAGGTTTTAGGGTAGATTATCTTTTCAGAGCTGACCCTGTTCAGAAAGCTGAAGGGAGCCAGTGTGGATCATACCCAGGGTGGATTTCAAAGCTGAGCCTTGGGAAGGATTGCTACCTTCCCATGCCAAATCCCTGTTCAGAGGTGCAGCCTGGTAATTTCTGGTTTCTCCTCTGTTAAATTGATTTGCCTTCCCTCTAAGAGCAGAAAAGGACTGCCAAAGTCCAGAGCCAAACATTGCTCTGTGAAAGAAGAGCTTTTTTATTCTTGGACAAACAGGTGTGCTGTGTTACCCCCTCCCCCACCCCTCCTCCAAACCCAGTCTGGTTCCGGAGCTTTGCTCTTCTGTCCTCCAGCCACAGCAGGAACTGCAGTGTGTTACTGATGGAAGGGCCTTGGGTTTCATCCTCTGCCTTTGCATTTCCTTCTGTTTGAAGTCAAACCAGAAAGACACCACATAGTGCCCATGGATCTTCTGCAGCAGCCTGGGGCAGGTTACACCTCCTACCTCTGAACCTCTCCTGTTTTGGTGGGGGTCTGTCAGCAGAACCCAGTGCTGAAAGTATTTTTTGACCTGTAGATGTTTTCAGGGTTTTGTGTTCAATAGAATCATGGAATCACTAAGGTTGGAAAAGCCCTCTAACATCAAGTCCAGCTGTGCCCCCAGCAGTGCCCGAGTGCTTCTGCAGCTTTTTACTGCTGTTATCACCTCTTTCCAGTTTCCAGTTTTACTTTCATATGCCATGATCTCCATGAGCTGCCTCAATGTCTCCTGACATACAGATCCTCAAAGTGGCTGAACATTGGTCAAAGTTATTTCTGCTGGGTTTAATCCCTGTCCCTGTACCCGTGTTCAAATCCTGCCCCAGACACGCTGTCCCAAAACTTGAGCAGCAGTTCCCACCACGGCTCACCCTGCTCTGGTGCTGTTGTAATGCAGAGTCTTGGCTGGAAAAGAAAAGTGAAAAAACTGGAGCATCAACCCCTTTTGCAAACAGAAGGCCGACAGGCAGGAGTGCAATTCCAGTTGCTCCGGTTCGACCTTAGCTCCTGCATGGGGCGATGGCACAGCGCTGGGCCCTGCTATAAAGAGGCGGGTCCCCACTGCTCTGCTGCTGGAATGCAGCTGCCGCCGGCTTCACACCTCAACCTGCCACAAAGAGGCAGAATAAAGCCAGTTTTTACTTGGCCACGCTTTGCAGTCGGTCAGTCAGGTGGTTGCTGGAGCTGAAGCCACATCCCAGGCTGTCACATGAGAAGAAGTGTTTGGCTTCCTCCAAACACCGTCGTTGTCTGGGGTTGCTCTTTCGTTTCTGCAGTTTCACTGGGGCGCGGCCACAAGTTCCCTCTGTTAGTGCTCTTCAAACAAACATGGCTGGGGACTAAAATAAACACAGGATCCAGACAAATATAAAATAGACGATGCAAGAGGAACACTATGTTCGTTCCCAAGTGATTCATTTGGCTATTATTAAATAATTTAGTGGCTGACATAACTTGCAGTTGAACAAACCTTCACATTGATTCGGGTGGTGTTTCTGCTCGGTCCTCTAAGTCATTTTAGTCATCAGTTTTTCTGTGGGAGTGATCCCAGTCAGGAAAGGGAAGTGTATGGCCTTCCCATCTGGGTTCTGTCACCGATTACAGCGGTGTCACTCCACAGCCACTCTGAGTGTGAGGAGACTCATCCTGCTGCAGTCACACTGTTGTTCTTGGGCACTGCTGGACAACCACAGGCAGGTTGTGATGTGCCACTGCCTGATGCCACCCACAAAACACCCTGAGGTGTGTGACAGGCCCTGGGCAGCCCCAGTGCTCCGTCAGGACTGTGCTATCAGGGTGCAGCAGTGGTATCAGGGTGGGGCACTGTGTCACCCGGGCTGTCACTTGGGAAGATCACCCCTGCCAGCTGTGAGAGAGGCGTTATCTCCTCGTGGGCAGAGGCTGCTTAGAACATGAATATTCAAAAATATTCAGCAGGAAGCCCCGGCGCTGTCCCAGCCCTCCCTGCTGATGGAGGGCTCGCTGTCAGTGTTTGTTATGAAATGTTTGCTGTCAGTGTTTTATAGGCTCCCAGAATGGTTTGGGTTGGGAGGGACCTTAGAACTCATTTTGTTCCAACCCCTGCCATGGGCAGGAACACCTTCCACTATCCCAGGGTGCTCCAAATCCCATCCAGCCTGCCCTGGGACACTTCCAGGGCTGGGGCAGCCACAGCTTCTCTGGGCACCCTGTGCCAGGGCCTCAGCCCTGTCGCAGGGAAGGATTTCTGCCCAACACCAGTTACTACATCTCCTGCACTGGGTGCTGCTCTTCCTGGTGCTGGATTGATCAGCTTTTCATGCAGTTGTACTATAAACTTTGTGGGAGGAGGTTGCTCCAGCTGGAGAGATAAGCTCCAGGTGTGGTTTGCTGCCACTCCTGCCAAGTTGTCCTTGCAGCTGCCTGGCTGACACGTGCCGCTCGGAAACTCGTGGATGAAACTCCGCCAGATTTGGAGTCAGGAGTTCCCCTGTGCAGGGGATGTTTGACAGGGACCCGTGGGGTATTTTCTGATCTATAGATATTTTCAGGTTTTCATGTTTCATAGAATCATGAAATCATTTAGGTTGGAAAAGCCCTCTAAGATCATTGAGTCCAACTGTTCCCCCAAGCACTGCCAGGTCCAGCACTAACCCATGTCCCTAGGTGCCACATCCACACTTTTTTTTAAATACTTCCAGGGATGGTGACTCTGCCACTGCCCTGGACAGCCTGTGCAGGTGCTTGACAACTCTTCTGGTGAAGGAATTTTTGCTAATATCCAACCTAAAACTTCTCTGGTGCAGCTTGAGGCCATTGCCTCTTGTCCTGTCCCTGTTCCCTGGCAGCAGAGCCCGACCTCCCCTGGCTGCCCCCTCCTGTCAGGGAGTTGTGCAGAGCCACAAGGTGCCCCCTGAGCCTCCTTTTCTCCAGGCTGAGCCCCCCCAGGTCTCTCAGCTGCTCCTGGTGCTCCAGACCCTTCCCCACCTCCGTTCCCTTCTCTGGACATGGCTCCAGCCCCTCAATGTCTCTCTGGCCATGAGGGGTCCAAAACTGAGCACACAGCACTGGAGGTGTGGCCTTAGCAGTGCCCAGCACAGGGACACGAGCACTTCCCAGTTTTACAACATCCCTCTCCCTTTGTCTCCCTGCTGCTCCCTTTGTGGATTTACAATTGATAATCTATAAATCTCTCAGTGTTCTGCAAAGCCGAGGTTTGTGTGGAGGTGGGAAGGGCTCTGGTGCAGCATCGCAGCTGGTGGGCGAAGTACAGAACATTTTAACCCCGTTTCCAGCCTCTGTGGCACTGCTCACCACAGCTCCAAGTTCCAGCAAATTTTCTTTCCCTGTTGCAAGGTGGATTTTCACAGGCCGGGCCAAGAAACCAGTGAGGGTGGCTGAAACTGAAAGAGAAAGGTTTTATTTTGGCACCTGGAACTCCCCGGCTTTGACCTCTGTGGAACTGGGCAGAGCCCCTCTAGTGTGTGGAACATGTCCACCCCCGTGGCCCAGCTTGGGCTCAAGGCCAGGGGGTTCAGTGGGGTGAAAGCTGTTTCTCCATCCCCATTCCTGAAATTCCTGCTCTGCCTGACTGACATGTAGGAGGAAAAGTGCAATTGACTCTTACCCTGGTGTCAAAGTGGCAGCTGCCATATCATCACCCCTGGCTTTATTGCCATCTCAGCTGTCCCCTCCCATCACCTGTGCTCCGCTCCGGGCTGCGCACGAGTCACCGTGCAAGGCAGGGCTCTGTCTGTCTGTCTTGTCTGTCTGTCTGTGGTCTGGGTTCTGGTCCTGCCCTCCTGCAGGTCCCATTTCATGGCATGTTCAGGGTCTGCCTGCCCCTGGCTCTGCCCCTTCCCTCCCTCTGCCCACGCCCAGCCCCACTCCTCGCCCCCCAGCACAAGGGCAAAGTGAATCACGATGCTGTGCTCGACTGGGGCATTCCCGAAAGGTGTGACTGGAGATCCCAGGAGATGGTGACACACGCTGAGCCAGTGGGTGTTGGGATGGGCAGGTGGACCAGCATGCACGTCCCGGAGCCCAGGTTTGTGTGGGACAACCCCAAATTCCCAGTATCTGGGAGTGGAGACACCCCATCCTGGTGTCTGGGCGCTCTGGGCGGAGGGTGCCTCAAGGAATCGGGGTTGTTTCAGAGGTGACATCGTGAGTAAGTGCTTGGTCAGAGCTCCCCATCCTCACCTCCTTCTCACATACAGCTATAAAGGGCCGGAACAAGCTCCCAATGGATTTCAAACCATCCCATGGCTTGGAGAGCAACAAATCCCTTGTCAGCAGCACTGTGCCACACGTGCCATGCGTGGGGAAGAAGTTACGTCCATTGGCAGCTTCCATGGGCTGGGCTGCACTGGGGGCTGGGGACCCATGAGCCACATGGACAGGAGCAATCCTGCCCCACACTCCACGTGCTTATTCCCACCCCCAGGGGGAATCCTGCTGGGTAAGGTCCTGCTGTTCCTGGAGCGATCCCTGTCCTCCACCTGCCCTCGCCAAGATGCCCGCGGGGAACTGCTGGCTGCAAAATAACCCCCAGTGGATGTTTTGGATGGACCTTATTCCCTGCAGGAAGCTCTGCAAGAGGCTGGAGCCGCTGCCCCGGTTCCCAGTGGGGTGTCCCTGTCCCCCCCCGGGCGTCTGCCCCGTCCTGCCGCGCTCCGGGGCTGTGGGCAATGAGGGGGAGCGGCAAGGGAATAAAGGGGCAGCCGGGTGCAGGGTTTGGAGCCAGGTACTGCAGCCGCCCGGCCGCGCTCCGAACAATGAGGCCTTTGCTGCCAGCAAAAAAACCCCACAAAGCTTCCAAGCTGCTCATGGAAAGTCAGTGAAGCAATTACGTTAATGACTATGAATGGGGCTAAAAACAATCTTGGATGAAAATGAGTGAGGGGCCGAATGAAGCGACCGATTCATAGCCCGGCTCCCGCATCCAGGAATATTTCCAGTAAGCAAAGGCCTTGTTTTAGGACTGTCTCATCCCCCATTTGTGCTTGGTGGGACTCTATTTCCACTCTGCTGGGTCTGGTGTCTCATCAAAATGCCTTCATAAATGGGGCAAACAAGGGCTGGATATGGCAGGGGAACAGTCAATTAACACGATCCGAGTTCTTTTAGGGGCAGAGTTAATCAAGCATTCAGCGTTTTGTCATTCTTGTCTTTCTTTCCTGGGAAAATCCTATTAGTATAAAATCACTTAATTGGGCACTTCAAAGAGCTGATGGGAAAACAGGCTTCGCTGGGATATAAACGCCCTCCAGTCGAACACTGGGTTCATTTAGACTTCTGCTGGAGCGTGAGGGTTTCATTAAGAGCCTTCACGTTTCCCACTTAAAAGAAAAAAGCTTGTTAGTAGAGATAATAAAAAAAAAAAACCACACAGAAAAAACGCTTGGTGATTTGAATCTTGCTGAAGAGGGTTTTTAGTGCTGGAATACTCAGGACTTTGTCCCTGGCAATCTGCTGTCCTGAGTGGAGCAATTTCCACCTGCCTGGGATGTTCTGGCAAGTAAGAGCTGTTTGAGGAGGGAAAAAAAATTACTCCTGTGGCCCATGGAGGGGGACACAGCCCTGGTTGGACATTTGGGGTGTAGGACAGTGTGTTCTGCAGGAGTGAACCCCAGCCCCATGTGCTCATCCCCACTCTGTGTGCTGGGGCAGAGGTCCTGCTTTAGTTCCCCCCATTCTCAGAGTGTTTCCCTGGGTAGAAATTCAGCTTTTTGCAGAGTTTATGTTTATCTCACCTTGAAAAATAAGTGTACCCTGATCTCTGCCATCTCCATCCCAAAACACCTGAGGGATGCTCATCTGCCCAAATCTTTGCTGGTTTTCCCTCTGTGCTGGTTGATCTAACAGGAATATTATTTCCCCTCCCCAAAAACCCTCTTCACGTAGACCTTTGACCACTAAATCTCAAACCATGTAAAATCCCTACACGCGGGGGTTTGTGTGCATTTAAAACAGTCCTTATGAGCACGGGTTGGACCTCTGTGTGTTATTCCTGTAAACACGTTTCTGCGAAGCCACATTTCCCCGTTCTCCATCCTGTCCAAGGCTGGAGCATTCCAACCCTGATTCCTCCACCCGACCCAAGCCGTTCCCTGCTCCACGCTGGCGCTCCCACCCATGTCCCCCTGGCTGTCGGGGGTGCTGCTCCCCGAGTCAGAGGAGGACACGGGACAGGGACGAGACTCGAGTCAGAAGCGATGTGCCCGGGCACGTTCCCTGACGGATCCCTGGCTGTGCCGAGGATGGGCTGAGTCACGCCCCGGCTCTGCCTGCCGTGAGTAATGTGTTTGCTTCCGTGTCTGCAGAGGCTTCCACTCCCTTCGGCTTCTGCGGGACCCACCTGGGGAGATCCCCTGGGGATGAAACGCTCCCGAGGGCCCCCTGGCTGAGGCACCGGCTCAGTGTTTGGGAGCCCCCGGTGCTCTGGGGGGTTTCTTTGAAGGTTGTGAAATACGCAGTCGTTTAATGTATTCCTTTTGCTTCCAGGCATTAGGATGGGTTATTCAAGGAAATGATAAAGATGGATTCTCCCACGACCACACCCCTCCCGGCTGGGGGTTTGGGACCCCTGGGGAGGGTGAGCCTGGGACAGGGGAGGTGACAGATCCCACGCTGTGGCTATAAATGGTGAGAAGGAAATAGCCCGTCAGCCCTCGGCGCTGATCCTGGTCCCCAGTCCTGTATCTGCCCTCCTCCTTCTCCTCCTCCTTCGTGTTGTGGGATCAAACACCATGAATCACCTTTGGGATTTTCTATTTTTTTGAAGTTCCTGTACTGCCTTCTTAATCACTCTTTCCCCACCTCCTTTTTTTCTCTGGTAATGCCACTGCAGACGTGCCCATGGACTTCCTGACCCAGACCCTGACGCCATCCCTCTCCCCACTTCCCATTTCCAATAACCCACTTGGCTGAGGTCTCCTCCGATGCTGGCGCGGCCAGAGCTCCCCTCTCCCGGAGGAAGGGAAGCGAGAGTGGAGTTTGCGAGAGCCAGAAACCTGCACCCCTCTCCCCCGCCGCCATCCCAGTGCAGGGAGTGAACCCTCACCCCACCAAAAAATCACCGAGAGAATTACAGAGTTACTTTCCTAAGGGAAAATCTATGTCTGATTGATTTTCTCACTGGTTTAGCCCTGGGATGAATCGCTGGTGTGACTGGGATGTTCCCAGCAGCCAGGCTGGTCGGTTATCTCCCTTTTCGAATCTCTCACTCTTGCATCAGTGGCTGTGGAGCCGCTCTGGGTTGCACAAGCTCCTTCCTCTGCCACTTCAAAAAGCTGCTGGTTTGATGTTCCCATTTCCTTCAGTGCACTGGGGGGACTCTTATGGAAAAAAAAAAAAGATCTGTTTTAAGCAGGGAGCATCCTCTGGTGGGTGCTGCTTCGTCCCAGAGTCCCAGATGGCAGCCGGAGCTGCACTGACCCGGGGGATGCCCGCGGTGCTGCGGCTGGGACGGTGCCGATTGCATCCCTCACACCCAGAGGGAGCAAACCCACACCTGCAGCTGGAGCTTGGCAAGGAAATGATCCGCAGCCACCCAGCGCCTCAGCCACCTCTGCACTGAGGCTCTGAAGGCTGCTCCTTGCAGCCAGGAGCAGAAATCATTCCCAGGTGGAAAATCCAGTGACAGCTTCCCTGTCCCAACTTGCCCCCTCCTCTCCCTGCCTATTACAAACAAAAGACAGGATGAATTTTGGAGCGTTTAGGTCCAGACTGCAGCTTTCCAGGATGGATTTTCAGCAGTGTGTAGCATGAATTTAAGATGATTTCCCATTCCCCATCCTCCTTTCACCTTTCCTGTCCATCCCACTGTGCCTGTCTGGAGGCAGCCAAGGGGATGAGCAGCCACCACTGATCCAAGTCCCAGCACCTTGGCACAGCCCAGCTCCACAGAGTGGGGACGAGTGATTGCAAAATCCTCCTGCAGCATGTGGCAGCCTTCAGCCAAACATGCCCAAACATATTTTCCAGCTGCTCTGGCCGGTGGGAAGCAGCTGGTCCAGCTGGAAAAAGCAGGAGTGATCTGCACACCAAGGATCCTCCTCAGCATCCCAGCACCTGCTGGCTCCAGGAGCTTTCGAGGGGACCCGGCATTCCCAAGGGATCGCTTTAACATGGCTTTTGTAACTTGGAATTGTGCTGTTACCTCCCTGTGCCCACGAGAGCAGGGTGTGTTTGTCTCCGTGTGCTGTGAGGTCCGGGCTGGGAGGGGCTGCAGGACACGGCCCCTGTGCCCCAGCTGGGCTGGCTCCGAGGGCATCCCTTCCCTTCTCCTGCCGCAGGGCAGGGATGGAGCCACCGACCAGGCTCGGGCCAGGTGCCCTCCAGCCCCACAGAGTAACCCCAGCAGGAGCTGCCCTGGCTTCACACCCTTCCTGTCAATGGACTTGGACGCATTTTCCAGCTAAGCCACAGATCCCCTCAAATCCTTGCCACAGGTTCCTGCAGGACATGCACAGACTTGTTCCTCCTCCTCATCCCTGCCTGGACATCTGCAGGACTCAGAGCAGCAGATCCTACTCCAAACACTTTTTTCCACCCACAGCGGGTGCCGGGGTTCAGCTGGTGGAGCAGAGCCAAGCCCAGGGGAGACAAGCCAGTTCGAGAGAGCGGGGGGAGCCCGGGATGGGTTGAGCGGTGCCTGGGGGCCAGGGGAGCATCATCCCGGTGTGGCTCTGAGCTTGGCACCCCGAGGGGCTGAGCCACCCCTTCCTTAATCCATGAATCTCCTTCCTACAGTGGCCCGGTGGGTGGGACAGCCTGGGGAGGACGGGACCCCCTTCGAGCCGGTCAACTCCTGCATCTCCTGGCTGGAATGTGGCACCCCTGTGTGCATTGCTGGGGGGTCCCTGTATCCTCTAGCAAGGAGCTCCCTGCATCCCTCATGGGGGCGTCTCCCTGTCCCCAGCTCCCTTCTAGGAAGGGGGTCTCTGCATCTCCTCATGGGGGGTCCCTCAATTCCCTGGTGGGGGAGATCCCTGCACCTCCCAGGAAGGAGGGCCCTGTATCTCCCTGCTGAGGTTCCCCTCTGGTCCCTGATGCCGGGTCCCTGCACCCACCTAGGAAGGGGGTTCCCCATATCCCCTGATGGGGGTCCCTCCGTCTCCTGCTATAGGGGAGTCTCTGCACTCCCCAGGGAAGGGGGTCCCGGTATCCCCTGATCCAGGTCCCCGCCCTTCCCAAGAAGGGGGTCCCGGTGCCCACGGTCCCGGCATGCCCGGCTCTCCTCTGGCACCGCGCGGATTCCCGGGACCGGGAACACGGATGGGAGAGGAAGGGGGTGAGGGGGGCACACGCAGGACCGGGGCGGCTGCCGTGGGGTCGGCCGGGGCGGGGCGGGGCGGGAGGGAAATCCCGGGCGACGCCGGGCCCGGCGCTCGGCCCCGCCCCGCCCTCCGCTATAAAGGCGGGGGGCGCGGCGGGCA
>VZTE01004151.1:106556-130491 GCA_013397775.1 Eulacestoma nigropectus
GTGGAGGGTGGAGAGTAAGGGATGCCGGGTGCCGTGCGGGGTGGAGGGTGCCGGGTGCCGTGCGGGCGCAGCCCCGCCGCCGAGCATCCTGCGGGGCCGGGCGGGGACCGGCCAGCCCCGTGCCAGCGCCCCCGGGCCCATCGGTGTCATGAGCCGGGCGTTCTCTGCGCGGGATCAGCGGCTTCAGCCGCTCCCGGATGCGGGTGCCCCCAGCCCCTCCTGCTTGCCCAGCCTTTCTCAAACTGGTGTGACTGGTCCTGGGTGTCGCAGGTGTCTGTGGAGCCCTGCTGGGTGTCCCCAAGGCCGCTGTCATCACCCAGCTCGGCTGGGAGAGCTTTTAACGCGGCCGTGCACCTGCCACTTCCTCGCCCAAATCTTGGGGCTCCCGGGCGGCTGCCGGGAGCCTCGAAGCTCTCGCTGGGCAGAGGTCGCTGGAAGCGGCACCAGCCCCATGGGAGGGGACGATGACCCGGCCCCGGTCCCTCCCTCATTGGTGGCTTTGGCAATCCGCAGCCATGAGTCAGGGCGAGGGTGTTATCTCGAGGCTCCAGGGTGGCACCTGAGTCGCGTCGGCGACCTGAGGATGGGGACGTGGGCAGGTGACGCAGGCGGGGAGGGCTGGGGGGTGTCTGGTCAGGGTGACGGAACGTGTCCCTCTCCCGCTACCTGCCCGGGCTTGCCTGGACATGCTGGGACTTGCCTGGCAGTGAGGTCACCCTGGCTGTGTGCTCAGACTGCCCGGAGATAGGAAGCTGGATTTCTATTTTTACTCGGAGATGCTGAGTCTGAGCACAGGGTGCCCACAGAGATGGCCCCAGGGACAGAATGTGACCCCCCCAGACCCCGGGCTGGGGACTGTCACCGTGCTGGTGCCGTGCCTGGGAATAGGATCATCGAATCATTAAGGTTGGAAAAGACCTCCAAGATCCTCGAGTCCATCCACTGACTGATCCTCACCTTGCCAGCTAGACCAGAGCTCTGAGGGCCACATCCAGTTGTTTCTTGCACGCTTCTAGGGGTGGAATGTGGGGAAGACAATGCGGCACAGGCAGTTCAGAGGGGCTGAAGGTGCTGAATTTGGAGAGAAATCTTCACTGTAGGAGGCTGAGAACGTGCTTCTTGGGGAAGTTTGGGGATGGGGAGGATCTTTTGTGGCCTGGCTTTGGGAGTCCCAGATTAGGTGAGCAATGGGAGCTATGAATCTTCCTTTTTAAAGCAGATTGAACGAGTGTGGCTGTTCCAGCGGGGGCAAGGCTTAGCTCTGAAAACTCAAATCCCAGAGCAGTGCTGACTCTTATCCGCTGGACTCGATCTTGGAGGTGTTTTCCAGCCTTAACAATTCCGGTTCTACGGTGAGGTTCCTCATAAGTGTGGGTGTAGTGAGGGGTCCCTTATCCCCACATGTGTGTCAGGGGAAGCACTGCTCGGATGGAAAGGCTTTGGCACTTACTGGGAAGGTCAAGGCTTTTGGCACCGATTTGAAAAAAAACAAACAAGGTCTTGTTTCTGGTTGCCCAACAGCTCTGTGCAGATAAGGAGGGTGGTTAGCAAAGTGGTCAGGCTTGTGGCATGTTCTTGCAGTTGCTTGAAGTTTTCCTTACCTCCGGGCTGGGGTTCTTGAGATGAAGAAACCGGCCAGGAAAACATCCTGTTGCTTCACTTGCCCGTGTGCCAACTTGCCTTTGCCTGCATGGGAGTGGGAATGAGCGGGGTTGTGGATGGAGCCCGTGGCAGCGTCGAGGTGCCAGATGCTCTGACCTGGCAGGGCTTTGCCTGCTGGAGGAGGAATAGGGAATGGTGACATCTGCACCTTCCCCATCCTCCTGTGTCGCACTGGGCCGTGTCTGACCTCAGCCGTGCTCAAGCCTCTGCTAAAATCTCAAAAGTCAGAATTCAGACGTGTCAGTCCCCTCTGGGCTGCCTCACTGCAGAGCCCAGCCCAGCTTGTCCCACCTTGGCTACCGTGTGCTTTGCCCTGGTGGCCAGCACTCCCCTGTGTTTGCTCCTGTCATCCCAGCCCCCGTAACTCGCTCTGGTTTCCCCCCAGCCGCCACGATGCCGCTGTCCCAGAGCAGGGCTGGGCAGACCCCGTGCAGCAGCAAGGCCTGCAGGAACCTCTTTGGCCCCGTGGACCACGACCAGCTCCAGCATGACTTTGAGGACAAGATAAGGCAACAGCTGGAAGAAGCTCAGCAGCGCTGGAACTTCAACTTTGAGACAGAGACTCCCTTGGAAGGGCCGTTCAAGTGGGAGAGGATCCTCGTGGCTGAGCAGCCGCCCCAGGAGGTTCACAGCCTGGTCAGGGCTGTCATCAGCAGTGACAGCAGGAGCTCCTTGGCCCACAGGGTCCCCCCCAAGGACCGTGTTGGCAGGATTTGCCCCGAGGAGTCTCAGCAGAGCTCGAAGGTTTACAAGGCTGGTTCCCCGCAGAGCCTGAAACGTGGGCAGACCACGATCAAAGGTGAGTGCTGGGGGTTGGCGTCACTCCCTGGGGGCTTGGTGGGACTGATGTCATGGCAGGGACAGACAGAGGGGACTTGGGTGCCAGAGCCCTGCCTGGCTCTTGGGCATGGGGCAGGAACCACCCTCCATGGATCTCTCCTAGGGAAGCAGAGCCCATCTTCCAAAGGGAAAAAGGCCACCAGCTGGGTGCCTTTTGGCTGCTGGGGGTTGTGCAGGCGACTGGCATTGGGCTTGTGGGTTTTATAGGTGAAGATGCCCCCAAATTCATCTCCTTCATTTCCAATGGCCTGACCCAATCACAGAATCACAGAATATTAAGGAGTTGGAACGGACTTTAAAGATCATCTTTAAGGTCCCATGGGCAGGGGCACCTCCCACTCAGACCAGGTTGCTCAAAGCCTTTGTCCAACCTGGCTTTGAACACCTCCAGGGCTGGGGCATCCAGAACCTCCCTGTGCCAGTGTCTCACTGCCCTCACAGTGAGAAGTTTCTTCCTATCCTGCAAGGCCAGGGCCTGGAGTGGAAATGCAGGCGAGACAAGCAGAAGAGATGATGCAGACTCACAGCTCTGCTCTCCAGCAGCTTTGGGTGGGGGCTTTAGGGTGGAACCCACCTGGGCTGATTTTGGGGTGCCTCCTTGGGGACACCTCCCTCTTCCTGCCCCGCTGCTCCCAGCAGACTGGAGACGCTTTCCAACCCTTTCCTTCTTCCCTTCAGATTTCTACAGTGCCAAGCGGAGGATTGTCCCTGCCCGGCCCCGGCCGTGACTCGCTGGGGCAGCTGCTGACGCCGGGGTGTCCGTGGCTCCCCCGCCCTGTGCTGCGTGAGCTGATCTGTATGAAGCATTCTAGAGTCTGTAGTTCCCTATTTATGAGTAGCTCTGGGGTCCTGAGGGACCTTCACTGTGTGCAATGTGGAGGAGGAGCCCCACGGCGGGGCTGGAGGAGGACTGAGATGGACCTGGTGGGACCAAGGCAGTGCCCTGCCTGCAGAGAAGTGTCCTCTGCCCTGTGCTTGTGGGGCCAAACAGCGTCCTTGTGCCACCCTGCTGTCCAGCCCTGGGTCCGTCCCTTGCCTAGGGGCTGGCCCTGGGGGACACTTGTGTCCCAACCACCTGGTGGCACCAGATATCTTTAAGAAAAGTCACTGGTGTGGATTGTAGAGCTCTGGGACGCCCCGGCTGCTGGCACACGGGGGTGGCCCTCTGTCCCGGCAGGATGGACCCAAGCACTTGTCCGTGTGTGGGAGCAGAGGGATGTGGAGGCTGCTCCTTCCCACGGCTGTTCCCTGGAGAGCCCTTCCTTGGGGTGCCTCACCGGGAACAGCCCCCGGGGGACCAGCACTGCCCCCGGGAGGCTTTGGGATCCCCTGCTGGCCCCAGATCCCACTTTCTTACCTTGCTGTTGTCTTGTTGAGTGGTGCTGCTTGTGCCCACGTTCCTGCCTTCCTCAACACTGACACCAGGCTGGGGAGCCCCTGCTCTGGCTCTGTTGGGCTCCTCTAGGAAGAAGTCCTGCTCACCAGCAGGGCTGATGCTGAAATAAGGAATTGTAGCTTGTTTTCCTGGACTTTTTCTCCTTTGGGGCTGGTGGGGAGAGGACCCTCACCTGACTCTGCTCTGGGACCAGGGGATGGCCTGGAGCAGAGGCTGCTCAGTTCCAGCACTGAAGGATGAGTCCCTGCTCCTGAGGGACTCGACACTGTCAGGTCTCGGCACTTTCATGGAGTTCATCTCCTGCTCTACTGGATTTGGACTCGGGAAACTGGTGCAAGATGGTCCCAGGAAGAAAAGGGACAGGGTTGATCTCCCACCTTGCACCACGATGCACTTTGCTGTCGGTGAAGCTGCCAAGCTCCCAGCACTAAAAGTTTATTTATATTTAAAATAATGCTATGAAGTGTATTTGGGGAAAGGGGAAATACCTGTTTGTCTGTGAGTGTTAACTCTGAATAAACAATTGTGTGAAGGAATTCTGGCTTAGTGTGGATAACTGGGAGCAGGTCTGGCTGGGGGAGAGGAGGAGGGTGTTCCAGGGGCTGGGGATCCTTCTGGGGGTGCAGCCCTGAGCTGGGATCTGCCTTTGTGAGGGCTGAGAGGGATAAAGCCTTGCCACAACCCCTGTGCTTGACCCCATTCCCTGGGGACAGTGGTCTGGTGCTGCCACCGTGTCCCCAGCAGAAGCCACTGCCACCTGTATGGGATCTCCCTGCAGGACCCCTGTGTGAAAGTGGCTCCTCTGCTGCCCCCATCGTTCCCCCTTCCCCACTGTGCCCCTGTTCCCCCTAACCCTCAGCACCCTGTCCCGTGGTGCAAGTGGCCATTAGCCATGGGCAAGCTGGTCCCCTCCCTTACCCCTTTAAAGGGGTGCTGGGTGCCCAGCCCCACAAGGGTGACCCACGCTGTGGGATGGGGACACACGAGCGTGGGATGGCCCTGCTGGTGAAAACGTGCAGTGGCATTTCCTGGGTGGGACTGAGGTCCTGGGAGTCAGGAGTGTCTCCACCACTGGCTGCTTCCTTGGAGGACTGAGCAAGGCTTGGATGCAGACTCAGGTTCTGGTTAATGTGAGAAATGGCTCAACTTGCAAAGGATCCAGATGAAAATGAAGTCGATGGCAATGAAGAACCTTGTGTCATTGTTCAGCTGAGGATCCCTAAAGCATCTGCCTGTCCCTGGAGTGTGGGGTGACATCTGTGCAGGCCCATGTCCCTTGACACCCAATCACTCAGCCTTTGAGCTGCTGCTGAGTCAAACCCTACAGATTTAGCCCCTCTAATCTTTCCCCTTACGTCGGTCCTTCCAAACCCCCCTGGCTGCTGCCAGGAGCTCCCCTCTGCTGTCACCTCATGTTTGCCAGGAGCAGTGGCAATGAAGGAAATGAGAAATAGAAATGAGAAATAAATCAGTGAAACTCCCTTGTCTGTGTTTGTGGGCTCTGGGGAGAGCCAGGGTCCGGCTCTGCAGTGCCAGAGGGAGTTGGGCACCAGGGCTGGAGCTCTGAGTCCCTGGGACACTCCAGGACTGTGTCCCCCCAACTTTGGGACACAAAACAGTGGTGGGCTCCCAGAAGCTGGGGAATGGATTGAAACCTCCCACTTTCAGCCCAGGTTGTGTTTTGCTGCTCCCACTCCAGCCTGGCCTCAGCACAGAGCAGGGATGCTGAGGGGGTCAAACCCCCACAGGAGGAGGCTCAGGTGGTTCCATTCCCTTGTCCTCATTCAATCTCCGTTCACTGACACCTTCCAGCATCTCATCGGGGCTGGATCATACTCCCCCTCCTGGACCATTCCCTCCCTCCTGGATCATGCCCTCCCTCCTGGACCATTCTCTCCCTCCTGGATCGTGCCCTCCCTCCTGGATCATGCCCTCCCTCCTGGACCATTCCCTCCCTCCTGGATCATTCCCTCCCTCCTGGGCTGTGCCCTCCCGTGACCGGTGCTGATCCCGGCGCTCGCTGCCAGCACGGCTGTGCCGCTGGAAGCACGGTGCCAGAGTCTTGCTGGGCAGAGGGCACAAGTCAAGCTCTGCCAGGGATATTTAGGGTTTTCCTTTCAAAAGCATCCTTGGGGAAAGCAAAACCAAAATCCAACCTTCTCTGTGCAGCCACAAACAGCGCAGAGGGTTGCAGGGCGAGGGGATGAGCTGAGCCCCCCAGGATGCCCCAGTTTGGGGTAATCAGCACCAGCTTTGCCCAGAGTGTGGAGAGGAACCAGCTGAGCTTTTAGCTGGCCCATGAGTGCCCTGATGGAGTGGATGGGCCTGACCTGGCTGCTGCTTCCTTTGGTTAAACAGCAAATGAGCAGGGCCTGGCTGGTTCCCAGTGGGGGATTTAACCAGTTCAGAGGGGCAGAGATAGTTGGGGTATCAGCTTCCACCCCATGGCTCCTGCCCTGGGAGCCTGGGCTCAGACCTGCTGTGAGCCAGGGGATGCTTGTTCGAGTTATGCCCTGGAGATAACAGTGTTTCCTCCTGCCTGGGTTCTTTGCACTATTTGCAGTTGAAGAGTAGGAAAAATGCCCGTGATCCATCTGGTCCCTCCATCCCCTCATGAAGCAGAGTGGTTGCAGCCCATGGGCAGCCAGTGGGTTTGGTACTGGGTTTAAAGCCAAGTTTATAATTCAGGCAGGAGCCTTAAAAAACCATCAGAGAATAACACAGGGAGGACATCTCCAAATTCTGGGGCCAAAGAGCCTCCACAGGGGGTGATTTTCAGGTTGTTCTGTCTTTGGTAGGACATTATAATCCAGGGGTTGTAAACAGTCTTCTACTTTGGGTTATTTGGAGTCTCAAAATAACATTTGCTGTTTGTCTGCTGGTTTCCCTCCCCCCACAAACACCCCCCAGCCCTGGACCATTGCAAACGAGGAAAGGATGGGGCCCTGGCAGTGCCTTTGCAGAGCTGCCCTGGGATCTGGGGAATTTGTGGGGACGGTGACCCTCTGGATGGGTCCTTCCCACACCCCGCTTGCCACGCAGCAAACAGGAAATGTGTGAGCACCGGCAGTTGAGTGTCACCGAGAGCGGAAAGTGCCTTGGGTAAGAGAGATGAGAGCCGGGGCACGGGGCAGCTCCAGCGCCCTCGGGGTGGGACCGGCGTCCCTCTGACCTGGGGAGCCCCTCGGCCTCGTGTGCCCCAGCACTGAGCGTCCCTCCCGGCCGTGGGAAGGGTGAGTCCTGCTGCTCCGGGGATAGCACGACCTTAAGAAACAGAAAAGTGAGGGGAATAAGGGTTTTTTCTTGCTGGTGGTGATCCAAGGGGGCTTTTCCTCGCTGCCTGTGGGGCACTGTGGCTGGGGGCCCCTTTCTGATGGCTGGGAGCAGTGCAGGGTGCTGTGGAGGGAGGCAGGACACTGGCGATGCCATGGGGGGCCCTGCTTGGCTGGGGGGGCACAATTCCCATCCCATCCCATCCCATCCCATCCCATCCCATCCCATCCCATCCCATCCCATCCCATCCCATCCCATCCCCTCCCCCCGCGTCTCGGCCCGTCCCGCCCCCGGGCATCCGGTCAGCCCCGCGCCGGGGCGGGCTGCCTGCCTGATAAAAGGAGAGCTGTTCCGCTCCGCCTTGCTGTGCTTCGTGTTCTGTTCGTACTGNTCCCATCCCATCCCATCCCATCCCATCCCATCCCATCCCCCTGCTTGTTCAGCGCCTCCATCATGCTGTGGGCTCAGCTCACGTGCCCTGAGGCTGGGACAGGTAACCAGGGGCTTCCTCATGCCTTAAACAACCCCCCTGCCCCCCAGAGCTCCCACTTGTGCTGTCTCAGAGACTGAGACCACCACAAAGGTGTTTCTGATCCTGTGGGACTCCAGCAGCTCCACAAGACCCTCTTGCTTTAAGGGGTTGGGGCTGGTTCTGGGGCCTGTTCCCACATTTCTGATGTACACTGGGATTTAGCAGGATCTGTTTCTCATGGCAAAAGGAAGGGGGCAGAGGGCTGGGGGAGCCGGGGGTCTCCCCGGGCCGGGAGTGGAGAGCTGGGCTCAGACAGATCGAGCACGGCCCCGGCTCTGCGTCACTGCTCCCCACGGCTGTGGTTTCCTTCCCTCGGGGTTTCAGCTTTGCCACACAAAGAACAGCCCCTGTTGGAGAGGGCACGGTGGCTGTTGGTGACACGGCCACCCACCCAGGCTGGGGACAGGGCACTGGGGGTCCCCAGCTCAGGCCCCACAAGCCTGGGCGAGCAGCAGCGTGGTGGAAACCTCCCGAGGCCTCGCGCCCTCTCCCCGGAGCTGACTCACAGCTGTGAAAACTGGGGGAGGAATTTTAAAAGCTGCTGCTGAGCTCTGAGAAGGCAGGTGGAACCAGCACGTCTTGCTCAGACCTCCAGCATCGCCTTGGCTGGTCCTTTGCTGGTGTCACCTCCTGGCTGTGTCACCTCCCGGGTGGCCCTTGCTGGTGCTGGTGCCCTGTGCATCCTCCACAGCCGGGGAAGAGCGTGGGGAGATTTGGGATGGGCGCTTGGCTGGTGGCAGGAGAGGTTGTTCACGGGTGGGAGCTGGGCTGGGAGCCCCTGGGATGGCTGTGGGAGCAGCCGCTGCCGCTGTGGATCCTGGCTCCGTTCGCGCCGTGCAATCGGAGATAAGGGCTGCCCTTCCTGTTGCCAAACCCTCCTCAGCAATCGGGTTTTGGGCCCTTGACAGCAGCAAAATGGGTTTCCAGCTTGGTCCCTCTCGGCTGTGTCCCACCAGGCCAGAGCAAAGGTCTCCAGCGAGGAGAGGGCCGAGGCTCAGCACCCGCCCGTGTCCCCAGCAGGCCGGAGCCGGGGCCATGTCCGAGCGCCGGGCGGCCGCCAAGGGCCGGCGCTTGGGCTCCAGCCGGCGCAAGCAGCTGCGCGAGGGCTCCGGGGAGGCCCCGGCACCAGAGCCCGGCCCCGGCGAGGAGCCACCGTGGGCATCCGAAATAGTGCAGAGGGTGCAGCAATTCCTCAGCGACAGGGGCACGGAGCAGGCGGGAGTCGTCACCCGCTCGGACGTGCAGGTGAGGACGGGGCTGTCTCCTGGGGTCCAGCACTGCCGGGGTGACTGGACACGGTGTGATGGGTGCGTTTTTACCCTGGTTTGCTTTGGTTTTAGAAATTGCAGGAGGAAGGTTTCCCGTGCAGCAGGGAGGAGCTGGAGCTTGTGTTTGATGGGCTGGATGCCGCTGGCACCGGGCGCTTGGGCACAGAGGAGTTCACGGCCGGGCTCTGTAAGTGCAGCCCGGGCTGATCCTGGGCACAGTCCTGAGGCTCTCCTGGCGGATGTGAAATGCTGCCCTTGCTGTGTGGCACAGGATGAGTCGTCCCCATGCCCAGGTCTCAGCCCGTGGCTCACCTGGCGCGGGGTCCTGTTGTGGCAAAGCGCTTTGTTGAAGCCGTGGAGGGGGAGGTTTTGGGGTTTGGGCTTTGCTGTTGCCCCGGCTGGGCACTGAGGATTTGGGATATCTGTCAGCAGGGCAGTTCCTCAGCTCCCAAAAAGCTGCCAGGGAGCACCGGCGGCGGAAAACGGCGTCCCGGAGGGTCCGGCTGGTCCTCCCCACCCCGGCGCTGGAAGGGGGGGACAGCGAGGAGCGCAGACACTTCGCTGCCTTCATGGAGCAGCTGGGCACAGACAACGTCTCTGAAGAGTAAGTGCCCTGCTTGGCGCCCATGGGTGTCCTGCAGGATGAGTAGAGGGGGAAAGGCTTGGGGCAGGAGATCCCCACACAGGCAGGGAGCCCAGAAATGCCTTGGAGGTGCCTTTGGCCCAAGTACGGGAGCAGGGAACAGGGTCACAGTGACCCCAATGCTCATCTGTCCTCACACACCTCAAAAAGTGTGAGTTAAATGACTCAGTTGGCCTGGCTTTGGGGGTTCTGGGGGGATGCTCACCCCAAAACTCCCCTCTCCCTGCAGACAGGAGATCTGGCAGCTCTGGGTGAAGCTCCGGCAGGATGAGCCCCAGCTCCTGGACAACCTGGAGGACTTCCTGGCCAGGATGAGGCACCGCATCCAAGAAGCCAGGAGCGAGAAGGAGGCTTTGGAGCGGACTCTGAACAAGTGAGTCACCCCAGGATAGGGCATAGGGATAGGACAGGAGGGATGGGGACAGGAATGGGGCCCTGGAGGGCCACCCCAGCCGTGCAGAGAAACCTGGGTGCTTTCAGCATACCCACCAGTGGCCGGAGCAGAGCTTTTGCTGATGTTTGGGGTCGGGCTCCCTCTACAGTCATGGATGGGATGGCAAAAGGGCCGGACTCGGACTGCCGGACGCATCCGTGCTGGGTGACCCCCTCCAGGCAAACCCAGCCACAGCCTGAGGCTCCCGTGGGCAGTGTGGGGTCCCAGGGGCCTGCACCCCCTGTAGCGGGGTCTCACCCCCGGCCCTGCTGTCACCACAGGCGCGTGGCCGAGCACGACAAGGACGTGCAGCACCTCTGTGAGGTCCTGGAGCAGCAGATCCAGCAGGAAAAGCTGCGGCTGCAGCAGCAGGTGGGTCACTGGCTGCTCTTCTCCCCTCGCTGTCCGTGCTGGGGGACCCAGCACCCCAAACCCCCTCGGCAGCTTCCGATGGATGAGGGGGTGCCGATGTCCTTGTGCCACCCCAGAGCACGGCCCGGAGCCACCAGCACGGTGAGGAGCTGCAGCGAGTGCTGGATGCCAGCGAGAGGGAGGTGCAGCGCTTGGTCACGGCGCAGATGGAGGTGGGCTGGCCACAACCCCCCCGTTGTGTGTTAGGGGTCTCTGGGCTGGCCTGTGACAACCCCACGGTGCTGCAGAGCTGATCCCGGCGTGTCCCCGCCAGCCCTGGCTGCAGGTTGTCACACAGGACCCTCCACACCACATTTGCCACCCCCATCCCCACACTCCCCTCCATCCCCAGAGGACACGAGTTGAGTTTCCCACCCACTGTCCTCGAGTGGGAGTAATGCAGTCCTGGGGCTAGAGGAGATGGTTATTAATTAATTAATGGGGATTTGGGCGGGCTGTGAGGGTCCTGGTTGCCATCCCACAGCTGGAGCGGCGCTGCCACAGCCTCCACAGCTCCCAGCAAGTCACCAGCACGGAAAACCGGCAGCTGGAGGAGAGCAACCGGCAGCTGGAGCATCACCTGCAGCACCTGCACCAGCAGCTGCAGCAGACCCAGGGCCACCTGAGGACAATGAGGGCTACAGTGGTTTGGGAGCACATGGGGCAGCCTGGGTGAGTAGCTCAGGGACCGTGTGTCACTCACATGTCCTCACATTTGTCATTTTCTCCTGGATGGGGAATGAGTCAGAGGGGCTCAGCCTCACGGTGCTTCAGTGCTATTCACGGTGCAGGTTCATTGTGGTTTGGTGTGCAAGGCATCAGAGAAAAAGCAGGACAATCAGCACCATGAGCTGAACGTGCCCCAGGAGGGCAGTGCCAGAGAAATGGGGGTGTCCTTCACCCAGGAGGGCTCAATAGGACTGATCCAAGGGTTGTGGGTTTTGCTGACCTGCTCTATCCCTACCCTGACAACCCTGGTGCAGGGGTGGATGTGGTGAAGAGGATGGAGTTCCTGTTCTGACCCTTGTGCTCTGTGTTTGCAGGGACAGAGTGGTGGCAGAGTTACCCATGGAGGTGCCAATGTCCCCACAGGTACTCCAGCTGGGTGCATGGGGACAGGACAGGGGGTCCGTGCTCCAGGGCCTTGTGCCGTTCAGTTTGGGACTGCTGGGGAGCCCAAGAGCACAGGGTGTTCCTGCAGCACTGCCTCCCCTAAAAGCTTTCTCAAATGGGGCTGGTGCAGATGTTTGAGAAGGGAGGGGGTTGCAGCACCTTACTTCTGGTACCCCCAAGATTTTGGGTGGGTACAGCTGGATACCTGCTGGAGAACTCTGCAGCATTTCAGGTGGATATTCTCCCTCACCAAGCGTTTTTCTCTCTCCTCTTCCCACCCCGTTTCCTGCAGCTGAGTCCTGGGAAGAGCGAGAAGTTCCGCTCCGAGATGCGGATCAGGCTGGGATCCCAGAGCGACGAGAGCAAAGCCAAGAGCACCCACCAAGTGTAAGGGGTCCTGCTGCTCCCGTATGTGCCCCTGGGGTCTGCAAGCTGGGGCTGAGCCCCAGGCCCTCCCTCCACCCTCCCCAGGCAGACAATGATATTTCGTCCTTTTAACACTCCTCTCCCACCCACTCATCTCTCACCCTGGAGATCACATCTCTTATCCCAGCTCATCACTCCCTTGGCTCAGGAACTTGCTGTACCTGGCTGAGAGTTGTCTTTTCCTGTCTGATAATGCCAACATGGGTACTGAGAAGAGGCCAGCATACGGCCCTGGGTCTGGCTGCCTGTGTGTGCATCCCCTTTCCCCCTGCCCCCATTGCTGCCTGTGTGAACTCCAGTGCACTCAGAGAGAAAATAAAATCTGGTTTGGAGAGGGATGGGGTGAGGCTGTAGATCAGAGACCCACTGGGACTGACTGGGGATGGGAGGGAGCTGGAACCTGACCTGGGAGCTGGTTCATTGCCCACATTTTCTGCCCCTTCCAGGGTTTGGGAAATGCTGCCAGCAGAAATAAACCTTTCAGGAGCCCCAGGGAAAGCAAGCTCTGCAGAAGAGGACCCCTTCCCAGAATCTCTGAAAGAGGAAGGTTTCTCTGACCAAAGCTCTTTGCTAAGAGAGATGAATGATGCAATAGCAGCTCTGAGCAAACATCTGAAGGCACAGGAACCGGGTGCACCCCCTTCCCTGGCAGACACTCCCTGTCACCCCTGGGACAACGCTGAGCCCCAAGAGGCAGCCACAGCCCATGGAACAACCCCTGGGGTCCTGCAGGAGACCCTCCCTGGCCACGTCCATCATGAGCTGCTTGAAGGAGACCTGCAAGAGCATGCTCCGGATGTGACACAGGCTGGTGCGTCCGCAGGAGCCGGGCACTGCACAGCTCAGGAGTCAGGGGCAGAGCAGGGAGAGAGCCCAGAGGAGGCACAGAGGATGTTATTCCTGCAAGGAAAGGGTGCTGGTGTGGAGGAGATGGTGCTAAATGTGGCTGAGCATCTGGGAGAGAGCACGGAGGCAGGAGAGCAGGTGCTGATGGAGGTGGAGGGAACAGGGTGGCTGCAGGAAAAAACAGGTGAGAAAAAACCCCAGCTCCTCGGAGAAGCTGAGGAAGTGGAGATAAGCCAGGGAGAAAATTTGGAGGCAGGTCTGGGCCCACCTGAGGCTGGGCAGGAAGGTGTGCCAGTGGCACAGTGCCTTGCAGTGGATGAGCTCCTGCCAGGCGGGACTCTGGGTGAACGTGTGCAGGTCCCGGGCATGGCGCTGCAGGAATGGGCTGACCCGGCATCAGGGCTCCCTGAGAAACTGGAAACTGAGCTGGGAGAGCACCTGGAGCCAGAGCCACCATCCTGGGGTGAGGCACAAGTGGAAGCATCCCATGGGGATGGTGTCCCTGGGGTGGCAGTGGCTCCTGGCCCGGGAGTGCTGGACGAGGAGCGCGCCAGTCCGGACGTGCAGCCCCGGGGAGAGGCCGCGGACTCCGAAGTGCTGGAAGTGCTGCCAGCCCAAGCTGAGCGTGCAGGGAGCAGCAGAGCCGGGGGCGAGGAAGAGGAGGTGGAGGAAGCAGAGCCCAGGGAGGCAGAGCAGCAGCTGCAGGGTGAGTGTGCCAGGGGAGGCGCAGGGCGGGGAGGGAGCCCGGGCGCTCAGGAGCCACTGGCAGCAGCCGTGCCACCCACCCACAGCCAGGAAGGAGGAGTGGGAACAGATGTGGAACTGAGGGAGGCCCAGAGCAGCAGCACCATGGAGCTGCTGGCGGAGGTGGAGGCAGATCTGCAGGTCTGGAATGAGGCTGGATCCCCAGGGACACAGCAGAGAGGGGATGTGGATCCAGATGTGCAACTGGAGAAGGACAAACCAGAGTTAGGCCTGGGAGAAGAAATGGGAGCTGCTGCAGTGCACAGTGAGGGTCCTTCCCCAGCAGAAACACCTGTGGGCATCCCAGACTTGTGTGGGCTGTTCCCAGTTAAGTCTCAGGCACTGGAACTGGTGGAGGCAGAGCTGCAGCTCTGTGGGGATCTCAGCCCAGAAACACCCCAGGGAGGGAAGGGTGGAAGAGCTGCTCAGCTCCAAGAGAATGAGGAAAAGGATGGGGTACAAGAGCAAGGTGAGCATGGGCTGCCACACGAGCCAGTGCCTCATCCCAACGAAGTGACCTTGGGTCACGGAGAGGGGGCTGGTGCAGGTCTACAACCAGGGGAAGAGGCTGAAGGCCTGGACACTACTGAGCACCAGGGCACTGATGCCAGTGTGCAGCTGATTGCAGAGGGGGATGAGCTCAGACTGACCCGGGAAGGGAGCACAGAGGCAGCTCTGCAGCCCTTGGGTGAGGCTGGATCCCCGGGGACAGAGCAGGGAGGGAGAGTGGATCCAGATGTGCAGCCCCTGGATCAGGAGGATAAAGAAGAGGTTTTGGAAATGGAAGTAGAGGATGCCCAGCCAGATCTGCAGCTGTGTGTGGGTCTTAGCCCAGAAACCCCATGGGGAGGGGAGGGTGAAAGAGCCGTTCAGCTGGAGGAGGAGGAGGATGGGACACAAGGACAGGGTGAGGGTGAGCTGCCACACGAGCCTGTGCTTGATCTGCAGGGATCAGAAGTCGGGCAGGGAGAGGGGGCTGATGAAGACATGCAAGCGCAGGAAGAGGCTGAAGGCCTGGACACTATTGAGGCCCACAGCAGTGGTGCCAATGTGCAGCTGCTTACAGAGGGGGATGAGCTCAAATCAGCCTCAGGAGAAAGCACAGAGGCAGCTCTGCAGCCCTTAAGCCAGTCTGACTCCCTGGGGACAGAGCAGGGAGGGCGTGTGGCTCCAGATGTGCAGCTCCTGGATCAGGTTATTAAAGCAGAGTTAGTGAAAATGGAGGCAGAGGATGCCCAGGAAGATCTGCAGCTGTCAGAAGGTCTCAGCTCAGGAGTCCCATGGGGAGGAGAAATTGGAGCAAATGTTCATCTGGAGGAGGAGGAGGATGGGGCACAAGGACGGGGTGAGCATGGGCTGCCACACGAGCCTGTGCTTGATCTGCAGGGATCAGGGGTCAGGCAGGGAGAGGGGGCTGGTGAAGACATGCAAGCGCAGGAAGAGGCTGAAGGCCTGGACACTACTGAGGCCCAGAGCACTGGTGCCAATGTGCACCTGACTGCAGAGGGGGATGAGCTCAGACTGACCCGGGAAGGGAGCACAGAGGCAGATCTGCAGCCCTTGGATGAGGCTGGATCCCTGGGGACAGAGCAGGGAGGGAGAGTGGATTCAGAGGTGCAGCCCCTGGATCAGGTTATTAAAGCAGAGTTAGTGGAAGTGGAAGCAGAGGATGCCCAGGCAGATCTGCAGCTGTGTGGGGGTTTCAGCCCAGGGGGTCCAAGTGGAGGGGAGGATGGAACAGCTGTTCAGCTGGAGGAGGAGGAGGATGGGGCACAAGTGCAAAGTGAGCATGGTCTGCCACAGGAATCTGTGCTTGATCCACCAGGAGCACGAGGCAGACAGGGAGAGAGGGCTGGTGCAGGAGTACAACCACAGGAGGAGGCTGAAAGCCTGGACACACTGGAGGCCCAGAGCACTGATGCTGATGTGCAGCTGTTCACAGAACAGCAGGAGCCCAAATCAGGCTCAGGAGGGAGCATGGAGGCAGATCTGACGCCCCTGGGTGTAGCGGGGATGTGGGAAGGGGAGCAGAGCCTGACTCCAGGTTTGGAGGCAGGTCTGGGTGCATCTCCCACTGCAAACCTGTGGGAAGGAGCTGCTGCACATGTGCCCCCTCCAGCTGAGGCTGCTTTGTGTCCTGAGCCTGTCACTGCTGCAGAGGGCCCCAGTCTGGAAGCAAATCCGGGAGCATACACTGGTCCTGAGGGGCAGATTCTGGAGGCACAGGAATTACTGCAGGGAGAGAGGGTTCCTGCAGAGGGGAAGCCTCTGGACGGAGCTCACGGTCTGGAAGTGGCTCAGGGAGAGAGGCTGGAGGCAGGGGTGAGGAACGCAGTGAAAACTCAGGGTCTAGGACTAAAGCAGGGCCATGATGACGCTGTGCCGGCGTTGGCCTCCCCGTTCTCTGAGGTGCCATTACAAATCAACACCCTAAAGCTGGAAACGATGATGCAGGAGGATGTTCTCATTCCAGATGTGTGGCGGCTTTGTGCTCCGGGACAGGCAGCCCAAAGGGAGCTTCAGGAGCAGGTTTCAGCACAGGGACATGAGGGGAGGCTTCACACGGTGGTCCCGCGGCCGGAGGGGGAGACAGCAGCCGCGATGGAAGCGGAGCGCACGGCTGCCGGACCTGCCGAGCCTCCAAAGCAAGAGGTGCCAGCAGCATCAACACTGCACGTGACGGTGCGACCAGAAGGTGCTGGGAGTGATCAGCTGGGGATGGTCCTCAGAGATAACTCACTGGGGCAAGGGCAGTTCTTGGGAGAACAGAGCAAAGACCTCTGTGTTGGTCAACGAGAGAAGATGCAAGAGTTTGGTCAGAAAATGAGTCAGGAAGGCAAGCCCAGCCCAGCAGAGCCAGGGGCTGTGACTGCAGGTGGGGCAGGAGCCCCAAGGGGTTGTCCTAAAGCTCCCCTGGACCCAGACCACCTCTACAACGTGCTGTTTGTTGGGGACTCCCACGTGGGCAAAACATCGTTCCTGTACCGCTTGCACGCCGACACCTTCAACCCCCACCTCACCGCCACAGTGGGTAGGTCTCCTCCAGCCCCTCTCCAAGCACTCGCTTGGATCACCACTGCAATTCCCTTTCCTCCACCCCACAAGTTGCTGGTGGTCACCACATGCCTGTTACAGCTCATGCCAAGCGTGCTGTACAACCTGTCCCCAGGGGCCAACCAGAACCACCAACTCCCCACGCCTGGATGCTCATGGGCAGGAAATGCTGCTCCTCCTCATCCTTCCTCGGCCGCCAGTGACAGTGGCCCAGTGCTTTCCTCTCTGCTTTGCCTTTCAGCTCCATTCTCCTCTCTTCACCAACCTCATTTTATTCATCATGAGATGAGAGACCTTCCCAAAATCCAGCCATTGAACATCTAAAAGCCAGAGGTTCACTTGGGACCAACCCCTAGAGCTCCAGCCTCAGACCACCCTGCACCATGCTTTTCTCCATCCATCTTCTGTCACAGGGCAGAACTCTACAGTATCAAAATATCCTCTTTTGTGTCTTCCAGGACTGGATTATCAGATCAAAAACCTCGTTGTGGATAACAAGCGCTTTGCTCTCCGCCTATGGGACTCAGCTGGTCAGGAAAGGTGAGGTGCTGTGCTGCTTAAGGACACAACCTGGGGTTTTGTTTTTCCTGGTAGTTTAGGGGCAATGAATATTCTTGGCTTTGCTAAGCAAAGGTGGGGTTGCTCAAGGAGGGACTCTGTACAGTATGTGATCTGACAAAACATAATAAAGGAAGTAATTAAGATAAAACTGGCACTCAGGCTGTTCCTATGGCCCCTGCCATCAGGACAAGAGCCAAATCTGGGGTTTGCCTGTTTTGTAGACCTGCACTCCCACCTTTTCCACTAGGATTTCACATCACTCCTAGGCAAAACCTCCTTAGACCATAGTGGTGACCATCTGAAATGCCCACAGGTACCACAGCGTGACCAAGCAGTTCTTCCGGAAGGCGGACGGGGTGGTGCTGATGTATGACATCACCTCCGAGTACTCCTTCTGCGACGTGCGCTACTGGCTCAGCTGCATCCAGGTGGGTGAGGTCCCGAGGTCTTGAGACTGATGGGAGTGGCCAAGCCCTTTGGAAAGGGTGTTCTGCACTGCTCTGGTTATAAAGTAATTTTTTGTGGAGGATTTAAGTCAGATACAGATAATTTTCACCTGTTTGCAGTGTTTCCCAAGGTAATTTGTTGATGGCACCAGTAGGGTAATGATCAATCACAAACAATTAAAAACTAGTGCAGAGGAATGGAAAATGTTGGAAGTGACAGTGCTTTTACATCAAGAATAGTCCACTTTGAGTCCTGGGAAATGGGAGGTGATTCAAGGCTTATTAAAAGCTTCTTGTCAGAGATTTCCAGTTGACACAAAGCCAGTGTTTAAAATGATGAAGCAAAATAGGATATTGCCTTGGTCAGTTCCTGTAAATCCCAGCCAGAGCATCTTCAGAGGGCTGCTGAAGTTGAACACAAAGTGAGTTCATTACAAGGGTAACTCATCCAGTGCTTTGCCCTGCTAATAGACATGGGCAGATGATTTAAGGGAAAAAAAAATTTCTTAAATGCTGTTGAACTTATTTAAGAATTTAAAGTTTTGTTATTAGCCCAAATCCATGGGTGTCAGTCATGGTGTTCCAGGATATGTGTAGACAGTGTGGCCAGCTGGGATTCAAGGAAGATTTTGAAGCTGTGCTGATCTTTCCCTCTTAACCACTCAGGAGGCAGCAGAGGATGGAGTTGCTGTTCTGCTTCTTGGGAACAAAACCGACTGTGCTGCCCAGAGACAGGTCCCTACGAAGGAGGGTGAATGCCTGGCCAAGGTAGGTGGTGAAGCACAGCCACCCAAGCGAGGCAGGGACGGCTAAGGATGGACACCACCAGCCTGAGGAGCTGGAGAAAGGGGAAAACCCTCAATTTACCCCTCATGCATAGGCAGCCAGCAAAGCGCTCTCTGAACCCACCTGTTACCCTTCCCTGCCTTGCTTTCCCTTTGCCACTTTATTTTTGCCTCAGCACCATCTCAGTAAATTGGTTTATGGAACTGGATTTGTAAATTAAAACATTTTCAGCTCTGTTTATCTTTGCTGTGAAGTGTTGAGTATCTTCCCAGCATCATAAAAACAATAACGCCACTGAGCACTATCCTGGTTTAAAGATACTGAAATGATCAAAGTTTGATTAATCTCTTCAAATATAGATGGCTAATAAAAATTAGGTGAGGAGAATGAGAAGAATCTCACCTTTACTGACTTAATTTTAGAGTTTATGAGATTTGGGCCATAATCCATGGACCAGTTCTAGAAATGGAGATGAGGGATAGATGCTTATTTTCCCAAACTGGTCACTGTCAGGCACAAAAGAGTTGGGAACATCTAGTTATGTCTCTCTCTCTGTGTTCACTCCCATAACCAGAGGGCATCACAAATTCTTCTGTCTGCAGTGTCAGCTTTTTCCTTGGTATTAAAAGTTGGTGTCGTAGCAACCAGAAAAACTGGATTTCACCCTCATGTAAATAAGTTATTGAGTTGTTTCCTTGATTCCCTCCTGTTTCCCCTTGACTGTGACTGTCCCATGGGTGTTTATTCCCACATTAAGCTATTCCAGTGCAAGAACATTACATTCCTATTCGGGGTCTGTGTCTTTCAGGAGCATCAGCTCATGTTTTATGAGTGCAGCGCTGCCTCGGGCCACAACGTCTTTGAGTCCATGGTCAGCTTCATCAGGTGAGGCGTGTGCTTGGATTTCCCAGCTGTCCTCAGTTTAATGGGCTCCCTCCCTGCTTTTTTAACTCCAAATACTGGGATGTCATTGTCACCAGAGACTCCATGCCCAAATGTCAGGGAAAACTCAGAGCAGCACGTGCTGGGATGAGCACTTAGCACTGCCCTAACTTGTCTCCTGAACAATCAGCATTGCAAGGAGATGAACGAAACCCTTTTTGAGATGCTGCTGATTGCTCCCTGGCTTGACAGAAAAAAATTCTGCCTGTGATTTGATTTAGGCTGGTGTTTTTAGCAGCATCCACAGCTCTCAGATCACACGGAGCTGGAAGGATCCTGACTCCTTTCAGCCGTGCTGAGCCTCTTGTACCAAGGCTTGTCAAGACAAACAGCACAGCAATACAAAATATGAGGGAAATACCCGGCTAATTTGCTTCCTTTTCTCCCAGGTTGCTCAAAGTTCGTGAAGATGAATTGAAAAGTAAGGCAGAAGAGGTACCAAAGGCACCCCAGAAGAAAAAGGGCTGCTGCTGGTGATGGAGAGACCCCCCCCACACTGATCTGAAACTGCAGCAACAGCCAGAAAAGCATAAAAATAGCCCTTGGACACCTTCTCTCTCCCCGTGTGTCTCCCCTGCCTGATCTTCCTTGGATGCTGAGAGCAAAAGCTGCTGTGGGGGACCCCCTGCCATTCCCCCAGAGCACACCAGCCTGCCAAAAAACTTCTCCGAGAACTTTACCACTTTCTTTTGGAGACCAAAAACAGGCCACAGAAAGAGGTAGAAAAGGAACCCAGCTGGGTCTGAGATGCTGGAATGATACTGGAAGCAGCAGGGAGTAAACCCAAGGTTTGGGATAGAAGAAATGAAAACCTGGAGCCATCCAAGTGTATAAAACAAGGGGGTTTAGTGCTGTTGATGCTCTGGGCTGTGGGGACTTCTGCTCTGGCTTTGCAATCTGATTGGATTTGATCAGGAACAATGAGATATTCCATGTATGCTAACTGCACTTAAGTCTCTCCAATTAGACAAGCTAAAGCTAATTTTTCCCTTCCCTGGTTTATCCTGCCAGTGAGCAGTGATGAGGCTTGACAGAAACTACTGAATATTTTTCTGAAAATAAATTCAAAAACCCCAAGAGCACGTCCAGGATAATAAGAAGATAAATGCTTGCAAGAGGTTTTTTCATTGTGTTGTCCCCAGAGCAGATTTTTGGACTATTGCAGCAAATCTCAGGCTGGGCAGAGAAGAACAAGCTGCTGCATCCTGCCCTTCTGCTCTTTGTGAAATACCAAATTGGTTTTAAATCCAGCTTGAAAAATCTAAATAAGCACATGCCCCAATTTCAAGGGTTGTTTTTTTCAAATCTTTTTACAGCTTGATTGAATCATAATTTTGCAGAAAAAAAAGGACATACAGACTAAATAAATAAGAATACAAGTGCTATATTTTAGTATTTTATATGTTCCATGTAAATTCCCAGCAGTTGAACAGGTGTATTTAAAGACTGTGCTTATGTGCAGAGTTTGGGGAAATAATTCTGCCTAGTTGGGTCTGCTTTTTGTTGCCATTATTATTTATATGTACATAATGGCAAAGCATAATAGTAGCCAGTTTGTGCTTTAGAAAAATAAAGTGACAACAGGAGTTGGGTTTCTAGTAACACTATATATTTTCATATATAGTTATATATTTTTTAGATATATCAGCTTCACCAGCCAGGGTCCAACTTCGCAGTGATTCCCCTGCACACCCCAATTTATCACTCCAGTACCTCTGTACCCTAAGTCTCCATCTCTTGTGTCTCCCCCCAGCCTACCTCAAGTCATTTTCCTTTGGCCCCATCATTAAAACACTTTATTTTCTTAATGCAAGATATATAATGCTCCCATTCCCTGTGTCCATCTCTCTTTACTGTATTTCTTTATACAATATTTTTAGTGATGGAGCAGCTCCTCAGGAAAGATTGATGTGCCTCAGCTCAGAGCTGTGCCTGGGTTTGGTATTTGAGATATCTGGAATGGCTTTTTCTTATTGTTTGGGACCCTCTCTGCTATTTCTCCTTTTATTTTAAAATAATATAAATCCAAGTGTACTTTGCAAATTTGATCCGTAATAAGAAGCACCATTTCAGCCTGATCAACCCAAAAACTTCTTTTTACTGTAACACTTCCCCATGCAAAGCCATCCATAAGATCAGCTTTTCCCTTTGCCTAAATATGCTGGGATTGCACATGGAAGACGCTGCTTGGCCGAGTGGCAGCAGGATTGAGCAAGAAAAGGTTTTATTTGATTCCAAAATGAAGAGTTGAGGCCGTGGAGGCTGAATTTTCCCATTAGATGGCAGCAGCTGCAGCAATTCCTCCCCACTGCAATATTGCTGCTGCAGGGAAGGACCAGGGAGCTCGAACAGGGCCCAAAGCAGGAGCCGAAAAACAAAAGGCTTCCCAGAACAGCAGGCAGAAAGAAATGTCTGTCTTATTCCCCTGGAAATCATCTCTAGAAAGAAGGATGGAGTTTGTGCCCAAAGCATGAATTACTCCACTCCAAACCTCCCCGCCAAACTTGGAAATGAATTTCTCATTGCCAGGCTGGGAGAAACACCAGGAAGACAATAAATCACATTGGAAAACATGGGCAGCATGTTGCACTTGAAAGCATCTTTCACCTTTAATAATTCACATCCCAGCAAACATTCCCACTCCGGGATCAAAGGCACCGCTCCTTTGCAAGCCATTAAACGCCTGCACGAGTATTTGGAGGAGGATCAAGGCCTGGGATATTAATAGCAAGAGGGAAATGCATATTTGTTTGGACCACAGGATTTTTTTTTTTAATCAGGTGGTTTCCTTTTAAGCTGTTTGTAATTCCTTAAGGCGCTCCACAAGAATTAGAGGAGCTGCCTCAGCCAAGCCAAGATTGGGAAGAACTCAGATACCAGCCCAAAGTCAGCAGGCATTTACCACCATCCTGCTTGGATGAATCCACCTTGGAAGCTGAGAACCCACATGAGCTTCTGACAAGTTGGAACAAATCTTCAACCACAGCTTTCACTGCCCCAGCCGTGGGATTTGGGTTTTGCCCAGGAGTGTCTCCCAGAATTTCACCCCATTCCCCTGGAAAGGCAGTAAAATCCGGATGAGGAGACAATCCCACTCCCTGGGCTGGGATTGACAGGGCAGGAAATCCAAACCTGAGAAGAAGAAGTCCTTTTTCTTGCAATGTTTAATTCAGCTGCAGAACTCAGCGCAGCAGGATGTTGTTGAGGCCAAGAACTTAAACAAGGCTGAAATTGAAACAAGGTTACTCTAAAGGGACCTGGTCTAGTGGAACAGGGGGAGTGGAATGAGACGATCTTTAAGGTTCTTCCAACCCAAACCATTCCAGGGTTCTATGAAAATGGATCGGAGACATACCAAAACCACCCATCACACCCACAATCAAGAGCTGACTGAAAATATGTTTAATTGCAGTTAAGGACTGAAGCTCATGTCTGAGAGCAGGGTGAGGCTGAGACCCCTTGCTCCTGCATTCTCCCAAGCTTTTCATGCCAGGGGTGGCTCCGGGGTTCTCCTCTTGCCTCATCTCCAGCCCTTTTCTCCTCGAAGCCTTTCCCACAGTTTTTAGGGCTTTCTCACATTTTTTTAGGGGGTGTTAACTGTGTGCTCAGTGCTTGTCACTTGGCCTGTGGGAGTGGGCACCCATGTCCCCCATGGGGCTGGGGATAAGTGGGGTTCAAGGGGGCACTGTGTGGGTCTCCCAGGGGGTGTTGAAGGGTCTGGGGGGGCTGTGGGGGGATACTGGGGACTAATGGGGTGCTGGGGGGTGGAGGGAGGTGTTATGGATGCTGTGGGATGTGGCTGTGAAAGATTTTGGGGGTTCTGGGGGGGTCTTGGGTGTGCTGTGGGCTCAGGAAGGTGCTGAGGGTTCACGTGAGTGCTGTGTGGGGTGTCTTAAGGTGCTGGTGGGTGCCCGGAGGCTCAGGTGTTTCTTGGGGGGGGTCTGTGAGTGATGTGGGATCAGGCAGGTGCTGGGGTGTGGTCTCAGGGTGTTTATGGGCTCAGGTAGGTACTGGTGGGGTGTCTGTGTGTAATGACAGGGTCAGGCAGTTGCNGATCAGGCAGGTGCTGGGGTGTGGTCTCAAGGTGTTTATGGGCTCAGATGGGTGCTGGGAAGGGTCTTAGGGATCCTGAGGAGATCTGATGATCCAGGGGAGGCTCAGGCTGGTCTGGGGGTTCAGGTGGGTGCTGGGGGGGGATGTTGAGGATAATCATGGACTGAGGTGGGTGCTGGAAAAGGGGGTCTCCATGTTCTGGGCTGAAATGTGTGCAGGGAATCTCAGCAGGACACTGGAGGTGCCAGTGGGGAGGGATGTGGGTGTTGGGGGGCTGTTGGCAGGTGCCGGGGTGGTTGGGAGTCCTGAGGGATGTCTGGGGCACCGGGAGGCCCTGGGGCTGGCCTGGGTGTTGGGGGGGGATCACAGGGGATGGTGTTGGTGGTCGCGGGGCGGTGTTGGGGTGTCCTGAGGGGTGTTTGGGGCAGTGGAGGGCCGGGTGTTGGGCCGAGCAGGGTGTTGGGAGTCCTGGGCAGTGTTGGGAGTCCCGCGGAGGGTCGGGGTGC
>VZTE01004151.1:131338-164731 GCA_013397775.1 Eulacestoma nigropectus
TGCAGTTTATTGATTCATTTTTAAGAATAACCCCCTGGCTGGGGCTCCTCTGCCTCAGAGGAACACGGGCGAGGCTGTGGGGCTGTGGCCGGGTGAGGGTCCCTCCGGAGGGATTTCAGCGCAAGGCTGGGACCTGACCCCCGGGCAGGGCGAGGGAGGAGGCATCAAGGGTGTTAAAGCAGATGGGAATATATTTTTATATCTGTATCTATATATATGTATATCATTGTAGGTTCACCAGCAAGGCGAGCAAACTTACCCTTTTAAAGACTCCTCCAGCAGCGTTTCTATGTAAATATTTACCTTTTAAAGCCTTGGACTAATCACCCTGGGGTCTGTGGGCAGAACTGGGCGCTTGGGTGCAAACCCTGCAAGCCAAGTGCCATCACTGTTTTTGTTTGTGGAGAGTGCTGCTGATTCCTCCCAGTGTGGTAGAGTTCATAAAAAACCAGAATAACATATGGGTTCCTCGTTTAAAGGCCTCTCTCTAAGGGGTTTGCAAGGGATGAGCCCTGCTCAATGTGTGTGGTGGCAAAGAGGGTACAGTAGCCTGTTGTTATTGTTTTGTCAGTTGTATTGCAGGGATAGGAAGGGAAATAATGGGTTGTTATTTGTTTTTTAAGGCCTTATGTGTTCTCCCAACAATGTGGGAGCATAATGCCTTGTTTCCTAGCTGGAGGATTGAGTTACTCTTGAATTTGTCAAGGAGCTGGATTGGGTTTTTAGTGTCTGTGATTTACAGGGGTTGTCTACAAAGGTGTTTGCTCAGAGTGGAGTGTAAATAGAGAGGGGTGGGAGCTGGGATATGTCCCAGCTGTTGTATCTTAGTAGGATTCTTCTGCTGTTTGGAAAAGGGGAAACCACCGTGTTTGACAGCATTTCTGTGGGGATGTTTGTCCTAAGTGGTTCCAGGCAGATCCTGCAAGCAAGAGAAGCTTGCTGAATCTGCTGGAATTCTGCACGGGACAGCTTCACAGGGGAAAGCTTTGGCACTCAGGAGCCAGAGGACACTAGATAATCTTTCAGACCACTTAGTGCACCAGTTACAGTGTCCAGGCAACTAGAGTAACCAGAAAAGCTGGAGAGGGGGAAGAAAGGGCCTTTAATATCCTGCAGATGTGCTGGCTCTTGCTTGTTCCGTGAATCAGGGTATTGCATGAATGAGTTAGGAAAGCAATGGCTTGTTTTTATCATCACGTGCATGGCAGGTGCTTTACAGATGAGAAGAAAAAGTCCTTGTCTTGGAGAGGTTAATAGGAGATATTATTGATCCAACCTGCTTTGCTTGCCCTTGGGACTGCTCAGGTGGCAAGATCTGGGACAAATATTTGCATAGAACACAAGGAATGTCAGTAGAAGAGGGCCAGGAGCTAATTAACCTGGCAATATAGTGCAGCGTGTCCTCCGTTGCATGCTCAGGGTTGGGTTGTAATTTGGCAGTTTTACCTTTTTGGTGTTGCTGTGGCTAGAAATTTGACACTAATGTTAATGTAACATCTGACATTAACTGCTGGAGTTGAATGCTTAGGCAGCTGCTGACCAAACAAATCGGGGTTATTTTTCAGCCAGATAATTTTCCTGATCTGGTGCTCCATGTGACCACATAAACACGCGTGCAAGGGCAGAACGGGGATCTTGCGGGGAGAGGAGCAATCGCTGAAGCTGGTAGTCCTGTGAAACATGGGGGTTTTGAAAATACATCCCAGTGTTGCATTAAAAAGAAGATATTAAGATTGCCATTGCTTGAGTTGTGACTTGTAGGAGCCCGTGGTTTAGGGGGAGAGCTGTCGGCCAGTTCTTTAAAGGCAAATCAGAGTTCAAAGCTGAACTTTATCATGTCTCTTGCTCTATCTGTACATACAGTTGTGGCTGATTTGTGCTGTGGGAGCAGCCAGAACAAATTTCAGCTGAGCAAATCTGAGTTTAGGTGGCTTGTTACTCACGGCTGGTCAGGGTGTGCTCAGGTGAGCAGAGCAGGTCTGTGCTTTCCCAGGCAGGTTGTGCTGGGAGGTGTGTGCAGAGCCCTGTGAACAGTTACAGTTCTCACAGTGCAGTGACAGAATTTGTGGAGCAAAGTGGTGAACTGGGTGAAGTGGATTCATGAGCTGGTTCCTGGAGCCAGGAAACTGTAGAGCAAAATGGGGACAGGAGCCTGATTTCCATTTTCAGCTGTGATTATCTGATAATCCATCGTGCTGCTTGTGTTTTTATGTGATGGTCCTTGGACTGTGCTCTCAGGGCAGAGCATTGCTAAACTCTCTCCCAGCTGGCCCAGTTTGGTCAGGTTAGTGTTAGCCAGCTCAGAAACAAGAGGCAAAGCAAAACTTCAGAGATTCTGCCTTTCCCCGGGCAGTGCCACTGTTTTCCCCAGGCAAAATCTCTCTTTTACAATGTGACTCTCACACTGGCAGCTTGTACCTTGTCCAGCAATTTTACATCTTTTCTTGAGCCCATCAGCTGCTCTCATAGAGGCCTTCGTGGCAGAGTGGGAGTGGTAGAGGAAATTTTTTTTTTTTTTGGCAACTTAAGGTTGATCTCTCATGGGTGTGTTCTTATAAGTGAGAAATAATTTGCTGTCAAATGCCATTTCATCACCCAGCACAATGCAGTTCTTGCTGGGATATTTAGTTCTGTGGCATCTCTGACCTGCAGGCAAACTTGGAGAGGAAGGTGGGGGCTTTGTTGCCTGCAGAGCAGCTGCTCTCACGTTGCTGTTACTCAATAATCAGTTGGCCTGGACATTAGGTTGCGAAAATTTAAACAAATTGTAAACTGCTGAACTTTGACCCACACATTCTGCTCGTTTCTCTGTCCTGTCCCTATTGCTGATGGGGGATTTAGTGAAAACAAATCTGGGTTAAAATAAGTGACTGAAATTATAGCGCGGGAGGGCTTAGCTGGGCTGCTGCGTGTGATGATCAGCTTTGTATTGTCGGCTTTTGTACTTGGTGAGCAATCGCTTTATGGGACGGATTCATTTGGAATAGATGAATAAATGGAGTTTCATTGATTTCTGGGAAGCTTTGTTCATTTACATAAGCTGCGAATCTCAGCCGGTTCTGCTCTTGTCAGGAAATTTCACGGCTTCTTTGAGTCGGCGGGAGATCCTGAACCAGCAGAGACTATTAGGAGTGCAGCTCAATGTTGTGCTGTTGGCTGGGAGCAGGTTTGCTCCAGAGGAGCCTTCCTTCTTTCCCGGGCACTGCCACATTCCTGGGATCGCTGCGCACACGCTCCTGTTGGGACGTACGGCCGCAGTTGGTTCCTGTTAACGCACCCCATCTCTCCACAGGGATTTCTCCTCGGAGGCCATGGAGCTTTCGGCCAACGAGCTCAGCATCTATGACAAGCTCTCAGAGACCATTGACCTGGTGAGGCAGACTGGCCACCAGTGTGGCATGTCAGAAAAAGCCATTGAGAAGTTCATCAAGCAACTCTTGGAAAGAAACGAACCCCAGAGGGGCCCTCCACGGTACCCTGTCTTAGTGGCTCTCTACAAGGTAAGATGACTTTTGTGCATGAACACAGCATTTGAGGGTCAGGGTTCTCCTTTGCACCTGAGCTTTTTATTTCCCATTGCATTTTCTTGATGAATTTTCCAAGATCTTTATTTAAAATCTGTGAAGTGTAGCTTCCTTCCTTCATGCCATGAGCTGCTTTGAGAACAGGAGATAGCTGACCAAGATTTGAAATTGCTCATGTGTGCTGTAAATTTACCATGTCAACACCTTCCTGTCCCATAAATTATTAAATAATGAGATTTGGATTGATTTTTCAGACTAAGATTCCTGAGTGGAAATGTGGGAAGGAAAGAGATTCTTGAAGTCCAGGGTTGAGTAATGAAGTGGACATGGCTCTGTTTCTGATCCTGCCACAGACCTGTACATGTCTTTATTCTCCTTCTGGTCTATGAAATAAACCTGTTATCATCATGCTTGATGGTAGAAAAATGTTTTAAAAGCCGTAACTAAAAGATTCTGTAAAAAGTTTTGCAAAGTGGGTGAAAGGATGCTATTGTTAGGTAGGTTTGAGATCATTCAATCCCAGACTGGTTTGGGTTGGAAGACATGTTAAAGATCATCTAGTTCCAAGTCCCTGCCATGGGCAGGACACCTTCCACTAGACCAGATGTTTGCTGCAAGTCTGAAAAGCTTCCCACTGACATAATGTTCAGTAATACTTTAGTGTCATCTTTACAAATCCATTGCAATGGGTTTTATTTGGAAAAAAATTCAAGCTCTCTTCCTCGTGTCCTATAAAAAGCTGTAAAATGAGGCAGGAGAACAGGAAGCTGCAAATTTGAACTTTCAGCTTCTGTTCTTGTTTTTGCTGTTGATTCAGTTTGACTTTGGCCAGGGGGAGAAATGCGTCATGTCATCTTTTTAAGGCTTATTTGGGATTCTGGTATGGAGGAGGGAGCTGGTGCCAACTCTGCCAAAGTGTTTGGAGGCTTGACGGATGTTTGCAAAAGCCACAGGGTTTTCCTTGTGTAAGAGGCATGGCAGGAGTGCAAGCTTTTATTTGATTAGGTAGGGAGGAAAAGGAACTGTCTGTAGATAATCCTGATTGATCTCATGCTGGATTATTTGCAGTGCTAAAATACAGGAATAGAGTTGTTTGTGTGGCTTGGGTTTGAAGGCTGCTTAATTCCATCCTTGGACAGCCCTAATAATAAAACTGGGTGACAACTCTGTGTACCTAAATAGCATTGCAGCTGAACAAGGAGACACAGCAGAAATAAAAGTGTTCATGTTGTGGTGCACAGCCACAGCCCTTTGATAGCAGCAGAAGGCATGTCCCGGTGTGAGGACACCTCAGCTCCCTGCAGTGTGATTAATTCCGTGCCTGTTTTCCCTTGCAGGGTCTGCTCACCCTGGGCTTGGTGTTGCTGACTGTTTACTTGGTGATCCAGCCCTACAACCCGCTGCCGCCCGAAGCGCCGCTCTCCAGAGCCCAGGCCTGGGGCTCCCTCGTCGGGCACATCCGGCTGCTGTCCCTGCCCATTGCCAAGAAGTACATGTTGGAGAGTAAGGAAATGATTTCCCTGCTGTAACATAAGCCTAGCAAGAAATACCAACTTAAATACCAGCCGCGCGAGTCACTCGAGCGTCTCCAGGGCACCACAAATGTGTTGCTGGCTTGGCATCATGGTTTTCTCTTTTCCTACCACTGTACTTAAAAATAGCATCCTGAATTCTAGCTTCACTGGGACTGAAGCATATTTTATCTCTTAACTTGATCATTTTGTTCTTGCACGTTCTCTTTTCCTTGCTTTTAATGCCTTGGGTTTTTCTTCCGCAAGAGTTCCCTTTCCTCTAGAAATCTTTGCACTTCTGAGAACCAGAACTGAGACAGCTCTGCTGGGGAAATGTCACCTTTCCTTATTTTTTCTGAGTAAGGCAAAACCAGTTTCTCAACCGAATCTTGCTATCTGTAAGCAAAGTGTAAAAACCTCAACTTGTGGCCTGGTTTAAGGAAAATGAGTTTTTGCCAAGTGGCATATTGGGAAAGGCCTAGGGGATTGAGTGCTGTCGTGTTTATGTGACATTAAGGGCAATGTGTGTGTGAGGAAGTCAGATAAGGGCTCCCTGTGAGGTGATCCCATCACAGAAGAGGAACATCATAGATTTTCCTAGAATAGCATAATAGAAATGGAAAAGTTTGGCTGTTTCTCATTCTTGGTTAATCATTTCCACTGACTTAGACTGGCAGGTGGGTGCAGGCCTGGGCTCTGCCTCTGCTCGAACACAAAGACTGTCAGTGATGATAAAGCTGTGAATTATTTTGAGCAAGGATGTGGCACAATGTTGATGGTCTGGCGGCTCACTGTAAGAACAAACTCCTGTAGCTGTGCCCTCGTCAGGTTTATATTTAGCTCAGGCACCTCATTGTGTGGGAGTTGTCTGTGTTGGCTCTGACCTTCCTGCCAGAGCTAAAAAGGGCTCCCTGAAATGCCAGCACCATTCTGATTCTCTCCCTCTCTCTTTTCTGATGACGCTGACATGGGATTTCTGTTGATTCCAATTTGTATGGGTGGGACAGGGTATCCCCCATTGTTCCTCTTCTTCCTTATACATTGGGATCTCTCTGGGAGTGAAAACCAAAGGTGAGGAGATGGCTCTGATAAGCACTTGACATTAGGAGCCTGCTTATCTACTGCGTTCCAGCTTTTCCATAGGTGAACACCCCCCTGCTCCTGTATTGGGATGGAATCCAATGGGGATTTTAACGCTCATTTCACTTTTCACAAGGGCCAGGAATGACAGGACAAGGGGGAATGGCCTAAATTTGAAGGAGGGCAGGTTGGATGTTAGGAAGAAATTCTTCCCTGTGAGGGTGGGAAGACCCTGGCACAGGGTGCCCAGAGCAGCTGTGGCTGCCCCGTCCCTGGAAGTATTCAAGGCCAGGCTGGACGTGGCTTGGAGCAACCTGGGATTGTTGCTTCAAGGTGTCCCTACCCATGGCAGGGGGTAAAGCAAGATGAATTTTAAGGTCCCTTCCAACTCAGACCAGTCTGGGATTCTATCATATTTCTTCAGCTTTTGTCCAGAAAGTTGACGGGTTCTTCCTTCAGGTACCACAGGGTCCCTTTGGATGAGAAAAGCCCAGGGAGGTTCTTTGGCACAGCAAAAGGTTTGTAGGACAAGGGATGCCTGAAACCATGAGCATCTTTTTGTGAAGATAAATAAGAGCAGGAGCAGTTCTAGCCTACCTTTGGAAAAACCAGCTGAAGGATGGGGAGATGGGGAAACATCCAGAGGAACAGGGGAAAAGGGAAGGATGGATGGAGAGGAAGGATGCAGTGTTGTTATTTAAATGCACATAAAATCCCTTATGCCTCCATTAGTCCTGCAAGTCTTCAGAAACGATGAGCAATAGGGTGGGCAGCAGTCCAGTTCTGGGGAAAAGAGGGGAGGGGGGAGGCAGTTCCTGCTCTCTTTCCACAGTATTAGGTTGTGGTGGAAGCCACAGCATGTCCCAATTAACAGATTGACTGGGGTTGGCTGGAGTGACTTTGATCCTGCCTCAGCAAAAGGAACTGGACAAGACCCTGGCTATTTGAAGGGGAGAGTGCAGCACCCAGCCTGAACCTTGGCTGGGTTCCTGTGGGAATCCCTCATGTCTTGGCTTCCCAGCAGGCAGCTGCAGCCACCAACGCTGTCCCAGTGACACTGGTGTCACCATCACAGCTTGCTGCTGAGAGGACACTGATGAAGCCATCCAGCAGGGTTCTGGAAGAGGGAGTTCCATGGCTTGGGGCTGAGTGCTCTCCCAAGCTGTTTCAGCCCTGCTTTGTGTGTGTTGTATTATTTTGCCCCTAATTTTGGCCTTGTGGTCTGCTGAAGGGAAGGGGTAAAGGTGCATCTTGTGTCCTATTTGGTGATGAGAGTATAGGTCCAGGAGGTCTTGCAGGCAGGTCTGGTGTACTCTGATGACAGAATCCCAGAATAGTTCGGGTTGGAAGGGACCTCTGCAGGTCACCCAGTCCAACCCTGCTGCCAAGGCAGGGTCACCTGGAACAGGTGGGTTTGGAATGTGTACAGAGGGGGAGACATGACCTCTCTGGGCAGCTGTTCCAGTGCTCTGCCACCATCCATGGAAAGAAGTTCTTCCTCATGTTGAGGTGAAACTCCTTGTGTTTTAGTTTGTGGCCATTGCTCCTTGTCCTCCTGCTGGGCACCATGGAAAAGTCTGGCACATCCTCTTGGCCTGCCTTGGAGATGTTTATATGCGTTAATGAGATCCCCTCTGAGTCTCCTCTCTCTAGAAGGGATGTTTGTGCTGTGCCTGAGCAGCAGGGAAAACCGCTAATGAAGGGACTCGGCATACAGACTCCTCTTCCTTTCCCTACGTAGGTCCTGGTAGATGAAAATTTTGAGGAGGCTGAGGATGGAGCTTGGAGCTTTCTGTACTCAGGCACCAGTTCAAAGCCAGCTCGGGCTGTTCCTGTTGAAAGCCACCTGTTGTCAGTTGGAGGCTGCCCTGGCCCACCGGCGGTGCTGGCAGACATTGCCGTGGTGTGGACACGGCCCAGCCCGGCCTGGGCGCGCGGGTGGTCCGGCTCCTTCCTCTGTGCCTGGGCAGGCAGGGGCAGCCTGGGCTGTGCTGTCCCTCCTGAGCTTTGGGGCGGCTTTCCTGTGTCCGGGGTTGAGGTTGGAGCCCGGTCCCCTGGGAGGTGTGTGGGCTGAGCAGCCAGGTTTGTGTTGCAGAACAAGGGCAGCTCAGTTGCTGGGTTTCCCCTGAGAGCCAAGAGGTCCAGGTGGTGGTGAGGCTTTGGGAGGAGCAGGGGTGCAGGATGTGCTCCCCTCACCCTCCTGCTCATGGTGACCTGCCCTCCATCCTTGTCCCTTCCACCCAAGAGCCACGCTATGGGTGACGAGGGCTGCCTGTCTGTCAGTGGCTGTGGGTGGACCTTTGAGTAGCCAAGGTGAGGAGCAGCATCCACAAAACTCTCTTGCATTGTTTATAGGATTGAGTCCAAAGTAAATTTCCTTTTTGCCTGTCTCTGTGCTCTCTTGCTTGGTGACTTTTTCCCCCGAATCAATTCCCATATTAAACCTTATGTTCCGACCTTTTGTTCCTTGATAGCTGACTCTTAGACCTTTGGGTTTGATGTCTGTGCCTCTCTTCCAGCTGTTTTCCCAGGGCAAGGTCTCTGTGGTTGGGGAAAAGGTCTGTGGAAATGTGGTTTGCATTTGCTCTTCCTGAGCTGGTGTTTATGCAGAGCTTGTGAAAGCCCCGGTGCTGGGTCACGTTGGCTGCTCCAGGCCTGCAGCTCTTGGCACATCAGCCCTTCATTTATAACCCCAGAGAGGCAGTGGGCTGTCAGACCTCTGGGTCCACCTGCTCTGAGGAACACAGTGTATTTTGATGGGTACATGGGTTAACTCAAGGCTATCTAATGCTATGCCAGGGATAAAGTAGGACCTGTGCATTCTGGATTCATTTCTCACATAGGCTGGGATGGGCAAGTAATTCCCTCTGTGTTTCACTTCTCTGGTGTGAAATAGGGGTGCGAGTCCTTCCCTCTCCCCTGCAAGCATTAGGAAGAAATATATGAGCTCTCACAGTCTGCAGTAAAGCCAAATGAAAAGGGGTTTTCTTATCTTTTAACAGAAATTTTAAAACCACAGTGCTGGTCACTCTACCTGATTTTTCTTCCCTTCACAACTGTGTCATCCCTATAGCTTTGTTAATATCTAAAAATGATTTTTGGTGTAAGCTGGCTGGTGACTGCTCCCTGCCAGCCACGAAATGATGTGATGAGCAGAGCATTAAGCTTCTCTCACATTAACTCGTGTGTCTGCCCATGGTAAGTTCAGTCCTTGCAGCTGAAAAGCCTCAGCAGAGCAGGTCTGTCAGTGGAGAACAGTGGGGTGTGGCCCAGCACCGTGACAATTTGCACGTTGTGCTGGTAGCAGGGGTTGTAATGACCTCGAGGAAAATCCAGCTTTGCTTATAATAATGACACTTGGTCCTGGCCACGCTCATCCTGCACAGCCCAGAATCAACTGGGTCAGTAACTGCTCAGCACACCTGAAATCAGACAAAAGCACACATGGATCTCAGTGCTGGAAAAGAGATCCTGTGCAAGTTACCCCCAGCTTGGAGAAGAAGTGTTAAATACCCCTTTTTGCCTAGACCAGTAGGGCTAAAACCAAGTTTAGAGGTTTATTTGTAATTATTGTAGAGAAAGGAGCCCAGCTGGAGGAGCAGTGTTTAGCAACACCTTGTAAATGGCCTGTCACTGTGTTACTAAAGCGTGCTGGGTGCCAGAGCTATTTGTGGGGACGGGTCACAGCAGGCTGGGTTACTGGGGGAGGACAGCAGCTGGTTACTGGGAGAGGGCAGCAGCCTCTGCCTCTTGGCTGGCCCACCTTGGGTTTAGCTGGAGGCTTGCCTTGGCACTTGGCCAGCTCCTGTCTCCTCTCTGATCTTAACCCTTTGCAGGCAAAACACTTTTCCCTCTGCTTCTCTCATTCCAGCCTTGGAGTGTGTTTATCCTTGGCACAGCTCTGTGCAAAAGGGGAGCATCCAGCATGCCTGCCTTGCACGGGGACTTGCTGCTTCTTGAGGGCAGCATGGGCACCCAGGCATTCATCCAGCCTTTCCCCATGGGCACCCAGGCATTCATCCAGCCTTTCTCCATGGGCTGAGCACCCAGGCATTCATCCAGCCTTTCCCCATGGGCACCCAGGCATTCATCCAGCCTTTCTCCATGGGCTGAGCACCCAGGCATTCATCCAGCCTTTCCCCATGGGCTGAGCACCCAGGCATTCATCCAGCCTTTCCCCATGGGCTGAGCACCCAGGCATTCATCCAGCCTTTCCCCATGGGCTCAGCACCCAGGCATTCATCCAGCCTTTCCCCATGGGCTCAGCACCCAGGCATTCATCCAGCCTTTCCCCATGGGCTGAGCACCCCTGTGTTCATCCAGCCTTTCCCCATGGGCTTTGCAGCCCACGCTGTGTCTGACCCATGGGGCTCAGGGATTCCTGAGCCCAAGGAGTTTAGGCCTGCTCTGAATGAAGGGTTGCACAATAAGGCTGCTTGGGAGGTAAGGCAGGATCTGATTTCTGACTTGTTGCCTCTCCTCTTGCTCTCAAAGGATGTTACTTTATTTTTTCCTAAGCAGAGTTGAGCTGGTTTTTGCTCTTGTTTTCATGCATGTTCTCGTGCACCCCCTTTGGGGGCTGGGGCATTTGGAGGTGGTTGTAGGTCACAGCACGTGCAGGGCTCCCTCCCATCACTGCACAGCTGCCAGTTTATCTGATCTTTTGTGTGTGTAAACAACCCTTTTATGATATAACCTGAGAGCAACCAGCAGACATGTGTTGGCTCGTTCAAAGGGGAAAAAAACGGCTGACTTTGCAGGGCAGGGTGGTGCCAAGCTGTTCATACTCTGTTACTTTGGCCTTGGTTCAGCCAGTGGACTGTTTATTTGGGTTTGCTGGCAGTAAACTAACCCCAAACCATTGTGGTGCTGTGGAACATGAAATACTCTTCTTTTTACTTCTATATTGTGATGCCTCCAAAATTTCTTGTTTCCTCATTTGTAGAGTGAGTGAATTCTTACTTAGGACTCGTTTCCCTTGGAAGAGCGTTTGCTATAGGTGGCTTCTTGCAGAGGCATTTAGCAGCCTGGCAGAGCCCTCTGTGCGCTAGTGACACAGACATGTCAGCCCTTTTACAGGCTGAGGCCACCATCAGGCAGGTGACAGCAGCTGGGAGGGATTTGTTTCCAAAGCTGTTCCTCTGAGGCAGATTGCTCATGCAGCACAAGCTGTCGCTAGGGCAGGTAACCAGAGGTGCAGCTGGAGTGGACTTTGGATGCTTTCCTGACAGCTCGGTCCCTGCCTTCCGTTTTCAAGACTGGTAGGTGCAGATTTCTCCTGGAAATAATGCTCTTTTGCCCCAGTGGACTGTGAATTCCTCTTGGGCTCAGCTCAGCAGACTTGATTTCACAATGTCTGGTTGGATCAAAATCATTTTCGTACTTTGCTCGAGGTTGACTAATGATCCCTGGGCTGGTGGAGCAGCCGTTACCCATTAGTGAGATGAACGAGTAGTTCTTCAAGCTGTTGACTTCTACCCAGAACAATAAAAGGGTTCTTGACAGTTTTTTTGTAGCTGTTATTTTGTTCCTAGCTGTTCCTAAAAATGCTGTGAACTACTTTCTTCTCGTGGCATAAATATATTCAGTATACCCAGAGCTACAATAAAAGTTCAATATGAGGGAGGAGTGAGGATCTTGTGCTGAACAGGGACACTCTTTGTAGTATATATTTAAAACCCCACTGTGATGCAGTCCTTAATCAGGACTTGCAGGCTGTAATTAATGATCCTCATGTTTCCTGCCTGACTGACTTAATAACCCATCAGTTTAGCCTGACTTTGACATGACATTATAAATGATCAAATTAATTTTTAGCCTAGTGAGGAATTTCAGCAAGATGGAGTTTGGGAAACATTGCTTGTGCAACAAAGTGCTCCAAATGCCTCTTCAAACTGTGCCACCTGGTGACTACAGAGCTTGGAATTTTTACATCTGTAGAGTAAGAATGATGGGATTTACCTGTGTCATAGCTCGTGGTCATGAATTGATGCCTAAATTGCTCTGAGTTTTTTAAATACTGTTTTAGCTTTCTGTAAAATCCAGGAAAGGGAGTGTGGTGATAAGCATATAGTATATCCTGCTGCAATGGCATAGCACAAGTTACAAGCTGTTTACTCTTGGAGTATCTGTGAGTCTGCAGTGGGCCCAAAGCAGCACGTGGCCGGTCACAGGAGTAAGAACTACCTGGCCCGAACGTTCTTTGGCTGTCGAAGCAATAACAGTAGGTTACGAGCTGCAGCTTCAGTCTAAGGTTAAGGGCTAGACCTTGCAAATCCCTGCCCTTAAAATAACAGAAAACAGCACTGTAACATCCAGCATCTGGAAGCCGGGTATTTCCGAGTGTGGGGAGAGCTGCAGCCCTGATCCTTCTGTGGGTTGGTAGTGATTGGACATCAGAGCACTGGCGGATCTTCATCATGGAATCACGGAATGGTTTGGGTTGGAAGGGACCTTAAAATGCATCTTGTTCCACCCCCTGCCATGGGCAGGGACACCCTCCACTATCCCAAGGTGCTCCAAGCCCCATCCAGCCCAGCCTTGAATGCTTCCAGAGACAGGGTAGCCACAGCTGCTCTGGGCACCCTGTGCCAGGACCTCCCCACCCTCACAAGGAAAAATTTCTTTCCAGTATCCCATCTCTCCCTGCCCTCTGGCAGTGGAAGCCATTCCCCCTGGTCCTGGCACTCCAGCCCTTGTCCTAAATCCCTTTCCAGCTCTCTTGGATCTCCTTTAGGCACTGGAAGGGGCTCTGAGGTCTCTCCAGAGCCATTTCCTCTTCAGATGAACACGCCCAGCTCTCCCAGCCTGGTTCCAGAGCAGAGGGGCTCCAGCCCTTGGAGCATTTCTGTGGCTTCCTTGGGACTCACTCCAGCAGCTCCACATCCTTCTTGTGTTGGGGTCCCAGAGTGGAGGCAGCTCTGTGGTGGGGTCTCACCTAAGCGGGGCAGAGGGGCAAAATCTCCTTTTAATGGAACACCCATGTTCGTACAATGGACCTACAAGGAAGGACAAAGAAATGTCTGGGGAATATTCAGTGCACAGCCATTCTTGGGAGCCCTAAGTTCATCTGATGCCTGCTGAAGTTGCTTGAATTTTCCTAGGACTGGCTCCAGTGAAGTATGTGGTGGGTCTGGGGAATAGTCTCATCCTCAGAAAGAGGAATCTGGGGTTTGGAACCAGCCTTTGCAGGTTGTGGAGCTGCTCAGTGCATTAGCCAGTCCTCTGGGGAGCTTCCTTCCGGTTACTGTGGGTAATGGCAGCAACAGCCCCTATGGACACAGCACCTGGGGGGGCTGTGAAGTCCTGGGGGGTCTTCCCTGGGACCAGACTTCCCTGTGCAGACCTGGCTGGCACTTGCCTGCTGGAGATTGCTTCAGCCTTGCAACCCCGAGTGCCAGGGAGCAAACCAGCTTGGTGGGGAGCCAGCAAACTGCCTCAGCACCTGCAGTGCTACAAGCAGGAGGTTTTGTGTTTTCAACACTTCGTTAGGGTCAGGAGCAGCCCTTGGCTCTGTATCCTGCCGGAACAAAAGTTCCCCCTGCTAGAGGCTTCCCTTTGAACCTGCTGCACTGGCAGATTGATCCTGCGCCCTCCATATGGTCCCTAAAGAGAGCAGGGCTTCCTGAGATCCTGCTCTCAGATCCATGTGGGCAAGTTTCCATAAGTTAATTTGCTTTGCTGCAATGGGCAGAAGCAGGGCCAGGTCTTCTCAGGAACCTCTGAGCTTCCAATCTGATCACCCACACCCAGCATCTCTGGGGCTGTGCACACACCCCCCTCTCTAGTGCTAGGGGCAGCCAAGAATTTGGGAGATCCTCTGTGGAAACAGCCAAGAAGGGCGGGGTACTCATTTTAAATTGATGGTGACTTGAAAATTATTTTTCTGCATAGTGGAAAGTAGAGTCATAAACTCCTTGTAGCATTAATCATAGATGTGTTTTAAGGGAAGGTTGTTATCGCTTGGTCTGTGCTGTGTTAGCAGCTGGAAGTCCCAGCCCTGGCTCTGCTAGGAGCTCTCCTGACACGGGGGAGAAGACAGCTTTTGTTCTGGAGAAATAATAGCACATAAAAGGAAATATTAGGTGGTTATGGCCAATGGAGAACTGAAGTTCTGTTAAACAGACTGAAGGCTGCCCCTCGAAAAGGGGTGAGAAAGCACAGAGAAGTTGGCCACACTTCTGTCGTGTAATGGATAGCTGGATGTGTCACTGCTCCAGCTGCTCTCCTGCACTCCAGCTCCACAGGGATAATTGCCCACGCCCAGCACTTCAGCGTTTGGATGGGAGTGGATGGGACCGTGGTGTGAGGGTTGTGCTGGGATGAAAAGAGCATCTTCCATTTGCATCCCCGAGCAGCCGTGTGTGTGCGCAGCCAGCGCAGCGCGCTCAACTTCCACCGGAACAATCCCCAGGGTGTCTGGGCAGGCAGGGTGATAATGTAAAAGGAATGCAGGGAGGGTAAGGAGAGAAAATCAGCATCCTGGGTAAAATCCTGCCCTGGTCCCCAGTGGCAGTTGGCTCCTCAGTGCCCCATCTCTCCTCCCGCCCTGCCTGGGAAGGGCAGGCGCTGCCCGTACTTGTCATGCCAGTCACACACATGCTGGTGCACAGACTAACACCCTCCACAATAAATCTAAAAGATTAATTACTAGGGGAAAAAAAAAAAATCCCACAACCCCACTTGCAGCATTTGAAATGCGTCTCAACCAGTGCTCTGCTCTGGTTATTCATGGAGAAAAGAAATCACCTCCTGAATCGAGCAATTGAGAATGCAAATATCCCAGCCTGGCTCAAAAGAGGAATCAAGCTCTGTACTGTCAAGCTGATTAGCATCCTGTTCTGTGGGGTACTGCCCTGAGCCCAGAGGGAAAATTTGGGGACAACTGTGCTTAATGCTTAGGGATGAGGTTTCTGAGTTTTGCCCAGAGAGAAATTACAGTCTTGCTACGCCCCGTCTGATGACAGACCATAGAGATGTTTTCTTGTTCTCTTCGAGACGACTGCCCTTTCTCTGGTGAGATCTTTCAGCCTTTTGTTTCCTGTCACTGACCAGCTGTTTTTTGTGAGTTGAGTTTTTTTGTTGTTGTAAAATTGAAGCTTTCTACAGGCAGTGGAACAAAGATTTTCTTTTTTCTCTTGTGAGCAGGGAGGGAAAGTACGTCGGGGCAGTTTCTCATGGGAGTGGAACTTCTTCTTGCAAGAAGGATTTTACACTTTGTTTTGCCTTTTTTCCCCTTTCCCTGAAAGCAGCGTAGATGCGCCTTCCAGAAAGACTAGGAATTATATCCTGATCCCTTTCAGTCCATATCCCAGCAGTAGGGTGGGAAATGCAGCATTTGGGAGTTGGACATACTCAGCAAGAAAGAAGCAAAATGAATCCCAGTCTGCTCCTTGTTATGTCCCAATGAACGTAAACCCTCTGTAACATTCCTCGTTGCCTGTTGCAGATGTCAGAGGGGAAAATAAAACAAGAGCTCTCCTATGAAGTGCTGTTCATCCCTTCTTACCCTTGTGCAGGAGTGTGAGCATGGCTGGAAATTGCAGTGGCAGTGACAGGCAGGTTGTGTGAAGTCTTTTTTCCCCTGAAAAGCTGCTGTGCATCCTTGTTTCCCAACTTGGTTTTTCAGCCAGACTTCACTCCTCTTTCTCCCCTTTGCCATCCCCTCTGTTTCCCGAGTTTGCCTGCAGCAGTGTCCAGGAGACTCTGGAGCTGTTTTGACATGTGCTGGCAGGGTGGGCCTGTCGTGAGGACAGATCTCTGGATGTTTCATGTGAGACATGTCCCAGGCCTTGGGTTTTCCCTGACCCACCCTGACAGATCAGGCCTGGGATGGGTTTGCTGCCACTGCCCGAGTTAAGCCTCTCCTGTTGGATTAAGGCTGCAGAACCAGGGCTGTCACTGCCACAAAATCTGTGTTTGAAGTGGAATTCCCACGACGCGCTCCCATTTCTCACAACCTGCTGCTGTATCTCCAAATATAAAATTTGTGTTGGGGGCATTTAGACTGGATATCAGGGAAAGGTTCTTCCCCCAGCGGGTGCTGGGGCACTGACCAGGCTCCCCAGGGAATGGGCACAGCCCTAAGACTGCCATACGATGCTCTCAGGCACAGGATGGGAGTTTGGGATGTCTCTGTGCAGGGCCAGGAGTTAGAATTTGATCTTTGTGTGGTTCTGTGATTCTGTAAATTAGAGCCACACCCTTTCAGTGCGGTGGCTGCTCTGTGGCACATCCTTTAGCATAGAAATACATGGGGTGTTCAGCATTGTCCTACTCATTCCCTGCTGCAACAAGTCCCTTCTCTTAATGTTTCTTTGGCTTTCTGGGAGAGTTAAGTTGGAGGAGAGAAGCTGGATATAGGCATCAAGTTGTGCTTTCATGTAAAAATTGAATTTTTGAAGATGTAAACACATGCAGTGTTCATTGTAGGCCAGTTCAGCTGATTGTGGTGTAACAATGATTTTTGGAATTTAAAATGGATGTAGCTGTGGTCCAGGGGTTGCTCATGCTGAGACTTTTCTCCCCATTTCATCTTCAGTCAATGCATGGGATGAATGAAAACGGCAGCAGCATGTCGTGGTGAAATCCCACATTCCCCAGCATCTTCTGCACATCAGAGACTGGGCAACCATTGCCTGGGACAAAGTATTTCTAAACTAACACAGTGGTAAAGGGGAGGGTGGTGATTTCAGGTATGTCCTAGCAGGGTTCATGACATCAGTGCTAACCATGTGGGAGTTTACTCTTTCCAACCTGGATCTTCTTTTGTTTACTGAGTGTTATCTCCTTGATAACACTTTTGGGTTGCTCTTTTGCTTATGGACTTGTTTCAGTTTAATTACACTACGTATGATGGTTGTCATCCTTCTGTTGCTCATGGAAGGGTAGCTGGAGCCTGTGTTCCTCATGTACAGAGAAGTGGAATTTCCATAAGCTCTCCCATTTCTCACAACCTTTAGCTGTTTCCCCAAAATGTGCTGGAAACATTCTCTCCAGTTCCCTGCCTGGTGAAGCTTCTTCTTTTTGAGTTACAGCCATCAGAAACTATAAGAAATCTCAGTGTTTCATGTTAGGGATAATGAGTTTATCACCAAATTCGTCTCCTTTCCATTCCATTTTTGGTCTTACTGAGCAGGTTTCCCTTGTTTCTTCCCCAGAATGCCAGGACTGGTGGGCAGCAGGTTGCAGACAGAACACTTCCGCACTTCCCGCAAACTGCACAGTCTGTTCTGCTGTGAAAAGCCTTCAGATAGTGACAGACTTCAGAGAACTATCAGAAAAGCTCCAGAGGCATCAGCCTTTTCTAATCAAGGTAATGCAGGGATTTGTGAGGCTGGGTGATGAGTCCAAACTCTTGAACAGCATGAGCCCAAAACCTCTGCCTGTTATTTTCACCCATGAACTCAAACTGCTCATTCAGGACATGTGTCTGAGAGGACATTTCACCCCAGTGTAAAGATGTGGGAGGAGAGAGCTCCCTGCACTGTTCCTCTGACTAATGATCTTTGTATTTGGACACTGAACAATCTGTGTGGCTGTTGCTCTTGGATGTTTTTTAGTGGGAGGGAAATGGGAGCAGGGAGCAACCCTGGGGGCACAGCTTTTATCTTTGTTTCATGTTCTTTAAGACAGGGCAGCATCTCTCCTATGAAGAACTGAAGCATTTTCAGTCCCAGGATCCAGAACTGGCAGAGGTTATAATAGAAGAAAATTCAGCTGAATTGTGGAGCTGCCCATTTTTCTTTCCATGGTGAGTCAGACAAAACATGTGATGGATGGACACATCCTTTCTGCAGGGGTGCTCAGGCTCTGCCTGTGTGAACCACCAGTGCCTGCAAGTTGCACTTCAACTGGAGGGAAGGAGAACAGGAGTGGCTTACAGGCTGCTTCTGCTTGCTGGCATTGATTTGTTCTGAGGACAAGACTTCTGCACTAAAAATGGAGAGTTGTGGCTTGGTCTCCAGGTATTGCTCCCCTTACAAGATAAAATTATCCCAGTGACTGCCTGGTCCTGTTCTTCAGGCTGTAAATCATCTGGGCTGTGATCTGATCACCTGAGGTAACTGGTTCACATTTCTATCACCTCTGTCTGCTCAGTGGAAATCCTCCACCACTGGTGCTGACTGAGAAGACATGCCATGACTTCTGCAAACACTGAGAAGTAATGGAAAGTCAAAGAATCCTGTAATTTGTGTTTGATCTTGTGCAGAAAATATGGCCAGCACTCATCCTGCTCCTGTTAACCAAAAGCTCTTTGCCAAAGCCTTTAGTCTGAACAAGATATGTGAACAACTCAGAGCTCTCTAGGGTCTCACTGGTAGAGGGATGGTCAGGGTACAGAAGAATTAATCATGTCAGGCCCCTAGACAGTATGTAAAAATAACAAGCCCCACCTGGCCTTTTCCAGTTACATTTCCTGGTCTAGAGAATAGCCTTGGATCCCCCTGCCTTGCCATATGGTTTCAGTTCTAGTTGTGTACGATGCCACCTCTCTGCATCTTTTGTAATTAATGGATCTGGTCAATGACTTGGATCATTTTAAGGGAAAAGGGGAGGGAAATGAAGTTTAGGTATCCATCAGGATCTGTTTGTTCCCTCTTTACATGGTCCTGGTGCAGGAGCCCAGAGGAAAGTGGGAAGGAGCACAGGTTTAGAGGCCAAGGTTGAATTTTGTCCTGGCTCCCAGGGCTAGTCTGTCATGCTGTTTATCAAGCATGAATTTTGGGAAGAATTTTATCTGGAGAGTAGCTTTTAAATGCAAACATTATCATTGTATGATAATTCTTTAATATGGGTTGGTTTGTTTAGGAACAAGCCTGTGAATAAATCTCGGATTCTGCAGGAATTTTTCCCCCCTTCCTCTTTGCTGTCCTTCCCCAAGACAGTGTCCCTGGAGAGCTGCTTCCTCATCCGCCATCCAGATTTGGGGAATAAGGTGAGAAATTCATTCCAGAGACATTCTCTTCCTGTCTGTGAGTTGTCTCCCAGCAGCTCTGAGTTTTTGTGGGATTTGCAGGGTATTTTTAGCTGACACAATCCTGAAAAGGAGCATTTGGGGTTGTATCAGTTCTGTCCATCCCTGTGTAAAGTGGCATCTCAAGGTGGCTGTGCCTCCCAGCAGTTGTGTCTAGTTTGGGGCAGGAGACACCCTGTGCCCATCTCCCTTGGCAGTTGGAGATGTCACAGAATCAGAGGATAAATCCCAGAATGGTTTGGGTTAGAAGGGACTTTAAAGATCATCTCATTCCAACACCCCTTGCCTGCTCCATTCATGTGTCTGCCCTTGCTCTATAGCCGGGTGAGGTCTTTTTGTGCATAGTTGGGCAGAATTTATTTAAGGGTTGTGTTTTAGGAGCTGTTCCTGGCAGTGAGTCTCACTCATTCTTAGAAACTTCAGGCTTCTGGCCTGATCTTCTCCTCTGCTTTTTCCTGAGTTTTGGGGATGTGCAGGGCCTGCCTTGCCTTGGAGGAGAGGAGAACCCTTGCATGCAGCTGACCTCAGCTGTGATTCTGTGATCTGCTGGTAACTGGGGGAGCAGCAAACGTGTTGTTTGCTCTGTCTCACCTGCCTGCAGGGCAGTGACTTCTCCCTGCTTTGGGCAGACAGAGCCAAGGAAAGCTGGCCAGGCTTTTGAAATCCTCTCCTTCCATCCTAGAGCTACAGCCTGCACAGCCTCTTCGCTGTTGGAAGTGGGCAGCTCACCCTGACTGTTGCACCTCTGGACACATGCAGAGGACACTGTGAGATGTTCAAGGTGGAGCTGGAAGCTGGGGATCTGGGTGAGTACCAGAGCTGGGGCATGCAGGGACCTGGAGAGCCCTTGGAATCAGGAGACTGTTTCCAGCTGGGTCTTTTCTGACACTTGGGATGGTGGTTTGTGCCATCATCATCTCCAGACTGGTGCGTGCGTGCTTGTCACAGCACAGGGTATGATCCTTCTGGATTGGGAGTTTGTGGCCTGGAACACCAACATTGGGATACCAGGAGATGCTCAAAGCTGAGCAGTGTGGGTACACAATGGGTATTACAAACCCCGTGCCCACTGAGGGAAGTGTCTTTCCAAAGAGCTCCAGCATGACCACATCCCTTCATGGGAAATGGGAGCACTCGTTAAGGATGGACTCATCTAACAGAGCCTCTCCATTGCCTCTTCCCAAGGTTATGCCAGCCCAGATCACTGGACAATGAGCTTCACGGCCAGAGGGACAGAGCCAGCGGTGATTTGTGATGGAGCTGCCAGCTAAGGATGGTGGGGTGGGAAAACAGAGCTGTTCCCAGGACAAGAAGACTTTCAGCTTTGAAGCCAAGGCAACGTCTTGAGAGGAGCGAGCCGGGGCAACTGGGGCAGGCAGCTTTGCCACCCTGCATGTTTACAGTGTTTATAAATGACTGTTTTCCTGACCCTTGAGGTAATTCTTTGCCTTTCCTCAAATGTATTTTGGGAGAAGCTCAAGCTATTTATGACCCTCCCTGTCCCCTCAGGTAAGCCCTGGGTTTGCAGCAAAGGGTTTTTTTTTCCAGGAGCAGCAGATGGATTTCTCAGGATGAGATTCACCTTGTGTTCTTTGTGGATTATGGCACTTCTGAAACTTCCTGGGGGGTTTGGGAGTGGATGGGGTGTGTGACATTTCTGTGTACATTCCTCCTGAGGAGGAAGCTTTGAGCCTGTGTAGTCAGGCCAGTTCTATAAAGGGAATGAATTAGTGATGTGTCCCAGCTCTCCCTCACGTCTGCAGCTGTGTGAGCCCTGCAGAGCCCATCTGCTCCTGCTCCCAGGCTGGGGGGAGCCTTGAGCCCGAGGGCAGAAACTCTCACCCACTGCATCCTTCTTGTACCAAAAGAATCCCTTCAGGCCTCTCTGTGTTGTGATCACCCTTCTGCAGCTCTCTATCAGCAGGTTGTGAGTGAGTCAAATGGTAATTGTGCTTTTCTTCACCTCTGCTTCCTTTCCTGCAAAAACACCGACACACACGTTAGTGGTGCTGGCAGTGCAGGAGTTCTGGATGGAGCTGGGGCTGGGAGCAGAGCAGCTCTGTCCAACTTTCACCTCAGACACCAAGGGCTGCAGAGCCGTTCTCAGCTGCTCCTTGTTTTTGGAGGCACTGCCTGCGTTCCCAGCCCACGGTACCTCTGGGAGCACCTGAAAGCTCCCTCTTCCCTGGCATATTTTTGCATTGACTCCTTCCAGACCTGGAACTCTGTCTTCAGAATGAACGTTGGTTTTTCCTGGGTCCTTTCCAAGCTGCCTTTGCGTGTTTCCTGCTGCTGGAGCAGTGCTGTCTCCAGTGCCCTGAGAGAGGCTCGGGTTCGGTGTTTGCAGGCTGCGGATGCTCCGGTCCCTTCCAAGTCTGATCCTTTGGGTCTGATCCCATTGCTGAAGATCACTTACAGATGTGTCAGGCTGAACTCATAGGCCAGGGCTGGAGTTCAGGACATACTCTCACACTTGTTAATATGGAGTTGGGAGGGGTTTTGGTTGACAGCGAGTTAACTCTGTTCTCAGGAGCAAGAGCCTTTTTCTCTGTAAATATTTTAGGTACATGTAAAATGACAGATTGGGAAAATGTCTGTCTGGCCTTTGTTTTTGAGGAGAATGGGAGCAAACATCGTGTTAATCTGATTAGGAGCTGACAAAAGCTGCCAAGTGGGATGACCACGTCTGGCTCCTGTACAAGGATAAGGCAGAGGACAGTTCCTGCTCCAAAGATTTTAGTCTGAGGCCTTGACACTACAATCATTTCTATGCATAACACTTGTTGTTCTCGTTGTTTTGACAGGAGAAAAAGCCCAGCACCTGTGTCAGTCTGTGTATGGCCCTCGGTGCTGGACACACACCAGATCTAGTAGAACCAAAGGGGGAGAGTCTGGCTCTCTCAGGATAGAAAAGGACTAATATAATTTGGTACAAAATATTAAAGAGAATTGGACTAATAAAACTTCTGTTAGTATTCTCACTGCTTGGAGTGTATTTCACACTCATGACACTACATGCAATCTTGTACATGCCGAGACACACACACACACCACCCCTCTCCCTCCTCTTAAAGCCTGGGCCTTAGTTAATGGAAATTTGGGAGTTTGGTGATGGCAGAATTAGGGCCTCATTAGTGACTGTTGCTATTTACACTTTGGCAGCTTCTCAAATCAAATTCAAAGGCTGACAAGGTTACTTCACCTCTTACTGGTTTTGTATCACACATTTTTGTAAAGCATTTGCTCAGAGATGCTGCTGGAGCCATTCTTGCTGAGATTGCGGCGGGTCAGTGACACTGTCACTGCTAAGTGTCCTTGACTGTAAGTTGTAAAAGAGCTGCGGAGACAATTCCCAAGTGTCTGTGAAATGCCTGGATTTTGAGAGTCACACTTAAGCCATTGTGGCTGTCTGGCTCTTTCAGGAAGAAGCAGAGAAAATGGATCTATTTACAGTTGCTGTTTGGACTGGGGGGAGGAGGGGGAGGAAAGGGCAGGTTTGTGCCTGTTTAGCAGAAGTGTTCTCACGTAGTGCTTCTCCCTTCCTCAAAGAGTTGCAGCTGGTTGGACAGGAGCTGGTGAGTCTGGCCTGTTTGCAGAGCAGCCTTCCAAGTGCACTTTATGGGCTCTGCATAAGTTTCCAGCTCTGTCTCAGCGATACATTGCATATGTCCCAGCCTCGCTCCCTTCGGAGTTTACATCATTTGTTTTTAAGCTCTCCAGTATATTTTCTCTTCCTCTTCCAAAAGCTGTAAGGAATTAGCTGCTAAACTAAAACAGGAGGGCAGTTCTCCTGCTGATAAAGAGCCGATTTTGGCCGGAGTGCAGAGCCTCAGTCTGCAGCACAGCTTCCAGAGCAGCTCCTGTCTCCAGCTGCCAGAGGAGCGGTGCTCACACCTTCCACATCCCAGGGCGGGCGAGGAGCCACGGTGGCAAACCTGGAGGTGAGGCCACAGTGGCAAAACTGGGATGGCCGAAGGGAGGTTTTGATATCTTTAGCTGCAATTAAGCCCTGGTCATCTTCCACATTCAGAGCTCCAGCTTCACAGAGTCCCTGGAAAGGCTGCAGGACTTCCCTAGAGAGCCTGGTGGTCCTAGTGGCCTGCTGAGGTGGAACTGGGGGGAAACAGGGCTGTTCCTGCAGCTATTCAGGTATCACAGTGACAGCCATGATCAGATGAGTCACGGAGGGGGTGTCCCACCGTGTTCTCCCTCACCTCAGCTCCCCTTTGGCACTCTCAGTGCTGGTTTGGACAATCTCCCACTCCCACCCTGCCCAGCTCACATGGGTTCCCATTCCCAGTCAACACATTTAAAAATCCCTTTGTGTGCTTCAGAGCATGTTGCCTGTGAGCTGGAAGATGGATTCCTCTTCACCCCACATCCCAAAGGCTGCAAAGCTGCTCTGAAATCACACCAGAAATCGGTACTACCCACGAGCCCAGCGGGCAGAGGTGAGGAGGGGTCACCTCTGCACTTGCCAGGCTGGAAGGACGGGCTGTCCCCGTCAGCTGGGCAGGAGGACCTTGATTTAAAGCTGCTCCCCAAAGCAGGGGTCACTGACCGGTGCTGTCAGTCAGTCCTGAACTCAGGGTAACTGAAAGGAGGAGAAAGGATTATTATGATTTACTTCAGTACCAGGAAATCAGCAGCCCCCACGGGAGCCAAGCTGACAGTTTCTATTGATTCTTTTTTTTGCTTTCTTTGTTCCTTTTCTTTTTTTCACTGCCCACTGTTACTGCACACATTGATTCCCCCGAGGGGTCCCGTTGCAAAGCCCTGGAGAGCTTTGAGTCAGATTTCCCGTGAGTCTCTGGACTTCAGCTTCTCCCACCAGGCCTGTTTTTGCAATGTTCTGGAGGAGAAGCTGGTTTGTCTGGGCTGGATTAAAGCACCTCCCTTCACTCATGGCCTCCTGGGCTCCAGCAGCAGCAGGAGGAGGTGATGAGCAGGAGAGCACCTCATGGTAGGGATGTAAACATCAGTGTCTCAGAAAGGGGATCCTCCTGCCGTGGAACCCCCTTGTTCACTTTGGTGGTGCTGCTCCAGGAGCGAAGTTTCCACGCACCCCAGTCCCAGGTCCACATTCACCCCCGTGGCTCCCAAAAGAACCAAACATTTTCTGGGGTGAGGCCATTTCAGTGGGTGCACAAAGAGCTTCTGCTTCCTGCAAACCAAACTTTCTCCTCTTGGTAAATTTTATAGGTAGAACTCGATATCATCCTCTTCAGGAACCTCCTCCTTGTAAAGAGCAGATTTAGTGTCCTGCTGAGTTAGACAAGGGAGATGCTGGACTTCCCTTTGCTTTGGAGATTCAAACAAATGGCAGGTGATTCATTTTTAGCATTATTTCCTTGTCTTGGGGAGGGGAGCCACATTCTAAAGGCTCAGGGGTGCTGGGAAGTAAAGCTATATATGCATAAAGACTGTTTCAATGCTGAACACTAAATTCAGTGGTGGATTAAAAAAAAAAAGAATGTAAATATGCACTTAATGCAGAATTTTATGGATGGTCCTAATTTAATATATTGCAACTTTGTAAATACTTGGGAAAAGCCTGTAAAGTGTGTAAATAAATGAGATTTGTATGTAAGAAGAATAAAAAAGTTTTTACTTTTTGCAATTAAATACAAGTGTTAATGACCCTTTTCCCTTTTCCTGATTTTTATTCTCATATTGCATGTCAGCTATTTAGGGGTTATTTAACCTTTCTTAGGGCACTTCTTCTAAGGAAAGTGTAATTTTAAATGAAAAGTCAGAACACTTTTATTAGAAAAATGTCATAAGACACACTTTGTGAAAAAGGAGCACTTTGTGGAATGTTCTGTGGGTTTTAGCCTAGTTCTCAGAACAAAGTTGGTACAACAGCTCTGCCTGTCCCTCCTTTCTTTTCTTCCCAGTAACAATCTCCATCTTTCCTTTACAATTCAGTTGATTTCAGCCAAACTTTGAGGCGTGGAAGATGATAAACTCCTCCAGAGCTCATAAATCCGGGCGAGTAGGGAAAAGAGAAAGATCCTGTTACTCCCACACCAGTGCAGGAGCCTTGTTAGACACCGGCCAGCCCCGCTGGAGACCCTCGAGACATGAGTCAGTAGAAACCCAGGCTTGGTCACTTCTGTCCGGCAGAGTGGGGCCTCTCTGGAGCCACCAGGCTGGAGCAGACCCTGTCAGGTGTCGGTGTGTGGCTCCTGTCCCCATGCAGAGGCCGCTGCTCCCCGGGGTGTGGGGACGGGCTGTTCCTCGAGCGAGCAGAAGGAAAGCTGCATTCCACACATCCTGTCCTTGCAGAGCCAATGCTCTGGTTATTCCAGCCAGCCCTGAGGGCAGCCTCAGACTCTCAACTCCCCTGTCTGGGGCAATTTCAGCTCTCTACCCTGTTCTTCCTCTCCTGCTCCCCTTTCTCCTGATGGCTCAGGGAAGAGGCATCAACCCTCTGCTTCCCTCCGTTCCCAGCAGGCTGGGGGAGCCCAGGGGGCTGTTCCTCAGCTGCCAGATGCTCTCCCCCCAACACAGACAGGAGCTGGCCGAGGTGGGCTCTGACTCTGTCTGGGGAGTTCCTGTGCTGCAAACTGCTCTCAGCAGTTGAATCTTGCTGCCTTTGTTTCTAATGCAGCTGCATTCCAGGGATAGAGGAGGATCTCTGTGAAAATAGGGCTTTGCTGGTTGCTGTGGGATTATTTTTACAGATTGTGGGAAAGTATGGGGGGACACTGTGGTGGGTATTTACTACAGGGCACCCGTGGGGAGGAGGAAGTTGATGAGGTTTTCTATGGATAACTGGAAGTAGCCTCATGGTCACAGGTCCTGGCTGTCCTGGGGGACTTCAATCACCCTGATATTTGTTTGAGAGACAACACGGCCCGGCACAGACAGTCCAGGAAGTTCCTGCAGATCATTGAAAATAACTTTTTGATACAAGTGGTGGAAGAGCCAAGGAGGACAGGTGTGTTGCTGGACCTTGTACTACCAAACCCGGAGGGACTGGTTGAGGATGGGAAGGTTGGGGAAAACCTTGGCTGTAGTGACACATGTCATGGTGAAACTCAGGATCCTGCGTGGGGGAACAAAGCAGTAGCAGGACTAGAATCCTGATTTTCCAGAGAGCCAATTCAACCTCTCCAAAGACCTACTTAGAGGAATCCCATGGAATAGGGCTCTAGAAGGGAAGGGGGCCCAAGAAAGCTGGTCAATATTCAAGACCAGTGTATCCCCATGATCAAAAAATCAAGCAAAGGGGGCAAGGGACCTGCATGGAAGAGCAGGGAGGTTCTAGCAATTCTCAAATGGAAGAAAGAAATTTATGGGATGTGGAAAAAGGAACAGGCACAGGAGAGGTGTGTAGGAACATCTGTGGGGTATGCAGGGATGCAACAAGGAAGGCCACAGCGTGCTTAGAATTGGGTCTGGTAGGGGATATCAAGAACAACAAGAAGGGCTTCTCCAAGTACATCAGCAGCAAAAGGAAGATTAGGGAGAATGTGGGGCTGCTGCTGAATCCAGTGGGTGTCCTGGGCATGGAAGACACAGAGAAGGTGAAATTACTGAATGCCTTCTTTGCCTCAGTCTTTACTGCTGAGGGCAGCCCTTAGGAATCCCAGACCTTGGAGGTAAGAGATGAAGGATGGAGAAAGGAAAACTTCCCCTTGGTCACAGAGAGTTGAGAGAGAGATCAGCTAGGCAGACTTAACACACATAAATCCATGGTGGGATGCACCCACAGGTGCTGAGGCAACTGGCAGAGGTTGTTGCTAAGCCACTCTCCATCATCTTTAAAAATCCTGGAGAAAGGGAGAGGTGCCCATTGATTGGAGAAAAGCCAGTGTTAACTCCTGTCTTCAGAAAGGGCAAGAAGGAGGATCTGGGAAACTCCTGGCCAGTCAGCCTCACCTCCATCCCTGGAACTGTGATGGAACAGCTCATTCTGGAGGTCATCACCAAGCACCTAGAAGTAAAGAAGGTCATTGGGAGTGGTCGGCATGGATTCACCACGAGGAGATCCTGCTTGACCAATCTGATGCCTTCTGTGATGGCACAGCAGGATGGGTTGGTGAGGGGAGAGCCATGGGTGGTGTCTGCCTTGACTTCAGCAAGGTTTTTGACACTGTCTCCCATAGATATCCCCATAGATAAGCTCAGGAAATGTGGGTTAGATGAATGGACAGTGAGATGGATCAAGAACTGGCTCAATGGCAGAGCTCAGAGGATTGTGAGCAGAGCAGAATCCAGCTGGAGGCCTATAGTCTGTGGCATTCCCCAGGGATCAGTACTGGGTCCAGTCTTATCCGACTTGTTTATCAACAGCCTGGACGAAGGGATAGAATGGACCCTGAGCAGGTTTGGTGATGATACAGAACTGGGGGAGTGGCTGATCCACCTGAAGGCTGAGCTGCCATTCAGAGAGACCTGGACAGGCTGCAAAGTTGGATGGAGAGAAACCTAATGAGGTTCAACAGGGGCAAGTGCAGGTCCTGCACCTGGGGAGGGATAACCCCAGGTACCAGCACAGGTACCTCTCTCTACTGGAGAGCAGCTCTGCAGAAGAGGACTGGGGGGTCCATGAGTTGATCATGAGCCAGCAGTGTGCCCTGGGGCCAGGAGGGACAATGGGATCCTGGGGGGCATCAGGAAGATTGTGGTCAGCAGGTCAGGGAGGTGATCCTTACCCTCTACTCTGCCCTTGGGAGGCCACATCTGTGTTCACTTCTGGTCTCCAGGTTCCAGAAAGACAGGAGTTACTGGAGAGGGTCCAGTCCCATAAAAATTAGGGACTGGAGCATCTCCCTGATGAGGAGAGACTGCTGGAGCTGGGCCTGGTTAGTCTGGAGAAGAGAAGACTGAGAGGGGATCTCATCAATCCATATAAATATCTCCAGAGGGTGTCAGAGGATAGTGTCAGACTCTTTTCAGTGGTACCCTGCAACAGGACAAGGAACAACGGCCATAAACACAAGAAGTTCTACCTCAAGACAAGAAAAAACTTCATTCCATGGAGGCCGGCAGAACAGCTGCCCAGAGAGGTTGTGGAGTCTCCCTCTCTGGAGACATCCCAAACGCACCAGAATGTGTTCCTGTGTCACCTGTTCCAGGTGATCTTGCCTTGGCAGAGGGGTTGGACTGGATGATTTCCAGAGGCCCCTTCCAACCCCAGCTATTCCGGGATTCTGTGATTTTGAGAAAAGGGACAGGAGGTAGAAGAGGGAACCCATAACTGAGGGCTCAGGGGATGGCTGAGGTTTGGAGCAGCAGAGGCTTGGATGAAGAATGCCAATCCAGGCATTGGGATTCAGGCATGGGGAGTGACCATGCATGTTTGTTGGCACCAGCCCCAGTGCAGCCTCTCCATCAAGGCCGATATGTGACATGGGTGTGTCCCACGTGGCTCCAAAACTCTAATGGAATACATTTCCTCCCCAATCTTCAAGCTGCTGGGTGTTCCTGACTCTTGGGAGGCACATTAAATCTGACTGCCAGAGCCGTGGGCTGCTGAGAGCAGAGGCTGCCTGCACGATGCTGAGCTCAGGTCTTCGTCCCGTTCTCCTGGTGCTCTCAGTGCTGGAGCTGAGCTGGTCCCTGAGTGATGAAGAAAAGAAGATAATTTTGGATGAGCATAATAAATATCGCTCCCAGGTCTCTCCCCCTGCCATGGCTATGATGAAGATGGTAAGTGGCTTTTACTGCAGGGGAATATTGGGGTGTTTGTGTGGTGCAAGGCTTGATCTTAATGCGAGGAGGGATCAGGGTGTTCCTTAGAGGAGGCAGAGCAATTCTCGTGTAGGGTTACAAGTAGGTGCCAATGGAGGGGTTCCCTAAACTGCCTCTAAAGAGGAGAGTTTCCTTTGCCTTTGGGGTTGTCTTTGATCATTTCTGGAAGTTCCTAAGTGTGATGCAGCTCTCACTCACACGAGTGCCTGCTGGAGCTCCCTGTGGTGGGAGGAAGGGCAGGTGAGACCCTGCCATGAGCAGGTGCCATGAGCTGGAGACTTTGCCGTGGTCGTTGTCCAGAGCTGGTGGAGGAATCCTGCTGTGAGGGACATTGCCTGTGCTCTGTATTTGCATCAACTTCAATTATGTCAGTCAGGTCTGTCAGTTATTGGGGCCCATCATGTTCCTACTCCTCATGCCTTTTGCAGGGCTGCCTCAGAGGTGAGGAATCCCCTGTTTTGCTTGGGGAAATCGAGTCAGGTCCCACATAATATGTGGCTGCCTTGGGAACAAAACCAAGCTCTAGAGCTGGTGCTGCTTTTTGTCTTGTTCAGACTCTTGGTTTGATTAAAAGTTGGCTATCAAGTTTTATCTTGCACAACATGTGATTTTTCCTCACTGTTTACAAATCACGGGGAGGAGGAGGACAACTGTTTATCATGGAGAGTTGGAGTCCTTTCCTCTTTGGGTCACAGTGTGCTTGGAGGACACCTCCCTGCCTGGCCCAAAAGTTGCTTGGGCTGATTAAAGACTTCATGGGCTGGTAAATGGGAGCTTAACAACCAAATGAAGCCAAAAGCTAAATTCAGGGAGAGGAGGCCTGACCAGTGACTGCAGACTCAAAGGGGACAGAGCCAGAACCCTCAGCACTGTGATGGTTTCTCCACACTGAGCTGAAGATGCTCCATGATGGTGTTAGATGAGCTCCAGGAGAGGTTGTGAGAGTCGTGCTGATGCATTGACCTTCTCCTGTTTGACCCATAAGCCAAGGCTTGTGCTGGGACTAACCATGGAGCTCCCCTCTCCTGAGGACTGTGTTGGGTAGGGATTTGGATTTTCCTCATGAATGGAGAAACTGTGGCCAGAGAATGCAGGAGTCCTTGGTAAGTGCCTTGTTCCCGTTGGAGAGCCCAGTGTCCCTCTGTGTGCTGACACTGAGCTCCTTTCAGAGCTGGGACAAGGACTTGGAGGTTAATGCTCAAGCCCATGCAGAGAAGTGCATCTGGGACAAGAACGGGCGCCCCGGCAGGAAAAACTTCTTTGCTGTGGCTTCAGCCTTGAACGTAAAATTGGCCATTGAAGAATGGAAGGGGGAGAGGAAATTCTACAACTTTACAACTTACGAGTGTGCCAAGGGGCAGACATGTGACAACTACACCCAGGTACCAGCTGCTGGGGTGGTGGGGCTGTTGGAAAAGGAGCTGTACCAGTGCCCCAGCTCCTCCCAAAGTCTTTGCAAAAGGACAAGGAACCAGGTGGGATTCACCATGATAGAGGTGGACCTGGGCATGGTGTCAGCCATGAGCGGCCTTTCGGAGAAGACCTTTTTTGAGACAAGCTCTGCAGCCCTTTTTTTTGGCTGCTCAGCAGAGCTCAGTGCCAGCTTGTCTTGGGTAGAAGGATGAGGTCTGAGTGTTTCTTCACAGTTTGGGTGGGAGCAAGGAGGAGAAGAGATGTTGGTGGTAAGTGGATGGATGGATGGATGGATAGATGGATGGATGGATGGATGGATGGATGGATGGATGGATGGATGGAGGGATGGAGGGAGGGAGGGATGGAGGGAGGGAGGGAGGGAGGGTTCCAGGACCAAAGAAGAGGTGGTGATGCTCTGTCTGGGTTGACTGTACGGTAGGAGAGCTGTAGCACTTGAATATATGACCTTGGGAAGGTGGTTCGGAGAGGGGCAAGGAGCAAGATCCTGAATGCCAAAGCAACATGGGGACGTGGGATCTGGGACACACTCTGTGGGATTGGAGCAGCCTTTAAGGCCAGGGGAAAGATTGCCTTCACCCAATCCCCTCACCTCCACTCCTGGTCTTTGCCCTAGATGGTCTGGGCAGAAACAACTCACATTGGCTGTGAGAAACGTTTTTGTAAGAAGATCGATGGAACCGAAACAGAGAACGTGCACCTGTTTGTTTGCATCTATTTCCCCCCGTAAGTTCCAGGCCCCAGTGCCCATCCCCTGCCCTGCTCTGAGTGGGGTGAGGGATCTGTTCCGTGGAGTTGTCCACCCTGGCTTTAGCAGCCAGGTGAGTAAATGGCCCTGACAGGCCATGGCAGGAGACCAAGACCTGTTTTCTGCATTAATCCCGAGTTTTGCCTTGGCTGGGATATCCCAGCTGAATCAGCCCCCTCTCTGGGATGGGTGTTCCCCCTTCCTCACGCCTTCTTTATCTTGGCATTTTCTGTTTCCAGGGGTAACGTGGAAGGCAAAGTGCCCTACATGAAAGGACCCCCATGTACCACGTGTCCCACGGGCACAGTCTGTGAGAACAACCTGTGTGGTGAGTGAGCGGAGCCGCGCGTGGCCCTGGACAGGCTGTCAGGACTCAGACCCCAGGCTGGGTCCAAGCTCTGAACCCTCCTGGAGCTGTCAGGAAGCCCTTGAACTGCAGTTCCAGGGCTGGACCATGAGACATCAGGAGCAGTTGCTGCTCCTAAGAGAAGTCAACTGCCTCAAGATGAGGAGGATTGGACAAGGGCCTTTTACCCCATTAGGCAGTGTTTTTTGGCCCTTGTGGGGCAGGAGGTTGTGTGAGGGACATGAGATGTCTCCAGGCTGGGAACCCCAGAGTCAGGGATGGTCCAGAGTGGCCTGGGGTCAGCTGCTGTTTCAGCTCCTCACTGGTTTCTGCTGGTCCTGCTCAGTGCAGGGATCTGCTGAGGTGAGCCAGCCCTAACCCACGGCACTTTTCATCTCTGCATCTCTTTCATCCACCCCAACCACAGCCCTGCCAAAACTCACAGCCACAGCCAAACCTGAACCCACAGTACCAGTACACACCAGAGCCAAACCAGAACCCACAGCATCAGAGGCCACCATAACCACAGCCAAGCCACCACCCACAGCCACACTCCCAAACACAGCCAAGCCCGAACCCCCAACACTCTCACCCATCACAAGAGCCAAGCCAAATCCTGCGACCACGCTCCCAATGACAACCCCAGCCACGCCGAAACCCACAGCACCAAAACCCACCACAGCTCTGGCTAAGCCAACACCTGCTGCTACACCACCAGTATGTGCCACAACGGCAAAGACACAACTGAAAACTGCCACAACCACACAGCCAGAGTAGAAAGACCTGATCCTACTGAGGCAACGGGGATCACTCTTTCCTCTGAGCCCACGTTAGACCCAGATTATAAAGTATCTCCAGAGGTGTCTACACTGGAGAGCCTTTTAGCTCCTTCACTAAAGAGGATCTTCTCTAACTTCATGTTTTCTTCTTTTCCTTCAATATCTGCCCTGGACACAGAAAAACTGAAGACAACAGTGGATCCCCCCAAAGCTGGAGCCCCCAGTACCTGCTTGGGGCTTTCGCTCTTCCTCCTCCCCAGTGCCATCCTGGTGGGCCTTCTGCTCTGAAGGGTCTTCCTCAGCTCTCCCTGCACCCCTCACCAAGGCTTTTGTCAGCACTGGTTGTTCCACAACCCTGGTAGGCTCAGGAGACTCCTTGGACAATTCACACACTCCCTCCTTACGCTGCCTTCTCTGCTGCAGCCCCGGTGAGCCAAGGGCAGCCGGCAGTCCCGGGGGAACTTGGTCCCCTTCCCGAGGAGACTCGAGGGCAGGAGAGTGTTTGCCATAGTGCTGGTGACATTGGATGCTTCTCCTTTTTCTGGGCTTCTGTTGCATTTCCAGGCTGGAATTGTTGAGCTCTCCCACCCACCCACCTGCTCGTGTGGCCGGCAGGCCCCGCCACAGCACTACCACCAAACCAACAGTGTGACCCCAGGGACAGCAGGGTGACCTGGGGACACTGAGACATGGTGGTTGGCTTTGGTGTTTGTAGATGAGACATGGTGGCTGAGTTTGGTGGTTTTTTCCAGCAGAAATGCTCTTTTCCCTCCCAGTGTGTTTCTTTCAGTTTTGGACAAGTTTTACCTCTTTCCCTTCTTGTCCAAATAGAGTGGCTGTTTTGAGGATTTCTGTTTCCTCCTGGTTCTGGTGTAGCTCTGGCCAGTACTACCCAGCTGTTCTCCCCTCTCCTCCTCACACTCTGCAGCCCTTGCCTCCTCCCTCTCTCCTGCTCTCTGGGACACGTCCCATTCCTCAGTTACTCCAATGCCATGGGTTTATTTTACGCGTGTGCCTGCACCTGTGTGCACGCACAGAAGAGAAACCTTCAGAGCTGAGAGCAGCCACCAGCTCCTTCATGTAGCTTTTCCCTGCATGGCTTCATTCTTTGCATAATTTCAATGTATTTGAATTTAAATACAGATCCTGCTTTATGTGTAACTTGTGTGTGTGTGGTCAGGGAGAACAAGTCCCCACGTGTGTTGGTACAATCTGAGCTCCAGAGATACAAGTGATGCTGTTACAGGTCACTCACTGGTGGCTCTGCTGCCCAGCAGCACCAGCTGTCCTGCAGGA
>VZTE01004152.1:7518-20882 GCA_013397775.1 Eulacestoma nigropectus
GCGGCCTCTGGTTGTCTGTCTCTAACTTTCCTGAAACACTGGGGCGCCAGGCTTCCCACCCTGGCAGAAAGGAAGGTCCTCCTGGTCCAGGCACCCATGGCAGAAATTGGGATTCCACCCTCCAAAGTTTTTCACTGACAAAATCTGCTAGGAATGAAAGGTTTGGCTGGCCTTTACCTCCCAGAAGCTGCCTCTCCTCTGTCCCAAAACACTGGGGCAGCAGGCTTTCCTCCCCAGGGGTAAGAATGGTCATTCTCGTCCAGGCACCCATGCATAAAATTGGGATTCCGCCTCCAAAACTCCATATTATTCAAGAATTACTCCCAGATAAAAGCTGCCAGGACCCACAGGTCCTACTGGCCATGGCATCTCGGGCACCACTTCTCATTGGACTTCAAAACACTGGGATACTGAGCTTTCCTCCCTGGGCAGAAGAACTGTCCTTCTCACCCAGGCACCAATGCCCAAAATTGGGATTCCATCTCAACAATTCTCTAAATCCAAGAATTGCTCCTAGACAAAAGCTGCCAGGACTGACAGCTCTGGCTGACCTTGGCCTCCTGGAGTCCGCCTCTCAGTTGACCCTGAAACACTGGTGTGCCAGGCTTCCTTCACCTGTGAAAAATCTGTCTCTCCATCCAGGCATCCATGGCCGAAATTGGGATTCTGCCTCCAAAATTCTGTATATCCAGGGTTTGATCACTGACAAAGGCTGCCAGGACAGACAGCTCTGGCTAGTGTGTCCTCCTGAGGGCCACATCTCATCTGCCCTGAGACAGTGCGGCATCAAGCTTTCCTCCCTGGGGTAAAGAACCATACTTCAGGTCCAAGTGCCCATGACAGAAACTGGGATTGTGCCTCCAAAATTCCACATATCTAAGGATTGCTCCCAGATGAAAGCTGCCAGGGCCAACAGGTCTGGCTGGCCTTAGCCACCCATCAGCTGCTTCTCATCTGCCATGGGAACACCAGGGCGCTGTTTTAAGAGCCTGATAATAAGAGAGAGGCTTCAAAAAGTGCTTCATCGTTATGTCTGCTTATCATAATCACCCTTGAACACTGGAAAACTACGTGCAGGATGGACTGTGAGTAGCCCGCCTTGAGTCCCATAAAAAGGAATGCAAAATCGATGCTAAAGGTGGAGGGGAAAGCAAGGGGCAGAATCCCTGATCTTTGCCTTCCTCCCCCCACTATCACCTGCTGCAGGACACCCTGGAGCCGATGCCGCCAGCTTGAGGATCCTGCATCTTTGGACTGAAGTCATGAGTGAGTTGTGGAACCCCCTACCCCTGCTCCTACATTCCAAGGATGAGAAGACCGAGAGTGGACTGAGGTTCGACTCCGACTGCGGGGATCAGGCACCGTGCCTGCGTTTCGGAGGAGGGGCCGCTGCATTCCAGCCAAACTGCTCCCGAGATCAGAGAAGGCAGATGAGACACTTCAAACGGCAGAAGAAAAAAAGGCACAAGCTGCTTCGATCCCAACCTCCACACCCCACCCCACCCCACCCCCNTTCTCTTTGCCTCTTTTACTGTTAAATAAAATATATCAATTTTTTTCTATCATCAATTAATTTCATTTGGTTTTTATCTCGTTTTTGGGGAATATTTCAAACCTTCAAAGTGCTTTCATTTTTATTCACAGACAGTTAGTTTTCTTTGGTCTTCTGTGATTAAAGTGGATCATAACAGCTGTGCTTTCCTACCTGGAGGGTAGAACTGTGCTTATGGTTTAGGTATCCATGGCTGAAATTTGTATTCCGCCTCCAAAATTCTGTATATTCAAGGGTTGTTCCAAGATGAAAGCTGCAAGATGGACAGGTCTGGCTGGTTGTGGTGTCTCAGTCGCCACCACTCATTTGCCCTCAAAACACTGGGCTTTCATCTCTGGGGAAGGAACTGTCCTTCTGGTCCATGCACCCATGGCTGGAATTGGGATTCACTTGAGAAAACTTCATATATCCAAGGATGGCTCCCAGACAAATGCTTCCAGGACCAAGAGCTCTGGCTCACCTTGGCCTCCCGGGGCCTGCCTCTCTTCTGACCCTGTAACACTGGTGCACCAGGCTTCCCTCACTTGTGAAAGGACCGCCCATCTCGCCCAAGCACCCATGGCCGAAATTTGGATTCTGCCTCCAAAATTCTGTATATCCAAGTTTTCATTACTGACAGATGCTGTCAGGACCAACAGCTCTGGCTGGCATTGGCCTCCTGAGGGCCAGCTCTTACCTGCCCCGGGACACTGGAGCACCAGACCTTCCTCCCTGGGAGAAAGAGCTGTCCTTCACATCAAAGCGCCCACAGCAGAAATTGGGATTCCACCTCCCAAATTCTGTATATCCAAGGATTGCTCCCAAATGAAAGCTGCTAGGATTGACAGATTCAGCTAGCATTGGCCTCCCAGGGGCCACCTGTCCTCTGCCCCCAGAGGTGCCAGGATTTTGGATTTCCTCCTTGGGGTAGAAACCATCGTCTTGTCCAGGCGTCCATGGTCGAAGTTTGGGTTTCGTCTCCAAAATTCCATAAATGCAAGGAATGCTCCTGTTGGAGATGATACGAAATTTAAAAATATTTTTTTGTAACTTTAGTTTTGTTCACCTTTGCCCTGGAGGAAGGGAATTGAAGTTTCTTTCCAGGGCATTCATTGTTCCACCAGGTAAAGTCTGATGAACTTAACATCTCAACAGATGGGGAGTAGCACAGAAGATACACAAAAGATAATGACCATCAATCACTATTAACGACCATCAGCTCCAAACATCACCCTTGGCATGGGTGGAGACACCTGGTCTGAGAAAAGAGAGAGAAGAGAACCAAGAATGAGAACCTAATTAGCATTGGAGGTGAAGAAATCCATATGCAATAGGAAACCAAATACTAATAACTGCGCAACCTGGGACAAATGAACATTGAACCAATGAATTTCTATGGGTTTTGACTGTATATAGTTAAGGAAATCTAGTAAAATTCATGTGCCATGGAAGGATTTTTTCTGCACACCCAAGCTATGTGTGGATGAAATTATTTCTGTTGCACATCCTGGCCAGAACAACATCCTGGCCAGAATAAAGTAATGCTTTTATTCTCTAACACTAAAAATTATGTTGGAGGGTTTTTGTTTTTCCTGCAGTTTCAGTGACACTCCCAGACAAAAGCTGCCAGGACCGACAGGTCTGGCTGGCCTTGACCTCCCGGGGGCTGCCTCTCATTTGCCTTTGTAACACTGTGGCACAAGGCCTTCATGCCTGGGGAAGGAACTGTCCTTCTGGTCCAGGTGCCCATGGCCAAAACTGGGATTCCACCCGCAAAGTTCTGTATATCCGTGGTGTGACCGCTGATAAAAGCTGCCAGGACCAAGAGCTCTTGCTGGCAATGGCCTCCTGGGGGCCACCTCTCATCTGCCATGGAAACACTGGAGTGCCAAGCTTTCCTCCCTGAGGAAAAGAACTGTCTTTCATGTCCGGGCACCCAGGGCAGAAATTGGGATTCCACCTCCAAAATTCCATATATCCAGGCATGGCTCCCAGATGAAAGCTGCCAAGACCAATAGGTCTGTCTGATCTGGGCCTCCTGGGGGAAACCTCTCCTCTGCCCTGTAACACTGGGTCACCAGGCTTTACTCCCTGGGGGAAAGAACCATCCTTCAGATGCCAATTAATTAAGTTTGAATTCCACCTCTAAAATTCTGTATATTCAAAGATTGCTCCCATACAAAAGCTGTCAGGACTGGCAGGTGTGGCTTTCATTGGCATTCCAGGGGAGGCCTTTCCTCTGCCCTCAAAACACTGAGGTGCCAGGCTTTCCTTCCTGGAAGAAAGATACTGTCCTCATCCAGGCACCCATGGCAGAAATCGGGGATTCTGTCTCCAAAATTCTGTATATCCAGGTATTGCTCCCAGATGAAAGCTGCCAGGAGTGACAGGTTTGGCTGGCATTGACCTTCCAATGGATGCCTCTTATCTGCCCCTGAAGAACTGCTGTGCTAGGCTTTCCTCCTTGGGGGAAAGAACCATTCTTGTCGTCCAGGTGCCCATGTCTGAGCTTGAGGTTCCTCCTCCAAAACTCTGTATATCCACGGATTGCTCCCAGACAAAAGCTGCCAGTACCAAAAGATCTGGGTGACCTTGGCCTCCTGGGGGCCACCTCTCATTTGACCCTGAAACACTGGGGTGCTGGGTTCCTCCATTTGGAAAAAATGTCCTTCATGTCTAGGCGCCCATGGCCAAAATTGGGGGTCTGTCTTGAAACTTCATTATGCCCAAGGACTGCACCCAGACCAAAGCTGCCAGTACCAACAGCTCTGGCTGGCCTTGGCCTCCCGGAGGTCACCTGTCCTCCCACGTCGAAACACTGGGGCACCATACTTTCCTCCATGGGTGAAAGATTCCTCCTTTAGGGCTATGCACCCATGGCCGAGATTAGTATTCCACCTCCAAAATTCCATATATCCAAGGATTGCTCTCAAAAGAAATCTTCCAGGACCCACAAGTCTGACTTGCCTTGGGCTCCTAGGGCCACACTTTCTCTGCCCCTGGAAAACAGAGGTCCTGGGCTTTCCTCCCTGGAAGAAAGAACCATCCTCCTAGTTTAGGCACCCATGGCCAAAATTTGGTTTCCACCACAAAAATTCTATGTATCCAAGGATTATTCCCATATGAAATCTGCCAAGATCAACAGGTCTGTCTGGCCTGGACCTTGAGGGGGCTGCCTGTGCTATGGCACTGAAACACTCTGGTGCATGGCTTTCGTCCCTGCAGGAAAGAATTGTCATTCTCATCCAGGCTCCTGTGGCCAGAATTAGGATTCTTCCTTCAAAATTCCACATATCCACGGATTGCTTCCAAATGAAAACTGCCAGGACCCAAATGTTTCGCTGTTAATGGCCTCCTGGGGGTCATCTCTTATCTACCCCCTAAGCACTGGGGTGCTGGTCTTTTCTCTTTGAAAGAAACAACCATCATTCTCGTCCAGTCACCCATGGATGAAATTGGGATTCTGCCTCCAAATTTCCGTATATCCAAAGATTGCTCCAAGACAAAAGATGCCAGGACTGATAGATCTGGCTAGCCTTGGCCTCCCAATGGCTGCCACTCCTCTGCTTTGGAAACGCTGGAGCAACGGGCTTTGTCTGTAGAGATAGAACTGTCTTTTTTGTCCAGGCACCCATGGCTGAAACTGGGATTCTGCCTCCAAAATTCCATATATCCAAGTATTGCTACCAGACAAAAGCTGCCAGGACTGCCAGGCCTCACTGGCGTTGACTGCCTGGGGGACATCTCTCAATTTATCTCGAAACACTGGGGTGATCTGCTCTCCTCCAGTGAGAAAGAAACATCTGTCTGGTCCAGGTGCCCATGGCCAAAATTTGGATTCCGCCTCCAAACTTCCATGTATCCAAGGATTACTCCGAGATGAAAACTGCTAGACCCTACAGATATGGCTGGCCTTGGCCTCCTGGGGGTTGTCTCTTATCTGCCTCTGAAACACTGGGGTGGCAGGCTTTCCTCCCTGAGAAAAGAACTGTCCTCCTCATTCACTTCCCCATTGCTGAAATTTGGAATCCACCTCCATAATTTAAAACACCAAAGGATTGCTTGCAGGAGAAAGCTGCCCTGACAGACTGGTCTGGATGGCCTTTGCCTCCCATGGGCAGGCTTTCATCTAAACATGATAGAAATGGTATTATATGGTTTCCTTCCTGTGGAAGGACTGTTATTCTTTTCCACATGCCCGAATTTCTACCTCCAAAATTCAATACATACAAGGACTGCTCTAAGAGGGAAGCTGCCAGGACAAAAAGGTCTTGCTGGCCTTTATCTCTGCAGGTCAGCCTCTCATCTGCACCTGAAACACTGGGGCTACTTGCTTTACTTGCTGTGGCAAAGAACTCAAGAGAATGGCGCAATCCTACTTTCAGCCATGGATGCCTGGGTCTTTTCTAAAGGAAGGAAAACCTGGCACCCCAGTGTGTCAGAGGCAGCTAGGAAGCGGCCCCCTCTTAGCTGGCCAAGGCCAGGTAGACACGTCGGTCCTGGCAACTTTTGTCTGGGAGCAAACCTTGGACATCTGCACTTCTAGGAGGCAGAAACCTAAAATTTTGGCTGTGGATGCCTGGACACAAAGGAACAATCATTTCCACAGGAAAGAAAGCACAGCACCCCACTGTATCAGGAGCAGCTGAGAAATGGCCCTCACAAGGCCAAGGCCAGCCAGACTTGTAGGTCCTGGCAGCTTTCTTCTGGAAGCAATCCTAGGACATTCGCAATTTTAGGAGGAGGAATCTTATTTTCAATGAGGGCTCCTGGCCGTGAAGGGTGGCTCTTTTCCACAGAAAGGAAAGCCTGGTGTACCCATGTTTTGCGGGCTGCTGAAAGAGGGGCCCCCTGGGTGGCCAAGGCAAGCCAGAGATGTAGGTCCTGGCAGCTTTCATCTGGGAACAATCCTCAGACATTCACAGTTTTAGGATTTGCAATCCTACTTCTGTCTCCCAGCACCTGGCCCCAAAAAAGAGCTCTTTACCAGAGGAAGAAAAGCCCAGCATACCAGTGTCTCAGGGGCAGCTGAGAGGGGGCCTCCAGGAGGCCAACGCCAGGCAGACTCATTGCTCCTAGCCACTGTCATCTGGGAACAATCCTCTGATGTTTGAAATTCTAGGAGGCAGAATCCAACTTTTGGACATGTGTGTCTGGCTGTGAAGGATGGCTCTTTTCCACAGTAAGGAAAGCCCAGCACTCCAGTGTCTCAGGGCCACTGAGAAGTGGGTCCTGGAAAGCCAAGGCCAGCAAGTCCCATCAGTTGTGACAGCTTTTGTCTGAGAACAACCCTCAGACATTCACAATTTTAGTAGGCACAACCTGACTTTCAGCCCTGGACGCCTGGCCATGAAGGACACCTCATTGCCACAGAAGGGAAGGATGGGTGCCCAGTATCTCAGGGGCAGCTGAGTGGTAGCCCCCAGGAGGCCAAGGCCAGCCAGACCCATTTCTCCTGACAGGTTTCCTTTGGCAGCAATACTCAGACTTCTGAAATTTTAGGGGGTGCAATCCCGCTTTTGATCACCGAAGACAGCTTTTTGCCACAGGAAGGAAATCCCAGCACCCCAGTGTCTTCTGGGCAGCTTGGAGGCAGCCCCTAGGAGGCCAAGGCCAGCAGAGCCCTCTGTCCTGGCAGGTTTCATCTGGGAGCAATCCTCGGATATTCACACTTTTAGAATAATCCCACATTCTGCCACGTGTGACTGGCCGCAAAAGACAGCTCTTTTCTAAAGGGAGGAAAGCCCCACACCCCAGTGTCTTGGAGTCAGATAAAAAGCAGTCCCCAGGATGCCAAAGCCAGTTAGATGTGTCCATCCTGGCAGCTTTTGTCTGGGAGCAATCCTTGGACATTCACACTTTTAGGAGGCAGAAAACCAGTTTTGGTCATGGATGCCTGGACACGTAGGAACACTCTTTTTCCCCAGGAAGGGAACCTTGTCACCCCAGTGTCTAAGGGGAAGCTGAGAGTCATCCCCTAGGAGGCCAAGGCCAGCCAGACTTGTTGGTCCTGACAGCTTTAGTCTGGGAACAAGCTTGGGAGGCTTGCAATTTTCAGAAGCACAATCCCACTTTTGGCCAGGTCTCTGCCACGAATGACTGCTCTTTTCCACAGCCAGGAAAGCCTGGCAACCCTGTGTATGAGGGCCAGTTGAGAAACAGTCTCTGGGTGGCCAAGACTGGCTAGACTCGTCGGTCCTGGAACATTTCATCTGACAGCAATCCTCAAACGTTGGCAATCTTAGGAGGTGTAATCCCACCTGCGGCCACAGGTGCCCAGCTGTGAAGAATGGCTCTTTGCCACAGGAAGGAAAGCCCAGTGCCCTAGAATCTCAAGGGTAGCTGAGAGGCCACCCCAGAGGAGGCCGAGACCAGCCAGACATGGCAGTCCTGTCAGCTTCTATCTGGGAACTATCCTCAGACGTTCACAATTTTAGGAGGCTAAATCCCACTTTCAGCCCCAGGCTACAAAGGATGGCTCTTTTGCACAGCACAGAAAGCCATCCAAGCCAGTGTCTCAAGGGCAGCTTAGAGGCTTCTCCTGAGAGGCCGAGGACAGCAGGTCTCATTGGTCTTAGGACCTTAAGTCTGGGAGCAATCCTCAGACGTTCACAATTTTAGGAGGCCCAATCCCACATTCAGCGACAAACACCTGGCCACAAAGGATGGCTGTTTTCCACAGGAAGGAAAACCCAGAGCACCAATGTTTTGGGGGCTGCTCAGAGGTGCCCCCCAGGATGCCAAGTTTGGCAGAAACCCTCTTTTGGCCACAAGCACCTAGCTGTGAAAAAGAGCTCTTTTCCTCAAGAAGGAAAGCATGGTGCCCCAGTGTCCTGGGGGTAGCAGAGAGCCGGCCCCCAAGAGGCCAAGGCCAGCCAGACCTGTTGGTCCTGAGACCTTCCATCTAGGAGAAATTATTGGAGGTTTGCAGTCCTAGGAGGGAGAAGCCCACATTCAGCCAAGGGCATCAGGCCATGAATGATGGATGTTTTCCACAGGAAGAAAAGCCCGACAGCCCAGTGTCTTGGGTGCTGCTGAGAGGCAGTCCCCAGGAGGTTAAGGCCAGCCAGTCCTGTTGGTCCTGGAAGCTCTCATCTGGGAACAATCCTCAGACATTCACAGTTTTAGGAGGCAGAATCCCACTTTAAGCTGGGGGCACTGGAAGGACAGCTCCTTTCCACAGGAAGGAAACCTTGGCACCCCAGTTTCTCAAGGTCAACTGAGAGGTAGCTCCTGAGAGGCTAAGGCCAGACAGACTTGTCGGTTCTGGTAGCTTTCGTCTGGGAGCAATCCTTGGATGATATCTATATTAGGAAGCACAATCTCACTTTCAGCCAGGTCACCTGGCCAAGAAAGCTGTCTCTTTCCCACAGGAGGAAAAGCCCAGCACTCCAGTGTCTCAAAATAAGCTGAGAGGAGGCCCTCAGGAGGCTAAGCCTAGCCAGACCCTTCGGTCCTGGCAGATTTTGAGTGGGAGCAATCCTCAGATGTTCACAGTTTAAGGAGGCGAAATTCCAGTTTCGGCCATGGGCAAATGGATGCCAACAATGGTGCATTTGCAAAGGAAGGAAAGCCCCGTGCCCCAGTGTCTTGAAGGCAGCTGAGAGGCAGATCCCGAGGAGGCCAAGGCCAGCCAGACTTGTTGGTCCTGGCAGCTTTCGTCTGGGAGCAATCTTGGAACATTTGAAATTTAAAAGGTGCGATCCCACTTTTAATCACAGGTGTTTGACCATGAAGGAAAGCTCTTTTCCACAGGAAAGACAGCCCAGCACCCTAGAGTCTAAAAGGCAACTGGGAGGCGGCACCCGAGAGGCCAAGACCAGCCAGAGCCATCTGTCCTGGCAGCTTTTATCTGGGAGCAATCCTCAGATACTTGCAATTTTAGGAGTTGTAACACCACTTTTTATCACAGGCACCTGGCTGCAAAGGACACCACTTCTGCACACCTAGACAAGAATGAGAGTTGCTTTCTATAGGATGGATAGCACATAGCCCCATTGTTTCAGGTGCAGATGAGAGGTTCCCCAGGGTAGCTTAAGGCCAGCTAGACCCGTTAGTCCTGGCATCTTCTCTCTAGGAGAAATCATCGAATGTAATGAATTTTGGAGGTTAATACAAATCTCCTCCCTCGGCTCCTGGATGACAATGACAGTTCTTTTCCATAGGAAGAAAAGCATAAAGCCCTATTGTTCCAGGTGCGTATGAGAGGCAGCCCATGGGGAGATCAACTCCAGCCATTTGTCCTGGCAATTTTTATGTGGGAGCAATCCTTGGATGTATTGAATTTTGGAAGTTAATCCAAATTTCAGCCATGGGCTCCTGGACAAGAGTGACAGTCCTTTCCATAGGAAGAAAATCACACAGTCCAAGTATTTCAGGTGCATGTGACAGGAGGCCCATGTGAGATCATGGCCGGACAGCAAGACTGTCCTGGCCGCTTTCATCTCGGAGTAATCCACTCATTTTCCTTGCCTTGTAAACCCCACAGTTTACTCGTCTTGCCCTGCTAACCCTGCATGCCCATCCCTCCTTGACCTCCCTACTGCTTTCTTCCATGGTCTTGCATTGCCACGCCTACACCTCATTTACATATCTTTGCCATTCTTACCCAACCTTGGCATTCCTGACTATCCCTTCTTTTGATCTACTGACCCATCTGGATCTTTCCCTTGCCCTTCCTACTACTCCATTGCCTTGCATTGATTTGTTCACCCACTGCCCACCTTGACTTCCCTACCACTTTCTTCCTGGCCTAGCAGCACATTGCCTGTTTCTCCTACAACAATTATTGCCTTGCCTACCCCTCCTTTGCCTTCTCTTGCCTTTCCTACCCAACCTTGCATTTCCTTGTCATTCCTGACCATTCCTTTGCTTTGCCTTGCTTCCCCACACCTTGCATTGCCTTACTAACCCCTCTGTATCCGTCCCTTGCCCTTCCTTCCCTCCACTGCCTTGCATGGACTTGCTCACCCATCCCCCTCCTTGACTTCCCAACCCATTTTTCCAGGTCCAGCCCTGCCTTTCCTTCTACTTCTAGGACTCTAATTGCCTTGTCTTTCATTTGTCTTGCCTTCCAAATCAAACCCTTTACTTGTCTTGCCCTGCAACCACTCCCTTGCCTTGCATTATCTTGCTTTCCCATCCCTCACCTTGTATTTCCCACCCCTTTTTACTTGGCTTTGTCTGGCCCTGTCTTGCCTTGCCTGCCCCTCCTATTACTTTCAATGCCTTCACATTGACCCAGTGTTTCAGAAGCAGATTAGCGGTGGCCCAGGGAAGATCAAGGCCAGCCAGACCCATCTGTCCTGGCACCTTTCATCTGGGAGCAATGCTTGAATGTACTGAATTTCAGAGGTGCAATCCATATTTCAGCCAAGGGCTCCTGGATAAGAATGACATTTCTTTTCAATAGAAAGGAAAGCACATAGCCACAGTATCTCAGGTAAAGACAAGGGGTGGCCCATGCGAGATCAAAGCCAGGCAGATCCATCTGTTCTGGCAGCTTTCACCTGGGAGCAATCCTTGGATGTACTGAATTTTGGAGGTGAAACCCAGATTTAGACCACAGCCTTCTGGACATGAATGACAATTTTTTTCCATAGGAAGGAACGATGCCGCAGTGTTTCAAGTGTAGATGAGATGCAATCTAGTGGAGGTCCAAGCCAGCCAAGGCCCATTTGTCCTTGCAGCATTCTTCCGGGAGCAGTCCTTGGATGTACCGCTTTTTGGACCTGCAATCCAAATTTCAGCCATGAGCTCTTGAACAAGAATGACAGTTCTTTTCCGTAGGAATGAAAGCATGTAATCCCGGTGTTTCAGATGCAGATGAGAGGAGGCACTCGCTAGGTCAAGGCCAGCCAGGCCCATCTGCCCTAAAGAGGAGCATCGCAACAACAAACAGGTGGATCAGGCTGCCAAGGTTAAAGTGTCACAGGTAGATCTGGACTGGTAACATGAGAGAGTGTTACTTTTAGCTCAGTGGGCCCATTATGCCTCTGGTCATCAGGGAAGAGATGCAACATACCAATGGTCTTGTGACTGAGGAGCAGATTTAACCAGAGACATTGTATCCCAGGTGATCTCTGATTGTGAAACTTGCACTGTGATCAAGCAGGCCGAGCAGATAAAGACACTGTGGGTATGAGGGGTGATGATCTAAATATAAGTCTGGAGAGGGCTTGCTTTACCGCCCTGCCATTGACCTGCCTTGCCTATGCATCACTGGATTTGCCAAACTCTGCCCTGCCTTGCATTGAGCTTCTGGGCCTTCCCCAGCCTACCACTCTATTGACTGGCCTTGCCTTGCCATTCTGACAAAACCTTGCTTTTCCTTGCTATTCCTCTCCATCCCCTGCCTTGTCTGTGCGAGAAGTAGGTGGGCATTTCACACTCCGGGAGAATGAAAGCACTTCTCTTCGGTAAGGCGAAGAATGAAGCCACAGAGCACCATGCTTGTGTGCGCAGGGTACAGGCTGCAAGAGGGGCGTGGGCTGCCGCACTCTTGCCTGCCAAGTTCAAGTTAGCTAACGTAAGAGCAAAAATCCGCAATAGCTACCTGTGCCAGTACATCTTCCTATCCGAGCCCTGTCTGGAAACTCTTATATGCAACTCTTATACATGCTGGGTATGCAGTTACCACAAACAAGCTGCTTCAATCATTAGAGAAGGAGAAGAAGGCATATTCCCTGCCGATATTCGTAAAATTGTCTGGGACAATGCCTCGGATTTGGAGAGAGAACTCCAACCCTGGTGGATTTTAGTTAATTTCACCTATAATCCTGTGACAAGTATGGTAACAACCTTCATTTTAACTATACACAAAGCATCAGTGAGTTTAATACACCCAATTGTCGCTTTAGGATTAAACCATGAGGAAACCATATTATATCCTTCTGAACACAGAGTGTGGGCACGAAAAGTTGAAGGAAAATGGGAAACTATCAACTTAGAACCCTGCTCTACGATGGAACAACTAGGGTTCATATGTGAAGGAAATACAGAAAATAGCAAAGACATCTGTCTGGATGCAGAACAAAGCATTTGTCACTTTGAAATGCATCCCACTAACCAAACAACCCTGCTCGTGTATACAGGACAAGGCTGTGTCTGCCTTAGAACAGCATGCCCTACTATGATAGTGAATGAAATCATTGTAAATGAAACTCAGTTCAACTTATGCATTTGTAACTTTGTTAAAATCAAAGGATGTGATTTTCCTATCAGGCACTTATATTGCACCAATACATAGAAGCAAATTTGACCACTGTGCAAGAAATACTGCCTGTGCCTATAGGAATGAACTTATCCTTAGTCACACAATTGCTGAAACACAATGAACTAAAAGAAATTCTTAAAGAAGTTAAAAATGAAAGAAAGAAAACTTTGATTGCGATATCTCATGACACAGAGACCATATGGAGAGTTTTTAAAAGGTTAAAAGAAGACCAATCCCATCAATGGTGGGATGTGCTCTTTGGATGATCCCCAACAGCAGCCGGCTTACTTAATGCCTTATTTCACCCAATCATCGTTTTACTTACCTTAGTTAGTATATGCAACTAGCTGTTGCATGCCTTCCTCAGACTCAGGGTCTAGTGTTGTATGACGACGCATCGCATTTTGCAAATGTCCTAAAAACTCAGAGGGTGCTTCCGAGGGGCCTTGCTTAACTGCATATAGGGCTGACCAGTTTATAGTTTTAGGAATTGCCCTCTCCATCCCTTTTGCTATAAAATTTTGATAATTCATTAATCTTTCCATATCTACATCATCATTAGGATTCCATTGTGGATCTTGGAGAGGAAAAACGTTCATCTGTGCTATTTGACAAGCA
>VZTE01004153.1:0-14764 GCA_013397775.1 Eulacestoma nigropectus
CCTTCTAGGACTCTCATTGCCTTACCAGGCAAAACCACCACTTGCCTTGCCTTGCCCTTGAACCCATCCCTTGCCTTGCATTACCTTGCTCACCCCTCGCCCACCTGGACTTCAAGACCCCTTTCTAATAACATTTCACGACCTTGCCCTGCCCTTTCTGCTCAGCCTAGGAATCTCAAGGCTCTCATCTATCTCCAGTGTTTCAGGATCACATGAGAGGAAGCGCAGGGGAAGACACGTTGCCACACTCGTCCATATGGGCAGCTTTTGTCTGGGACCAATCCTTGCATGTCTTGAATTTTGGACAGGCAATTCACATTTTGCCCTTGGGCTCCAGGACCAGAATGACAGTTCTTTTGCATACGAAGGAAAGCAGGTAGCCCAAGGCTTTTAGGTACAGAGTAGAGATGTGAGATCAAGGCCAGACAGAGCAGTTGGTCCTGGCCACTTTCGTGTACCAGCAATCCTCGAATGTACTTCTCATCTGCCTTGCCTTGCCTTGGCAACTCAACAGTTTCCTTGCTTTACCCCGCTAACCCTCCGTAGCCTTGCATTCCTTTGCACGGCCATGCCCCACCCTTGACATGCCCCTATTGCTTTCGTCCAGGGCCTTGCCTTGCCTAGCCCTTCCTATTTCTGCCTGGCCTACCCATCACCGGACTTACCCTTCCTATGGCCAGTCTCACCTATAACTTCTGTGCCTTCTCTTGCCTACCACTCCATTTGCTTTCCCCTCCCTGCTCTGGCCTTGCCTACCTCTCCCTTGACTTGCCTACAATTGCCTACACTTGGTTTGCATTGCCTTGCCTGCATGGAAGGCAAGGTAAAGAGTGGTAGGCAAGGCAAAGCAAAGTGAGGAAGTTGTAGGTAGTGTGAGGCGAGGCAGACGTAGGCAAAGGAAGCAAAGTTAGGGTAGGTTAGGAAAAACTAGGCAAGGTACTGAAGGCAAGGTAAGGCCAAGGGACTCGGAGTGCCTTTCCTCGGGAAGCAAAGGACATAGTGCCAGTGTTGCTGGAGTAGATGTTAAGGTACCATGGGGAGGTATAGTCCAGCAAGACATTTCTCTCCTGGCCCCTTCTGTGTAGGAGCAATTGTTGCACGTATTCAATACTGGATGTGGCTCAATTCATGTATTCAATACTGGAGGAGGGGATGCCTTTTCTTTTGAGATGGGCTTATAGTTCCTCTTTATGGCAAGGAAAGCAAGTTTGGATCCGCACATTAGGTGAGCTTAGTCAATTTAAAGGCTTTTCCCAATAGGCAGTTCTCTGGGTTAGAGCTGTTGACCTGTCAGTGGGAATGTAAACAGCAAGCTCTTGAGCATTTTGTCCTGGTAGTTTTAGTGTGTGAGCAGTCCCTGGTGCCGTTCTCCTTGGATCTTGACTCTAGGAGAGTGAAGGCATAGGATGGTACCTAGAGCTGAGAAGGAAAGTGCCGATAGCTGGGTGCATGCTTCAAGTTTGAGGGGTGCAGATAAAGTTGTAGGCAGCAAGAGCTTTCTCAGCTGGCACTTTTGTGAGCTCTCTTTTTGCCGGATGTTTTCAAGTTTGTGGCCGGACTCTGCGAGAGTGAAACGATTTGTTAGGGCAAAGGAGGTCATGTTGCTCTTTGAGTGTAGTGCAAAGAAGCGTTTGCACTTGGAAGGGGAAGATCACGGAAATCTTTTTGTCCTGACACCGTTGGTTGGAGAGCAGGGCCGTTTCCACCATGGTTCTGTCCTTGGGCTAGTTTCAAGCTGGGCTCGGTGCCTTTCCTTCTTTTGCAGGTCGACAGTGCTATCGTGTGCTTGTTTTGATGAATGCTGACAGTGCCTAGGAAAAAGCCAAGCACTTTTCTGGCCTGGCCCCATTCGTGTGAAAGCAGTTTGTGGAAGAGCTCCGCTGTGGATCCTGCCTCTTGGGGACTGACAGAATGTGATCCTGCATGTAGTAGCGAAGGAAGAGGAATCATTTCATTGTTGGCCGTGCAGGTTAAAAGTGGCAAAAGAATTCCAGCATGGCCTCTTTCTTTCATAACCTTTTCTGTGCCTTCATGAACATGCTCAACATGTAACTCGCACCCACTGAAGTGCATCAAAGTCCCTGGAGATATGCACTTTCCCTCAAGCTCTATGTATCCTCTTCATCGCTCACTCTTGCAGATCTCAAACACTTACATAACGTCCAGCAGCTGCTCACAAAGAAAAAGTCCTAGAATAAAAAGCCAGTGATGGACTTCACCTTCCCCTTGCGGTCTATAAACTAAACCAAACACACTTATGAGTCGCAGTTTTCCTTCTCAGCTCTAGATATTATCTCCTTCTCCGAATGTGGCAGAGTCCATCGCTAAAGTGAACTGTTTCCAGCTGCAGTTCGGACTGAGAGATGTGCCAGGACAGAAAGCATTCGCTGACCTTCCCTCTTACCTGTGAAAACTGATAGTCGCAGCACAATCACTTTCACACAGCTTCAGTGTAGCGAAGTCCAACAAGCCATATATGATAGAGAAGGAAGTGTACAAACAGCAGGCATCCCTAAATTACCCCTTCTCTTAGCAGCCTTTAAACTGCACATGGCGTACTGGTGCTACACACCTTCATTCTCACATGTATGTGCCATCATATTTTTTCACTCTTGCAGCTCCGTTGCAAACGTCCAGCAGCTGCTCCCATAAAAAAGACTCTAGAAGAAAAAGCCAGTGCTGGTCAGCACCTCCCCCTTGCAGCAGGTCGGCCACATCAAACTCATCAGTGCACTCTCTACTTTCTTTCTTGGACACATCTACAATCATGTTCTTAATTTCGCATTGGGGCTATTAGTAGTTTGCTGATGTAGGAGCCACCATAACAGGTCCAAGCTCCTTCTTTGTTCCAGGGATATTCCACCTCCCATATTGCTTCCACTGGTTACTCACCTGATAGGTGAGGTGCACGCACTTGAATTCCTTGGTTCCTTCCCTGAACTTTTCCCAGTCGACCAATTCCGAACACAGTGGAAGTTGCTACCGGAGCAGTGCACACCCTTCACTGCTTCTATCGGTCCCGATTCGGGCCAGCCATTTGTAGCAATGGGGAACAAAGACAACAGACGCCCTTGTACGTCCAAAGAAGATCCGTTTATTGCCAAAAATTGCCCCCTCTTTATACCCTTAATCTCAACCGAACACACCCGAAACCAAACCGAAGCCTAACAGAACTTAACAGCAGAAGGGCACCCATTGGCTGGCACAGCTGCAGTGCTGCTGTCCAGGCATCCTGTCACCCAATCAGCTTCCACTTAATATGCTGTCCACGCGTTCCTCCAGCCAATCACAATCTCACTTCCAACTGACTCTCTCCTCACTCGCAACTGCTTCTCACCCCTCAGCCACCTTCCGCCCGTCTAGCCTGCAGCTGTGCCTTTCCCACAGGGCCTTCTGCTGAGCATAAGCCTTAAACATTTTAACAAATATAACCCCATATTCCACAAGTGACCATCTGCCAGTTTGTCCCCCTTCCCCTCTGGCTGTAGGTACTGCCTTTCGGTATCAAGCAGAGTGATAAAAACATTAGCCAGGGCCCAGCACAATACAATTAGCCTCTTCCCTCTGGACCTGCCACTGTAATTTTCCTTCGAATATTCTGCTGCCTTTGCTGGGTTCTGCATTTATTCAGGCAGGACCTTCTAAAATATTAGAGAAAATAATTTCTTCAAAATCTGACCCATCTCCTCCCACATTCCATGCCACTCAGGATTTCCCACCCCAGGACAGATGTTTTGACTACCCCCCCTGGAAATCTTAGCCCTGATTCTAAACTCACTGTAGACTGTATAGAAGAGACATAGCAGAACTAGCAACAAGATTGTGGTATCTTTAACAACCAGAGGGAATTAAACATTCTCCAAAAGTCCTGTGTCAGAACTGAAGGGGGAAAAAAAGTGAAAAGCTGGGAAAAAGTCCTCCCCCATTCCCCTAACAGGCTCGGTGCAATCATTAATAAACCCCCAGAAGCAGCATCCCAGACCAGGACAGACAAATAGCAAGCAATAAACATTCCAAATGACTTTCATGGCCACTGATGTTATCTTTCCATAAACTGGTATCACAAAGGGTATCCACAAAGAAATTTTGGTTCCTCTCTCTCCCCGATCTGAAAAAGGATATCATGGTGGATAAATGGCTCAATATACACAAACGTGAAACAACACAGATTTCCAAGAGTGTCACCACTCGCCCTGACCCAGATTCCAGGGGCGGTGCCAGTTACCCGGAGGGCTGTCCTGAGTTGCTGGATCTGTTTGTAGCGGGGAAGCAGCCAAGGCTCACACAGGGCTCGGCAGCTTCCAGGCAGCAAGGGCGCGGAAAGAAGCAAAGAAGCGGACGGGCTCCGACACAGCTCCACGGGAACAGGGTTTATTACGGGATGATGAGGGTCCGAGAGCGGGGTGCCGAGAGAGCCCCAAACAAAAGCTGAACAAGGGGTTAAGAACCAGGGACGAAGAGGGGCGTGGAAACCCTAGGGAACCAATAACTGAGGGCCAAAGGGCTGTTACAGAGGCGGGGGAATACACTGAGGCCCAATGGGGGACAAGGAAGGCGGGGGGGGGGGGCAAAGAGCCAATGGGCNCCAATGGGCTACTGAGGAAGGTAGAAGGTTCTGGAAGATAACCAAGTATAGGGGAGAAGGGAGGGGAAACGAGGATCCAATGCCCAGGGAGACATCTACATATGGGTGCAAGGGCTTCTGGGAGGGTTCTATGTTGTCACCCTAACCCTGGGGAATTTGCCCATTAACCAGGTCCCACTGCTGGAGCTCCTTGGCTACTAGCCTCCAATTGGTGTTAGACAGCCCAGAGACCGGCTGCCACACCGCAAGACAGGAGGACATGAAGAAATATCACAAGCTAATTGAATATTTATTGGATACCAGGGTTTTAAAATATATTGCCACAGCTTGGAACAATCCGGTATGACCCGTCAAAAAGAGTGGGGGGGGGGGTCATGGAGAATGACTGTGGATTTTAGGATATTGAATAAACACAGCCCCCCCCCACCTCTCATGGTAACTGTACCAGACAATGTTACTTTAACAGAAAAAATTCTATTAAAATTCTATTAGAAGCATTCAGAAACTTGGAGTGCTGTGATTGATATAGCCAATGCGTTTTTTACTATCCCGATTGCAGAAGGACATTGGGATCAATTTGCCTTCATATGATAGGGCCAGCAGTGCCCTCTCACCCCATTGCCTCAGGATGGTCACATAGTCCAGCTCCATGGGACGGTGGCTGAGCCTTTGGATGAGATACAGCTGCCTCCTCATATGCAAACAGTTCATTATATAGATGATATCCTAATTCAGGGAAAACATGAGGAAGAAGTACAATAAATGCTAGAATTGGTTGTGGATCATATGAAACAGAAAGGCTGGGAAATAAATCCAAAAAATTCGTGGACTGTCACAAACGGTGAAATTTCTAGGAATTCAGTGGCATTGGGGGCATATGGAAATATTACCCAAAGTTCAAATTGTGAATCCTGGGCAAGAAAAATGACAATATGTCCTTGCAACCAAGTGTTATATGTGAGAATAACTAGAAGTTATAGAATATTGTTTTACAAATTCTGCATGATTACATTTACATGTTCACCACAATGGTCCATTTGAAAAAGGATATTCTCCATGTAGCTTGATATGAAGACCGATGCAAACACTGACTAATTTTCATGGGTGGAAGAGGACAACTTAACAATGAAGCTATAGCTGATATTGCTGATTCTATATTATCATTGCAATCAAAACATAAGTTGGGAAAATTAAATTAATCTAATTGTTGCCTACTTATTGACGAAAATGGAAAAGTGGTAAAACAGATTAAAAAAGAAACAAGAAAACTAGCTCATGTGCCTATCCAAACGTAGAAAAGTTGAGAATTGAACATATTTTCATGGCTGCCATGGGGGACCATTGGTTAAGTGTGTGCTTTTCGTTCTCCTTTGCACAGCCACTGTTTTAATTTTTGTTCCCTATCTAATTCTCTGTTTTATGCAACTAATTAAGCATGTTTCAAAAGGAATGTGAATTATAGCTAGGAGCAATGAACTTGATTGAAGAACAAGAGGCAATGCCTTTATGTCTAATACCTAAATCTAAGATTATATTACTGAAAGAATTGTTAGGAAGGTTGTAGTTCATCATCAAAGTACTGATTGAAGTACCAAGGCCTGAACAACAGGCCCGCAGCCAAAGGTGACCTCTAGATGAACCTTCCAACCAAATGCTATATTTGTACCCATGCACTGACAAAAAGATGCATGATCATTAGCATTATGATACATGTATCCACTCATAAACTAAGTATTATTAGCAGTAGGATAGATGTATCCGCTTATTAGCAAAATACGCATTTACCTTTTCCTATTTGGAAGCTGGACAAGGCCATGAAATTTGACATCTGGCCTTGTTTGGAGGTACTTGACTCCTCCTTGAGCTTTGGTCAGGCTTTGGGAGGAACCCAAGAGGAGGATGAAACCAGATGTTCCAGCACTAGAAGTGCTGTCAGTTTGTTTATTCAGCACTGTCAGAGCTGGGCCCTCTCACAGTGGGGTTGGAAGCCTCACCTGTGGGTGGAGGCAGCTGCAGGAATTCCCGGTGTCCGGGAGTGGCTCTGCAGTCCTTGGCTGGGACAGCTTCCCCCAGCTGATGTGTGGGTCTGGGTGATGGTCTGAAGGTAACTGGTGATGGATCTTTATTAATCACTACAGGCAATCTTTGGTAGTAATGATTGGGTGCATTCCTGAGCTTCTCCTTTTGTGATTCTTTGCTGCATTGAACTATAATAAATTACACTTATTTCTTGAGTTGGTGTCTGTATCTTTGGTGCTGACCTTGCCCACTGGCAAAACTGTTCCCAAGTACCACATCTACACATCTTCTAAATACCTCTAGGGGTCGTGACTCCACTGCCCTGGGAAGCTTGTTCAATGCTTAACAACCCTTTTGGTGAAGGAATTTTTCCTAATATCCTCCTTAAACCTCCCCTGGCACAACTTAAGGCAATGTCCTCTGTAATTCGAAAAAGAGACTGACCCCCACCTGGCTACAACCTCCTTTCAGGCAGTTGCATAGCGTAATGAGGTCTCCCTTGAGCCTCCTTTTCTCCAGGCTAAGCCCTCCCAGCTCCCTCAGCTGCTCCTCATCAGACTTGTGCTCCAGACCCTTCCCCAGCTCCATTGTCATTGTCTGGACACACTCCAGCACCTGCATGACTTCCTTGTGAATGGCCCAAAACTCAACACAGCATTAGAGGAGTGGCTTCATCATTGCCCTGAGCCTGCTGGTCACACTATTGCTGGTAGAGGCCAGGTTCCATCGGCCTTCTTGGCCACCTGGGCCACTACACTGGCTCCTTTTCAGCTGCTGTCCACCAGCACCCTGGTCCTTTTCTTCCAGATATGATCAGAATGGAGAAGACAAGGACCAAGAGGACAATTCCAAGAGAATGAAGTAACGTCTGAAGGCAGCCAGCCCAGCAACAGTGAAAACCAGTAAAAAATCAAGTGACCACTGACCAGAATTAAGTGATTGGACTTGGGGATCAGGTGGTATAGGTATAATTAAGAGGCCTCTCTGGAGGGACCCAGCTCGAGCTGTCACCTGAAAACTAATAACAGAGGGATTGGAAACCTTCACTCGAACCTTCCATTCATCAGCAGGATACCAGAGTCAGAACCTTTTCCAGTGGCTGGTGTGCATCAACTTGTAACATCAGGAAGTTGTGATTCAAAGGCGTGTGCACACATGCCCGACAGCTCTTCTGACCTGCATGCACAGCTGCCAACTCAGGCCATTGCACCCAACTACGGTTCTTTTGATTTTGTACCCAAGTTGGATAAAGCAGGTGCTGTTCAAAAGCTTCAAGTAACTCTCAACATAGTGTCACCAAATGGAGCAGAAGGGACCTGACACATAAGTGCTGAAACTGATGTGTGGTCTGCTGCAAAACTGTGCAAGGCAAAGCCACTGTGCTCACAGACAATCAAATCAATTAGCATTTTTCAATATTATCAACTTTAACTGATGATATTGCCCACAGCTGTGGTCAGATTTTTGCAGAACTTAAGTGCTTGCTAGGGGGCTAAGCAGCAAGAACAAAGTTTGCAGGCTTGTGTCTACGTGGCAGCCCAAAGGGCATGAAGAGCATTTGTGCATCCCTCTTTTCCTAGAAGATAATTTTTTTTGAGATGGCTCTTGTTGCCAAAGGTACATGCAACCCTTCGTAGACTCAGACCAGGTAGGCTTAGGTTTGTAGGCATGATGCACGCCCAGGATTATGGCAATCTGCTCTAAACTGCATCCAAAGACAGATGGATAATCGAGATTCTGCAAGCTTCAGCCAGAAAAAGAAATTACTCTCAAGGACAGACACAAGCAAAGAGAAGTTTTAAAGAACCCTGAATTGAAAATCACATTCAAAAGAAACCTTAGATGGTTTCTGTTGAAAGACAAGGGTTGTCCTTATAAGTCTTCATCAGTTTGCTCCATCACCCATCATTAAGCTGCTGCACATCCAGGCATGAATTAAACAGTCTCTCAGGAAGGTGTATGGATCATTGACTTGATAACACTCAGCAAGGCAAAGCTGGCACTAGTGTGCATGCCCTGGATGTCAAGCAAAGAAACACTGGCTCCTGCCTTTAATGGTCAATGTCACAGGGCTCTCTCTGACTCTTTGTTCACTGGATTTGCTCAGGACTGGAGTAAGAAATACAAATATTTTCATGCCCAGTGTGAGGAATATTTAGTAGCCACATCAAGGACTGTATATAGGAAATAGCTGCTACGTGGACAATAGGGTATGGTGACATATCCTAAAATTAGAGGACAAGAGACAGGTACTTCCTGGCTTCTCGCTGTGCCTGGGATGTGCTTCATTTCTTGGTGGCAGAATATAGGGAAAGATTGACCAGAAGACCTGCCGAAGTGCAGCCACTGTCCTCAAAAACACTCAGCAGAAACCCTTCAGTTCTTTGTGTGTAGTGGAGTGGCCAACCAGTAGCCAAAGATGAAGAATAAACACACCTATATTTAAAAAAGCACTGGACAGAAGAAGTGAGAATGTAACCCCAGCCCAAGTTTGGGATCCAACCCTGAGAACATTGTAAGATACACCTGGAGTGCATGCAGAAGCTGTATGGAATTTGACATAGGTATGGTTCTCTTTTTTTCTTAAATAAATAAACATTTCTGTGCTTCTCAAACTTCCCTGGCTTTACTGCTATTATGCTTCTGGTCCAAAACACACTCAAACCACATTGAGCTGTCAGCTCATTTTCACACGTCTTCATTGCAGCGATAGGAACCATACTCAAGCTCTTGGACAGGCTATTTCACTGTTTAATTTAAAAATGACAATTAACCAATCTTTTAAAACCTTGGAATGAAAGTGTCTGAAACATTTTTAGCTTTCATTTTGCAAGAGAAACAGCCTATTTCTAATACTTGAAGAAATGTATGTAACTAATTTCTTAATCTGAGGATAGCAGTCAGAAAACCTGAGGTGCTTCCAGAGATTTTACAGTATTTGTCTCTTTCCGTTCTGCAAGGTCCATACTACTGTCCATCCTAACATACTCTGTGATTCTGTAAATAATGGACAAAACTTGGCCCCCTTCCTGACTTGGATTTTTATGGGTTTGCGTTGTTGGTATTTTTAAAAATATTTATATCTCTTCTAGATTTCCTATCCAGGTTGGGAGCATGTAAACACAGCTGCAATCTTTCAGTATCTGATGAGTGAAAATTTAGCATCACAGACTGTGTCAAGCATGAAGCCACAGGGACACTGGAGGGACCCTAACCCGAGAGCCCCAGAGGGAGAGCGGGTGTGGGGTGAGCGGGGGGCGCAGAGCATCCCGGGCTGGGTGAGGGGTCCCAGAGCCCTGGCACGGCCTCAGCCCCGCTGACGGCACCGTGCTCCTCCCGCAGCCCAACGGCGCCCGTGCGCCCCTGGAGATCGCGCTGCTGGCCAAGGTGTCCCCTGGGTGTGCTGGTGTCATCCGGCTCCTGGAGTGGGTTGAGCTTCCCAACAGCTTCTTGCTGGTGCTGGAGCGTCCGGAGCGCTGCCAGGACCTGTCGGCTCTCCTGGCGGAGCGGAGGTTCCTGCCGGAGGAGGAGGCGCGGGGGCTGTTCCGCCAGGTGCTGGAGGCCGTGCGGCACTGCAGCAGCTGCGGGGTCCCGCACCGGGACATCAAGCCCGAGAACATCCTGCTCGACCTGGCCACTGGGCAGCTGAAACTGATCGACTTTGGCTGTGGCGCCTTCCTCCAGGACACAGCCTACACCCAATTTGCAGGTGAGCCCTCCCAGGGGATGCTCCTGGGCATCTCATGGCCCAGCCTGGGTGTAGCACCGGGGCTTCCCTCATTGCTGTCGGGATGGGATTAATTCTTGAGCCAAGTTGCTTTTGGGTGAGGGTGGGAGTGGGGCCAGATCCCGGCCCTGCTGACAGCCTTCAGCACCCACTCTGCCCTGGGCTGGGGCTGGAGCTGGTGCTGGGGCAGCCAGCCCGACAAAAACCCCCATGGGGGTAGCAGACAGGGTTGGTCAGACCCCGTGCACTGTCTGATTTGGTGTGCAAGCGAGGAAGGGCTTGGACTGCTTCGCTGCCCTTGTTTGCCTTGGCTTATTAATGGTTTTTGGGGGCAATGCAGGCAGGGAGGAGAGTGGTTTTTCACCACCGAGTGGGTTTTCCTTTTGCATGTCATGGTGAGGCCTCCTCAGGGCTTTCGCTGCCCTCTTCCAACACCAGCAGCTTCTTTTCCAACCCCAAGTTTGTACACAAGTCACAGGTGCTGGCGAGAGGGCAGCAGGTCACCCCGTGTGCCCCTGGGGCAGCCCCCACATGCCCAGGGATGCTGGGGCGAGGCTCTGGGAGCAGCAGCATCCCCCTGATGAACTCTGTCTGTGTTCCGTAGGAACCCTGTCCTACAGCCCACCCGAGTGGATCCACCACCAACGCTACCACGGCGAGGCAGCAACGATGTGGTCCCTGGGCCTCCTGCTGTACCAGCTGGTCGTGGGGAAGCACCCGTTCAGGAGGGGCCAGGAGATCATCTGGGGGCGGATCCTGTTCCCACGACGGCTCTCTCAAGGTGGATCCTCATCTCTGCGGCGCGGGGGGAATACCAGTGCTGGGAGACAGCAGCGGGCTCAGGAGCATCCCGCTCTGGCAGCTGCTGAGGAGGTGGCACATGTCCTGCTCTCCTGCTCTCCTCCAAAGCAGAGAATCCATCGGGAAGTTTAGGCATAGCTCTGGGCACACCCAGCATGGCATGGGCACGGGAACGGGATAAAAAAGTGGACGGGATCCTTCTCCTACTGATTGGTGATTTCTGGTTTCTCTCTTCAGAGTGCCAAGATGTTATTAAGAGGTGTTTGTCCATGCAACCCTTGAACAGGCCGTCCTTGGAAGAGCTCTTCAATGATCCTTGGCTGCAGGGTGTTTGTCTGCCCTAGAAGATGGGAGAGGTGCATGTGCGGTTTGATCCAGGCACCTGGCAGGTAACAGCTCCACACATCTCTTGGCAATCAGAAGCAAAGCAAATCAGACTTTTTCTGTCCTGCCTGTAGCACTGAGGGATTATCAGAAGGCAACACGCAGCTCTTGTGCTGGAGCTGAGCTGGAGACCTGGTCTGGCAAGCACTGGTGGCCACCATCCACCCTGGTTTTGCTTGTCTGGTTCATTGATGGCTGGGGCCCTGGGCAGAACACTGACAACCTGGTCTGGCCCCCAGAGAAGGAGAAGGAGCCCCTGAAGAAGCTGTACCAGCTGGGGTGGCTGCTGGAAATACCAAGGATGACCTCAGTTATGACAACCCCTTCCTTGACCTGGTCAGTGGCAAGCTGAAGATTGACTTCAATTCTGGCACCTTCTTCAAAGACATGCTCCACGCCCAAGGTACAGGTGAGTCCACAGCCAGGGGGTTGCTCCCAGATTTGGGCATTGCATGGCCTGGCTGGGCACCAAAGGAACCCCTCTTTGCTGATGCAGCTGCAATCAATTCTTCAGTCGGCTGCCAAGGTGCTTTTTGGCAGGGTTCAGGAGGATGGTCTGGAGTGGTAATGAAATAGGAGTCTCTCCTGGCCCTGCCAACAGCATCCAGCACCTCTTGTGCCCTGGGCTGGGGGCAGACTGCCCAACCAAAACAAACCCCCATGGGGAGAGCAGGAGTCGGACTCGAAAAACCACGCACTGGCTCATTTGGTTTGCCAGCAAGGAAGGGCTTGGGCTACTCCACTCCAATTGTCCCTGGCTGCACAACAGCAGTGTCTCAGGAATGCTGTGAGAAGTTACGGTGTCATTCAGAACTGCTCTGCAGCCCTCAGCTGTCCTCACTGCTGTGTTCTCACTCTCTTTTTCTTGTGCCTCCACCAGGATGAGTTCTGTGACTGCCCTTGACCCTCTCCACTCTTCCCAGCCCACCCCCCACCTCAGTGAGGCTCAGGCTGAAGGAAGCTGTTTTATCTCCTGTGGCCCAGTAGTGCTCCTCTGCAGGGAGCTCCAGCCCCAGAGCACAGTGCACGGCAGTGTGGGCTGGGCTGGAGCAGCTCCTCTGCACCTCTGGCTTGGCTCTTTGTAGGAACTAAATCCTGCCTGTGTACAGCTCTCCCTGTGGGATGGTCCCAGGGCAGCTCTCACTGCATCTCCTGCAGCCTGGGGCAGAGGATGGTCCCAGAGCAGCTGCCAGAGCTGAGGTTCCTGGGCAGCACCCAGAGCTGTGGCTCCAGGCATCATCTGGAAGGGTTGTGTTCTCATCTCCTGCACCTTATGGTGAGAACAACCTGTGCTTCCAGGCCAGCACTGCCCCTCTGGGCAGTCACAATGCTGAAGGGCTTTCCCATTCCAGAGGGGCTGGCACTGAGCCTTAGCAGGGCCTGGCAGGGATGGAGCTGGATCTCGCCCCGGTCTGGGACTCACCGCCCACCAACTCCCACTGCGCTCCCTTATCCAGGGACAGAAGGGTCTGTGAGAGGGGCTCTTTGATGTCTCTGTATCCATGGATAGGGAACAAATACGGAGAAGGGAAGAGTCACTCAGGGTTCTTGCACACTCCTTCCTTTCCATACAAAAACCATCTCTGCACACCCCGTGTAGAGATCTGCAAAGAATCTATGGATGGACAGAGATTGCCCACACACCTCTAACTCCAGCAGCACTTCCCTGATGAGACGTGACCAGGGGATTTTTTTCCCAGCTCTGTGTACAGAGTAGCTGTCCAAGAGCTGAAGGGAGCAGCATTTAGAAGCAGTTTCAAGATTTCTAGGCAGGAAGGGGAACTGGTGGCCATCTGTGGAACTCGCTGTGTTCATGAGGAGGGAGTGCTGGTTCTTTAGGAATAAGGAACAGTGGGAACACAAGTGTTCGGAAAAATCTCAGCTCTCCGTGGATTTGTGCAAAGGGGAGCAGCAGAAACACTTTGTGTCTGTGTCGTGGAAACGAGGTCCAAGGAGCAGTGGCAGAGGGTGACCTGGGCTTGTGGGAGGTGAAATCCTGTTTCATGAGATCCTGGAGTGGCACAGAACAAAGCTCCAAGCACCCACAGCCACACTGGTGAAGTCTTTGTGACGCTGCACATCCTCCAGGAAAAGCTGCTGTCCCACAGGCTATTGGGATTTATAACTTCTATTGGAAATACTTCAGGTCCAAGTTTCAAACTGCAATTGTTTACACTCAAGACACAGTCACACTGGAGGTGACTGGGAGTGGCTATGAGCAACTGGAATCATGCTGGAATCTGCTGAGAGCAACTGAAGTGAGTAGAAACACGCTGGGGGCACCTGGGATATAGTGGGAGAGACTGGGAGTGACTGAGATCACAGAGGAGCCATAAAGGAAGTAACTGGAATAATACTGGTAGTATCTGGGAGTGACTGGAACCATACTGGGTTATTGGGAGCAACTAGGACCATGCTGGGAACACATGGCATCATACTGAGAGCAACTGGGTTCCTACTGGAATTATACTGGGAGGGACTGGAACCACAGTGGGAGTAATCATACTTGAGGTGATTGGAACTGTATTAGGGGTGAATGAGAACCCCTGGGACCATGCTGGGATCACAGTGATATCATACTAGGAGTGACTGGGATCATACTGAGTGTTACTGAAAGTGACTGGGATCATAGTGGGAGTGACTGGGACCATACTGGGGGTGACTGGGAGCCATAGGGCCCATGCTGGGAGTGACCTGGGCCCCCCCTACCCTCCAGATGGAACTGGGGGAACTGGCCCAGCTGGGGCTCAGAGTTGTTACCCCCCAGGGCCACCCTGGGTCTCGCTGCTCCCACCCCCGTCCTCACAGAGCCGAGGGACACGGGAGAGCCAGGGAACATGGAACAGACAGGGAACATGGAATGGCCGAGGGCCACTGTTCTCCAGGAATTTGGGCTGTTGTGCCCAGGCTCTTGCCCGTGGGGTCCCAGAAAAGGCAAAATGAAAAGCAAAACAAATCCTAATACAGCTCCTTTCCTCCACCCCTTCCTCCTTCCCAGGCTTCGCTTTATCCCGAATTCCCTCCCTCCTCTCCACCATTGGTGCAGGGAGAATGGGAGGAGGGTTATGGTCACTTCATAATGCTGCTTCTCCAACATGGACAGGAGTCCTTGCCCTGCTCTGAGGTGGAGTCCCTTCCATGGGGTCAGTCTTCCATGGACTTCTCCCGTGCGAATCCTTCCCAGGGGCTTTGCCTCTTCACCACCTGCTCCAGAGTGGAGCCATTTCGATTGATTTTTTTTTTTTTTT
>VZTE01004153.1:14812-25589 GCA_013397775.1 Eulacestoma nigropectus
TTCTCCCCCCCCGCCCCAGAGTGGGGCCATTTTGATTTATTTTTTTTTTTTTTTTTGTGCAATCATTGGCTTTCGCTTTAGCAAATGGACTTATCTCAACTGACAGAGTTTCAGCAAACAGACTCATCCCAACCTGCAAGTTGATTTCCAGTTAAAATTTAAACATATACAAACGACGGAGGCTCAGTGCCACATTGTGTGGAGTTAAGAGCAGCTGGTGGTGGATCTCTGCTAAGAGGGAGAATTCAGGTGGAATTCAGGTGGAATTCAGGATTTCTGGATCCTTCTGAACTTCGCTGGGGTGTCTCTGCAGGTGGCTGCAGATAGAGAATTTTGTCTCAGAGCACCTGTCGCTGCTGATCCTATGGGAGTTGGTGTAGGCACAGTGGCCGTTGCCCTGGATGTCGAACCTGGATCAACAGCAAAGCGAGAGCTCAAGGGACATGACTGGGATGGGAGGGATTCCCATTTCCAGAGGGATTAACAGTGCTGCAGGAGCAGGGACCAACCTCCCCAGCAAAACCCCCATGCAGAACCCAGACTACCTCCCACTCCTCAAAGGAGGGAATATTTTCATGTTCTTGGTCCCAGGGGATTCATCCAGGGATGCCCCCAGGCCCCCCTCAGCATTTGCATCCCACAAATCCGTGGGTTGTGTCTGAATGCTTCGGCACAGCCAGGAAAAATAGCGTTTGATTGCTCCCACCTCATTAGATTTATATCTACTAGTGCTTCCTGCATCCAGCCCCTGCCCCGGCTCATCCCAGGCCATGGTTTTGTTCTCCGGAAGATGGGACGTACAGGGCATTGAAAAGGGAACCATTGAGCCATTTCCAAGGTCCGGAACCTTCCTTCCGGAGACCAACCCAGTATTCCATGAAGTTCCCATAGCGCAGGAGGAAACGCTGGAGGTGGGGAAAGCAAGGATCACAGTACCTGCATGCCACTCCCTTCAGGCAATTTCCAAATCTGCTCCCCAAAGGCCATTCCACACCCCCTCCTTGGGGGTTTCTCTTACCAGCTCCTCCCTGGTGTCAATGGTGGCCAGGTGGGCTTGGTGGGAGAGGCAGGAACGCTGACTCCCTTCCCAGTCCACTTCCTCCTCCAAGAAGTAAAAGCACTTGTCCCCGAAGCCGATCCCACCCTCCAGGCAGCCAGGCAGGGAGGGAGCGGTGCAGGGTGGGTGGTTTTTAGCTGAAAACAAGCACAACATGCCCAAGTGACTCATGCTGGGGGATTTCTCCAGGGAGGAGACTTCGGGGTGGTTCCTGCACCCTCAGCCACTCACCTGCCAGCGCGATGATGGTGACAGTGAGAAGCAGCACCACGGCGAGCACAGTGACCCCAATGGTCACCTTTCTGTCTTTGGTGCACCTGAGGCTGAAATCTTGGGACAAACTGTGTGGGAAGGGCATGAAGAGCCCCCCACGTTCTCCCAGCTCCCACATTTCCCTCATGGTGCCTTCAACACCTTCCAACACAGCCCCAAAATGCATTTGGGGCTCCCAGAAGGGCACAGGCTCAGTCCAGGAGGCATCAGTGCTATCACTGGCTTCCAAGGATTTTTGAGGCTGCTCAGTCTCCCTGCATCACCTCTGTGCCTCCACCATGGAATGGGCACCATTCCCCCAGACCCTCCAGCTTGCAAACACCTTGACATTTCTTACCCCTCCCTCCCCCAGCTCCTTCGACCATTTTAGTTTCCCCAACACACTGAGCCACATCCTGAAATAATATCCCCACAACCAAACTGGTGCTTACTGGTCCTTCCCTCCACTCTCTGCTGCAGCAGCTCCATCACAGCAGCCGAGTCTCCACCTGTGCAAACAAAGCAAGTTCCCACTCACACTGGGAAGTGAGGAGTGGGAAAGCCTGATTTGGGGCATTTTCCTCCCAGGACAGTCAGGCACCATTGTTCCTGTGCCAGATTTACATTTGCGGCAGGAAGGAAAACACAATTTCAGCTTTCAAAAAACCAGGACTTGCTTTGTTTTTTCAACTCTGCTTCAACCTCAGCCAACACCTGCTAGCTCTCGGTGCCCTGGAAAGGTGTTGTCTCAAGGACTTGCACAAGTCCAGAAGGGTTTTCAGCCCCAGCCCCCACTCCAGGCCATACAGGACACCCCAGAAGGTGCTGGATGGCCCCACTTGAGCCAACCCTGATTCCCCACCCTGTGCAGGGCAGCTAGTGAAGCCCCTGGGACAGGAGATGGTGCCTCTGTACCTTCCTCACAAGGGGCTTCTGCCATCCCCGGGCCACAGAGGGGACAGGGGCACCCTCCAGGGACAAGAGCGTCCCTCAGCTCCTCCTGCCACGAGGTGATCTTGGACAACACCCCAAATTCACAGGGCCCAACCAGGTCCTGCTCCCTCCTGGGGCTTTGCCAGGATGTTCCTGTGGCCCTAAAACAAAAACACAAAAAGCTGATAATCCTCCCAACCCCCTGGGCACTCACAGCTCTCCTCAGCAAAGCAAAGCTGGTCTCGCAGGAGCAACTTGTTGAATATTTATAAGGAAAAAAATCAAAGAAACAGAACAAGGGTCAACTGACACAGACTGGAAATACCTGTGGATGCTGCTGTCAAGTCACTGGCAACTGCAAAGTGTTTCTATATTTATTACAACTACATAAATTCCTCACATCAATGCCCAGCAGGTGTTTTTGTCATCATTGTAAATAAAATTATTACCAGCCCCCAAAACTGGTACTTCCCCCAGGTAAATATTTTCCTTTTGAGAGCCACCTGTCTGTGTTTGAAAAGGTAAGACCCAAAAATATGATTTTTTCCCTCCAAATGCTTGAATTTTGAATAAGGTCTAATTGATGCAGTGTTTTGTCACTGTCCCCAGCCCTAAAATTCCTCCTGCTCCAGGCTGCATCTTGGGGCATTTGGGGATGAAAAACTGGTGGGGGAGGAAGAGATGGGAAAAGGGGATGGAGGCATAGAAATTTCTCTCCCTCCAAGCTTTTCCCCTCCTTTCCTCTCTCCCAGAAAGCAGCTGCTTCAGGAAATTCTGCAGAGGGGATTTGTGAGCTGGGGAGGCTCCAGCTCACAAACCCCCTCCCAGGGGCACCTCTGACCCCTTCACCCAGTGGCCACAAGTGCCATGGATGATTTAGGGGTGATAGAAACTACCAGCTTTCTCCATACAGAGCCATTTCCCACTTCTGGGCACAGCACTCTGCTCCAGGGAAAGGCTCCAGCTCCCTTCCAGAACAAGAGTTTAAATAAACTCTCTCTGGCCTTGGAACCAGGAGAGTGATGCAGGTTTTTCCTCTCCCCCTCACACCTGCAAAGGGGCAGGAGGGAGCAGAGCTGGGGAGGGCAGAGGTGGTGCTGGGGCGAGGGGGGTCTCTCCCCTGCAGCAGTGCAGGGACACATCTGTATCTGCTTAGGGTGGCTTTGCTCACCTGAGGCTGCATCAAGGGATCTGAGGGCCCCCAAATACTAACCCACCACAAAGGCACTGCTGCAGGAGCTAGAAGGGGCTGCAAAAAACCCAATAAAATCACCGAAGAGTGCTTACAAGGCAGCAAAAACTAGAACTCACCTGAAAAACACATCCAGACACTCAAACCAACCCGTGGTGGCAAAAGCTTCAATAAAGTAGTGAGTTTGGGGTTTTATTCCCCTCTCTCTTTAACTTGCTACTTTTATTTCATCAGTTGGTTATTTCAATCCCCCCAAAGATGAGGCTGTGGTCTGGGTGTTCAGATCCATCCCATCTCTAGCATCACTCCAGCCTAACCCAACTTAACCAGCCCCAAGTTTTACAGAGAGAAGCTGCTTTTCCAGAACTCACCCTCACAGCGGAGCTCACATAGACTGAACCAAATCCCTGGGCCTGTGTAAATATGAGCTCATGCAGACGGGAAACAGATTCCTGGGGCTGCCTAAGTATCATCACACACTAGGAATGAGGGCAAAGAGTTCACAGTCACAGTCTGAGCACTTGGCTGTGCTCCAGCACTTTGGGCTGTTGTGCCCGGTGTGTTGCCCTATGGCTCCCAGGAAAGGCAAAGGGGGGAGGATACCCTCCAGAAACTGTTGTTTGCTTTAAGCTTTATGTTTAACATTCCCAATGTGCCACATGTAATGGTTTAAGCCCGACCAGGTGCCTGGTGCCACCAAGGCTGCTCCGTCAGTGCCCTCCTGCCCCGGGCAGGGCAGAGAACATCGAAGAAAAAGCTCGTGCTAGGATCAGGGCAGGGAGAGGGCACTCACATGCTGCTGCCACGGGCACAACAGACCCAGCTTGGGGAAATTATTTGAATTTATGTCCAGTCAAATCACAGCAAGAGAATGAGAATTCAAACAAATCCTAGTAAAACTCCTTTCCCCCACCCCTCCCTCCTTCCCAGGCTTCATTTTATCCCCAGTTCCCTCCCAGTGGCGCAAGAGAAGGGGATGGGGGTTATGGTCACTTCATGCTGCTCCGCATCCTCCTGGATGAGTCCAAAAAACCCCTCCCAGGAGTTCCCCTTGCCGGTCTCCCCACTTTGGAGTTCTGGGGTCTCCGTGGATCCTGGTGATCTCCCCTCTTTGGAGTCCTACCTAGGGATGCTGGGAGGTCCAGGGTTTCCTTTTCCCCGATTGTGCTTCAGCTCCCAGGTCATCCCAGGGTTGCCCTCTTCAGGCTCCCCTCATTCCAGGCACTCAGGGCTCCTCCCTCTCCCTGCCACCTCTTTCAGGGTCAGGGGTCCCGGGCCTCCCTCATCTCTGTGCTTCCCCACCCCTCCAGGCTGCTGGGGGTCCTTCAACTCCGGTATCACCCCTCTCCACTCTCCCCACTCCAGGGATCCTACGTTACACTCTCCTGGCTCTCCTGGGGATGCCCAGAACTGATGTCCCGCCCAGCCAGTATGGGGCAATTGCCACATGGACCCCCACAATGTCCCCACAAGGGGCATTCAAGGCTCATCTCTGGAGTCCTGCAAGTTCCAAACACGCCCCCACCCCCCCAGCAAAATGTCCCAGGGAAATGCAAAGAAATTTGGGGCTTGATTCCGGAATCTGCAAGAACCAAACACCCCTCCAAAAAAATCCCTGCTAGAGACTCCCCCGTATATTTGAGGTGAACTCCCCCTCCCCGGTCACCTGAAGGATGCTGGGGGGGTGATGCTCCTGGGGCCGCGGGGGCTGCGGACACAGCAAGCAGTATCCTGCCCCCTCCTCCTTTTGCTCCTTTTCATGCCCCTCCTCTTCCTGCTCCTCTTCCTTCTCTCTCTTTCTTCTTTTCCTCCCAGTTCTTTCCCACCCCTTCTTGCCCCACAGCCACTGCAGCACCACCTGCTGGGTGGGGGGAATCCCACTGGAGATGGATATGGGAGGGATCCCCTCAGGGTGGAGACCAGCAGGCCTGTGGAACAAGATGCCCACAAGCTCCCTTGGAGGGATGTGCCCTGAGAGACACTCCCAAGACAGGGAGATGAAAAGAGGCTTCTCCCAGGATACCTTGTTGCATTATGTTAATGTACCCCGGTTCTGTTTCCCTGGTTGGCCCGTTGGCCTTCCTGCCCCTTTCTACCCTATATGTCCCTAATCCAGAATGTTCTCCTTTCCCTCCTTCCCCATTGGCCCCTGCACCTCAGCCGCTCCCCCGCTGTTTCCCTATTGGCCCCAATACCTTAGCCCCACCTGTGTACCGCTCTCGCGCCCTCAGATCATTGGCCCTGATGCTCTCTCTCTGCCCCTGCCTACCCTGGACCCTCCCTCAGTTTTTGTCTTCATCCCTGGACCCCTTCACGTGTGTGGCTGCAATAAACCTCCTCGTGAAACCCCATACGAAGACCCTTCCCATCTCTATTCCGTTGGCTTTCTACAAGAGCTATCTGTGGTGTGTGTGTTAAGTGTGTGCGTTCGTGTGGCACCGCCGAGCGCCGCCCTTAGCTGGAGACACTTTTGGGAAGGTTGCAGCACTTCACCACCTCTGCCCACTGCAACAAGTGGCGCCCAAACAGGGACCTCTGCGTGGGTCCCTGAAAGCATCTCCAGCAGCTTTCACTTTTGCTGCAGGACATAAGCTGTGTTCGGTGCAGCCACTTCCCCAAAGAGAGCCCTGAATTTTATCAGGGTGATTGAAGAAGCAACCGGCAACCTTCTCTGGACCCAGTGGGGAAGAAGATCAGTCGCAGCTGATGGACCACCCTGAGAGTTTTCTTTCACCTGAGTGTGGTAAGCCAAGTGTTTCGGGCCAAGTGGGCCAAGTATGTTTCAGGTTTTTCTTTTTTGTTATGCCTTTTCCTCTCGGGTGTGGCAAAGCTAATCCGTCTGCAGCAGGAAGTTTATATCCAAGTTAATATAGCCCGTGTTCGGGGAGATTTTTGTTTTTCAGAGAAATTTTCATTTTCTGCAGAAGCATTTTCCTTTGAAATTCTGTTTTGTTGAGCAAAAGGACCCCCTTTCCACTTCTGAGGTGTCCTTTATATGGGTTGGTTATCGTTGTGTTTCACGTTTTTAATGGGTTTTGGGAAGCACTGCTTTACAATACTTTGTGGCTCTGTTCTAGCTGTTCGAAGTGGAAAGTATTGTGAAGGTAACCAAGTTGAAAAAAAGTTGTACATTTTCAAGGGGAGATTTGTCTGTTGTGTTGCTAAATTTCATCCTTTATTTCATTCAGTTGTTAACGCTGTTGAGGGCACTAGGGAACGTTCGGGTAATCCCCAGTTAAAAACCCCTTCCCCGCATTCCTCCCCTTGTGTTCCTAAATCCTCTCTCCCGCCTCAGTGGAGATCGGGAGACGGATCCTGCCAAAGGGCGCAGGGTTGCTACCGTCTCCCTGACATCTCCCAGTCTCCTCTGTCGCCTTCCCAGGACAGGCCTGCGCAAGCTTTTCTGGATTCTTCCCTAACCCTCCTTCCTAAGCCCTCTTACCCAGTTTTGTCTACCCTAGTTGCTCCCCAAGATGATGCCGGCAACATGGCCAGCCCTGCCATCTTGTTTTCCCCCAATCCAAGTTTTCCCGCCCTCAACTCTGGGCCACAAAATGGCGCCGACCACACGGCAGCAGCCATGTCATCACCTCCTTGTGCCTGCCTCTCGCGACCCCCCCTCCCCCCTTTCCTGTGGAGGGCTGTGAGCCCTCAAGGCAGGAGCCTTTTGCACTCCCCTGGAGGAGTCAGAGATAAGCAACCTTCCTCTGGGTCATGGTGACCTCCCAACATGCCTTCTTTCTTCATGGTAATAGCCTGTATCCTGTTGGCTAATGGGTTTCCACCCCACCCCCTGTTTTTCCCATATAAACCCCTGCTTATACCCCTGACAACAGGGAGTTTCCGTCCCTGGCCTCCCCTTTGCAGGGTGGCTGGACAATAAAGGCTACTTCTGTGGAACTGCCATACGAGGCTCCTGTCTCTCTGTCCCCGAATTTGCCTTGGGTGATTTCAAAAGGAACTGAATCACAAGAGCTGGAATCACTTGTAGCTGAGAAATTGCTACACTTGCTGAAATCACCCATTGCCCAGGGAGGCCTGCCAGTGCCCCTGGAAGGGCTGTTCCCTGCAGGACACTCTCTCTAGGAAGGGCACGGCATACCGGTGCTGACCAGCACCGGACCCCCTGCGGCACTTTCCCACGCGTGTCATCACGCCCAGCCTCTCCTCCATTCCAAGCTCCTCCCCCGTGTCGATGGGTGTCTCCACGTCAAGTCCCCTCTGTGTCAAGTCCCCTCTGCATCGAGTCCCTTCCATGTCGAGTGCCTCCGCGTCGAGTCCCCTCCGGGTTGAGTCCCTCCCCCTCTACCAAGAGACCCCTTTCGGTGGCGAACCCCGCCTCTCCCTCTTGCACCCCTTCCACCGGTGGCTCCGCCCCTGCAGCCAACCCACTTCCGGTTCCCATGATACCAGGACTGGAAGTGGTCACAGTGGTGACCGGAAGGATGCCATCTTGGCGTCACAGTCAGCCACAAACCCTGCGCCACAGCCAGGCAACCCCAAGATGGCGGCGGTGGCAGCGGGTGCAGCAGCCGCCTCAACAGCTGCTTCAGCCAGCGGGAGGTGGCAAGAGCGGCTCCAGACAGGCAGCGGGAGTCGCAGGTGGTGCTGGACACGGCAGCGGAAGTGCCGGAGGCAGCGGCGGCCAGAAGCAGCAGCGGTGCGGCCACAAGCGAGTCATAGTACCTGGTGCTGCTGAGCCTGGCCAAGCATTTCCGCATGTCCAGCCCACCAGAGCAACCAAGCCTGCGAGCACCTCAGAGCTGTCCTGCCTGGGAACTGCCAGCCAGCTGTCCAGTTGCTGGGGGCTGAGGCGGTAGGCCTCGGGGCTGCCTGGTGTGGTGGGTTGCACCCCCATTCCCATTCTCCTGGGTCCTACTGTCTGCCCTACCCCCTTCTTCCCTCCGCATTATCCCTCCCGCAGCCATGTTCCCTCATACCCCTGCTACTCTATTACCTCTCCCATTTCAGCAAATTTTTGTTCAGATTAACAGTCTTTTGCTTAAACCCCTGCAGAAGTACCCACCTCAAAAACACACCACCCTCTGCAGGCACCCTATCATGAAAGCCAACACCTACCACTCTGCTGTCTTCTGGATGCTCCTAACACCTCTGGCCATGGATGCCTGGCTTGTGGCGTAGCCCAAAGACCATCCACAGCAAGAGCATCCATGCCACCATCCAGAAGAACAAGGACCTAGTAAAACACTTGAAAACTGAAAAAACTCCAGAGTGGCTCGAAGACCTGTTTGGAGATTGGGACTTAAAGGATGGCTTGCAGCTCTCCCAGAGACTGTTTTGTGGGTGCTTTTGGTTGTTTTTGTTGCTTTATGTATCATTGGTTATTTGAAACGCTTGGTTTCAAGGTCCTTGGGAGAAGCCTTCCTGATGAATAAGAAAAGGAGAGTTGTGGTGGCCGGTGGGCCTGTAGAGCAAGATGCCCAGGAGATCCCTTGGAGGGATGTGCCCTGAGAGACACTCCCAAGACAGGAAGATGAAAAGAGGCTTCTCCCAGGATACCTTGTTGCATTATGTCAGTGTACCCCGGTTCTGTTTCCCTGGTTGGCCCGTTGGCCTTCCTGCCCCTTTCTACCCTATATGTCCCTAATCCAGAATGTTCTCCTTTCCCTCCTTCCCCATTGGCCCCTGCACCTCAGCCGCTCCCCCGCTGTTTCCCTATTGGCCCCAATACCTTAGCCCCACCTGTGTACCGCTCTCGCGCCCTCAGATCATTGGCCCTGATGCTCTCTCTCTGCCCCTGCCTACCCTGTATAAAGCCCTGGACCCTCCCTCAGTTTTTGTCTTCATCCCTGGACCCCTTCACGTGCGTGGCTGCAATAAACCTCCTCGTGAAACCCCGTACGAAGACCCTTCCCATCTCTATTCCGTTGGCTTTCTACAAGAGCTATCTGTGGTGTGTGTGTTAAGTGTGTGCGTTCGTGTGGCACCGCTGAGCGCCGCCCTTAGCTGGAGACACTTTTGGGAAGGTTGCAGCACTTCACCACCTCCACCCGCCGCAACGCCTCAGTGTGGATCTGCCCCCTTCCACCCCACCCCGAGCCCCAGGGACTTGCTCCAGGGCTTAAGTGCTGGGGTATAAGGGTGGACACCCATGGAACTGCCGTTCTTCCATCCCAACTTCACCTTTTCCCTCCCTCTTCACCTCCTTTTCCATCATTCCCCCAATCCACAGACCCCTCCCAACCCAATTTGTGTGTCCCATCCCCCTCCTGCTCTGTTTGGGGATCCCAGCCCCCTCTTTTCCTCCTTTTCCAATTGTCCTCCCAATCCTCAACTCACCTCCCCCATGCTTGGTTTTGGGATTCTCAGCTCCATACTGCTCAGTTTGGGCATCCCACCCCCTCTTTTGCTCAGCTGGGGGTCCCAAGCCCTACCCCCCCACTGCCCTTGCTGACCTCACGGATGGGCAGGCTCCCAGCACCACCAGTGCCATCAGTACGGCCCGAGCTCCCACCACATGCTGCATCCCCTGTGCCGGGCAGGTGCTGACACCCCAAAGCAGCCGGGCTGTTCTATGAGATGGTCCTGATAAATAACATAGAGAATAGAAATTCTCAATTCCCCTATAGTTGCGGAATAGAGCTTAAAGACTAACTAGCAAATAAGATAAAAGAACGTTAAAGTATTTACACAGTATGATAAACATAGGTGGAACTAGTGGAGAAACAGATAGAAAGGACTACAGTGGGTTTTTTTGCAAGTCATGTAAAAAAGAAGCAGCAGCTCATGCTCACAGAAAAAGTTCAAGGCAAGGTCACCTTTTATATCGAAGCATTCAGTGAATACGACCACCAGAGACCCCTTTAGCCGACCCTCCAGGACCATACAAGGCCTTCCAGTAGGAGGAGGATGCATGCAAAATAGTTCTAGGAAAGTGATGTTTATGTATTAGATAAGAAACATCATTTAATGAATATGTATTATCGCGATGGAATAAATACCTTGTTGTAAAATCTCACGACATACAGAGAATAAAGAAATATCCTTTTCTGTGCCCCGCACAGATAAAGACTGCCTGCTTTCTGGTGCTTCAAATCCTGTTAGAAAGTTTATTCCGGTCAATTTCAGTATCAGAGGATCCCAGCCCCATCTTTTCCCACCTCTTCTTCCCTTTCCCATGGTCCCCTCAGTCCTCAATCCCCCTCCCCCGTGATTGTTTTTTTGGGATCCCAGCCCCCTCCTGTTCACTTTGGGCTTCCCATCCCCTCTTTCGCTGAATTTGAGGTCCCAAGCGCCCCCCCGGCGGTCAGGGGGGCTCCCAGCACCACCAGTGCCACCACTACGGCCCCACTTGCCCCATCCCCAGCGCCGGGCAGGTGCCG